>JAFIRS010000961.1:0-330000 GCA_018342105.1 Gonioctena quinquepunctata
TTTCCTCGTGTACGGTCCCCGACATGATGTCATGACAGGTTTTCCTGATTCCTAATTGGCTAAACCCAATCTATACCATACTCTGATTTTATGAGATGAAATAAAAAGTGACAGCTTTTGGAGGATTTTGATACGATTTTACTATTTCATTCCTTGAATAGGGTTAGTGATTTGTGATTTCTCGTTACTACTCTACTCTTTGCCAATATGTTCCTAATTCAGTCGGACCATAGACATATAATAATATGGACTGGTTGAGAGAAGAGACCAGTGAAAAGGACGGAATGAGGCAGGCAAAACATTGGTTTCGAATATTGTTTATATGTGTTTTCGTGTGGTGTTTTGCAAGTTTTTTGTAAATTTATCCAGTGTTTCTGAACTGTTTGACAAGTTATAAACATTCTTAAATACCTATACCTTCTTCGTGTGCAGCCTACAATTGTGTAGTTAAATACAAAAAAGGGCTGGATGTGAAATTTCATAGGTGAGTAAGCATGGAGTGTAGGTAGTAATTTGTGGATTTTTTAAACACATTTCTGGGTTTCGAAGAATGAATTCAGGAGAAAATTTGTATTTAATTTCTATGTCACGCATAAACTGGCATTTTACGTGACTTCTCTTGTTTATAACTCAGTTTTATTTTTGTGTCTCTATTTATATTGTTGCTGTTGATTTATTATCAGTATGATAGGTGGGTGGTTTGATTCGGGGGTATAATTTGTTTTTTTCCCGAGCAATTGCTTAAACTAATGTTGGTTAAAGGTATACTTTTACAGCGCCAGGCTGAAATGAGATAGACTTTCCTACGGATTGTCCGTCGATCTCCGTCACGCTCGATAGAAAAAATGTCACTTTCATTCCCAATAACACGTACTATTTTCCAAAAATAATTGGACAATTTTTTCTACAGGCACGAAATTTTATATACATAAACGTTTTTTATGTAGGCATCATTGATATATAACAAATTTTGAGATCGCCGGAGTTCCCAATTTAGTTCAATTGCACTTCTAACTTCATAATATCGAATATAAATTTAATTATCAATATTTTTTTTCAGTCCTGAACTTTCTGAAAACTTTGAAAAAAAATAAAAACATTTTCATTCAGATAGAGGTTCAATGGAATTCTTCTGTTTCTAAAAGATATCATGAAAATATGTCGCATAATTTTCCTCACTGTGATTCCTTGATTTTTTTCAAAACTCATCTAATTCAAAGTAATCAATATTTCCCTTGAAAAAAAAATTGGTTTTTTCAATGTAATGCCATAGCCAATTTGTATCTTTTGCCTTGACTTATTTCTATCCTTCAACACATCTCTCTCTCTTATATAGTCCGCCCATAGAATTGTAATATAATATACTGACTAGAATGCGTTTCAAGCTGCGCGAAATGTCCCATGCATAGTGGCCGCCATTGTTGTTTATGTCCTCCTCGCAGTAGCGGAACAATTCCAGTGGCATTGCTTGTAATGCAAAATAGGGTATATCATGATAGAACGATTTTTTTTAAAATGATGCATCAAAGGTACAGATAATTGTGAATATAAATGTTATATACCTATGTAAAAAATGTTTACTCTTCCACCCATCTATTATATGAAGAAATATTAGACATGTTTCACATATCCTTATAATTGAATAGGTATTTCTATCAAGATTTTTTATTGCACTATTACATCAATATTTGAAAAATGAGTAAGTTATATGGGTGCCAGATCATAGGGGGTTCAGAGATAACAAAGAAACAGATTGCCTCGCCAAAGAATAACAAACACACAATTTCCTGAATCAGAAACCTTCTGTGGAATCTCTCAAGTCCATAACAGAGAAGAGTTTCGAGGCTGGGAAACATGAAATGAAATTCCACTGGAATAAAGTGCCAGGATAGAGACAATGATCAAAAAGGCTAGTGAGCCTATCGCCAAAGAAAGTTGAACAGCTCCTCAAGATGGACAAGAAATACTTGAAATTGGTAACGGGACTCTCACTGGACACTGCCCCCTGAGGTATATTTTTAACATTGTATTTAACCATTTTTCAACCGACGAAACCGAAAAGGAGGAGGTTCTCTAGTCGACGCGTATATTTTTTTTATGTATGACCACGCATAACTTTTTACAGAGGAGTCCGATTCCGATGATTCTTTTTTCATTGGATAGGGCATACTCCGAAGTTGGTCCCATTTGAATTTGAAAAAAAATCCACTCCTAAGGGTAGCAAAATGGAAAATATTTATCGTTCACCCTCTGAATTTTGATCCGTTAACCGATTCTATCAGGCATAACTTTGTACTGGGTTTTCCGATTTGGATGTTTTTTTTATTACCTAGGGTATACCTCATAGTTGATCATATTTGGGTTCGGAATGAATTAATCCACCCCTATGGGTGGAAAAATAGGGGATGATTGATTTTTCACTTGTGAACATTGGCATACATATGTAGTTGACATTGACAGATCGCTATTGTAATTATTTTTGTTCTCCTACATCCGTCACAATAATAAAATTCTATGGAAGGATGGAATTATATACAAAGTGATGAAATGAACTTACCAGAACTATCAAAAATATTTTATATTGTATAACAATAAATAGTTGAAGTTGATTATCGTATTATTTAATGTATTAGTTGAAGTAAGGTGGGTAAGTATTTTGGAATTAATCAAAAGTTAAGTAGGTAGTAATTAGTATATTTCAGCCACAAAAAATTGAAAAATAAAAACCTTTCAACAAAAAATTAAACCGACGAAAAACGGAACTGAAAATCAAAAAATAAAATAAACTTCCTTAGTCTTGATAACTAAGCTCCTAAACTAATGTAAGTAACTAATTTCGAGTCGGCGCCAAACGAATAATCAACGAAGATCATTAAATCACTTCAAAAAAATGATCAGAAGGTCACCGTGCATCTCGATGCCATCACTTTACTCTTTACCTAGCTTGTTTGTTTGGCGCCGACTCAAAATTAGTTACTTACATTAATTTAGGAGTTTAGTTATTAGGACTGAGGAGGCTTATTTTATTTTTGCTTTTCAGTTCCGTTTTCGTCGGTTTAATTTTTTAAAAAAGTTTTATATTAGTGATCTTTGCCTTTCGACTCATTGTTTGAGAATATTTTTTGCCATTCGTTTAATTCTGTATTGTTGACGCTTCAAAATGTATCATATTAAAACTGTTTTTCGAAAATGCCTTTATCTGAAAGGGAAAGGATTGAAATTTTAATTATGATTGGTGTTGGCGATATGATGCGGACTCAACAAGAGGTATGCAGATTATTCCATGAAATGCACCCAGATAGTGAACCTATTTCACAATCTACTGTAAGCAGAATAGAGCGAAAATACAGAGAATTGGGACACGTGAGGGATGCACCAAACCAAGGTAGACCTACAGTTAATGAAAATAATCAACAAGACGAGACGTAATTTTGTCGGCATCTGGATTTCTTACAAAATACATTAATTCCTAATTTGACCCAGCTTTTTCCTGATATTCAAATAGCCAATAATTTAGACCGCAGAAGGCGCACCGCAACATTTTGATGCAACTTTGGTAGTGTATCCAGTATAGCTGCATAACTACGCAATTTCATATAATAATTCTCAATACGTTTATCCTTCATTTCGTTTTTTGTAAAAATACAGTATCGTATAACTTTCTAATAAAATTTTGAAAACACCTTTTGTATTGTTGCCCACCCTCTACCAATTTGACGCAGCTTGTGATATATTTCTCAAAAAAAAAATGTGGGTGTTCATTTAATAAAACCGCTGGTGACGTCATCACTCGAAGGTAGATATCACCCTGTATATTGGATCATTATTTTTAAGAACAGTAAATTAAAATAAAAAATCGACCTGTTTCGGGAATTTTCAATGATATTGTTTATTTAGCTAATAATGAATGTATGCGTTACTTTATGGACACACTGAAAAGGCGATATGTATAAATAAGCATGGCCACATATCATTACCTAGGTACTACCACAAACTAATGTAACACTTCATTATATATAACAGTTTTTAATTTATCCACTATGATCACTATAACAAAAAAGACAACAAAGTACAAAGACACACCCAAACCGAACAAAAAAGAAATTAAAGAAAATTGGAATGATTTGGCAACGCTTATAAGTGCCAACCGACAACGCCGTTATGTTTATAAATAGATATGAATACTACCGTCATACTGTAACGTAAATAAACTTAACTTGGTTTTACTAATTTATTTCACACTTAAATTGACAACAAATTTATATTACTGGCTACGCCACTGTATAGCTCGATGTTATCGACTCGCCGAAAACTGCCGCTCCCTCTTGAGGGCTGCCTATTTATCTCCGATACAGCATTCTCGATGTTTCCAATTCTGGCGGTTGGTGCCCAGCATGTTCCAGTTATTTCCAATATCGACCGTTGTTATCTGCGGCGGCGTGACTGGATTGTTCTCGAATATCTCCGGGGATGACATCATCGCTGTCGATGGCAACGCGTGAGGCGACAGGTCCGGCCTAGGTTCGTTACATTGCCCCCTTCTTAAAGACATTTTGTCCCGAAATGTCATCCTTGGAGTGTGACGATATCTGCATGACTCCCCATAGTTGCACCGTGAAGTTCGATGGAAGTAACACTCCACGGTCTTCATGACCGGTCGTGGAAGAGGGTTACAGCAAACCAAAATCTTGACGCCGCTGGATCTGAATATCGCCTCCAGCATACTTCTTATGACTCTCCAGTCCAACCCATCAATACCACAGGACAACTTTGGAATTGCTAGATCCACCAGATTCTGGTCCACCATAGTATCTCTTAGTTTGGTGAAACTCTTCCAGACATCTTCATAGGACGGTTTATCTTGGGAATGCCTCTTGGTAACTAGGTAGTAGATGTTTCTCTGGCCTTTCTTCAATTGTAGCACCCCACCAACTTCTGGATTCTGCTCCCGCAGTGTTTGGAGTTGACCAAATTTCTTGGAAAACACTACGGCGATGCCCCTGGACATTCGAAGATCTTCTGCCACACAGTGCGCTAGTGCGTAGTCAGCAGGCACCTCGAAAAGGTCTTGTGACTCCTCTCTAGTAACCCCATGTAGAACTTTCTGCCCGTTTGAATACAAGGACATAAACTTCTCGAACGTCATATCATCCTCCGGTGGCTTGAGGGTGCGAACTTGGTCATGGTTTCCAGCGTAAGGGCCAACCTGTTGAAATGGACGACCCTGGTTTCCCTCGGGTGGCTTATGGATTCGGTACACAAAGTCGTTTATCCTTTTCACGATTTTATACGGGCCTTCCCACGAGTTCCGCAACTTTGGTGATAGTCAACGACGACGTTTGGGGTTGTACAGCCAAACCAGGTCATCAACCTTAAACCCTCCAGCGTCGGCCTTGATGTCATAGGTCTTCTTCATTTTATCGCTGGCACTCTGGATGTTCAACCGGACTCGTTCGTGGATGTCGACCATTCTCTGCCGAAGTTTGCTGACGTAGTCCTCTCCCGCAGTGTCTTGTCCTGGCGGTATCCCAAACTTCAGGTCACAAGGCAGTCGCAGTTCTCGGCCCATTATAATACTAGCAGGAGTTTGACCTGTTGACTCGTGTACTGCGGATCGATAGGCCATCAGGAACAAATGAAGATACTGGTCCCAGTCTCTTTGATGGTCAGAGACAACCTTGGACAAGTGGCGGTTGATCGTTCTGTTCATCCGTTCCACCATTCCATCGGACTGCGGATGTAGGGCCATGGTTCTTGTCTTGCGGATGTTCAGCAGTAAACATATTTCTTGGAACAGGTTGGATTCGAAGTTTCTGCCTTGATCCGAGTGCAGCTCCATTGGAATACCAAATCGACATATCCACTCTTTCACCAAGACGTCGGCGACGGTGATGGCTTCCTGGTTGGGCAGGGCATAGGCTTCCGCCCACTTACTGAAGTAGTCCATTGCCACAAGGATGTATTTATTCCCGTGGTCGGATACGGGAAACGGGCCGGCGATGTCAATGGCGATTCTCTCGAACGGGCTGCCTACGTTGTACTGACGCATCGGGGCCTTGGGTCGTATTCGAGGTCCATTGCTAGCAGCGCATACAGCGCACTTTCTGCACCAGTCCTGGGCGTCAGCTTGACAATTGGCCCAGTAAAACCGTTGCCTCACTTTCTGCAGGGTCTTCGTCACTCCCAGATGTCCTCCAGCGACTCCATCATGGATTTCCCGCAGCACTTCCTCTCTTCTGTTCCTGGGAACAATTATTTGGCGTCTGTCTTCCCCACCAATCTCGGCCTCCAACGCACGTTTCAGGATCCCATTGTCCGGAAT
Source organism: Gonioctena quinquepunctata (assembly GCA_018342105.1). NCBI lineage: Eukaryota > Metazoa > Arthropoda > Insecta > Coleoptera > Chrysomelidae > Gonioctena > Gonioctena quinquepunctata. The sequence continues at coordinate 6,323 of JAFIRS010000961.1, forward strand.
AAGAGAGTTCCATTGTGCCCAATAGGACTTAACAGCCGGCGAGTAACCTGCGACTTCCTGCCATGATGGTCTTCGATTGCCCTTCTTCCAGCTGACGACTAAGCCAAGGTCGGGGTTTCTCTCTTGGTCTTTCTGGATCTTGCTGTCATTCCAGTTGTCATCCATTGCCGCGGTTCTACAAAGTGTTGCTTCTTTCTCTTCTGCTCGTCGGCAATGTGAGCAATCATCTGGACATGGTCTTCGCGACAAGGCATCTGCATTCTTATGGCTAATTCCGGCTCGATGTTCTATTTCGAAATCGAATTCTTGGAGTCTCTCGATCCAACGTGCTACTTGACCCTCAGGATTTTTGAACTGTAAGAGCCATTTGAGAGCTGCATGGTCAGTTCTCAACAGGAATCTTCTTCCATACACGTACTTGTAGAAGTGCTCCACTCCCTTTACAACAGCTAACAGCTCTCGCCTGGTGACACAGTAATTGCGCTCTGGTTTGCTAAGCGTCTTGCTGAAATAACCAATGACCTTCTCCTGTCCCTCCTGGATCTGAGATAGGACAGCTCCAAGTCCCACGTTGCTGGCGTCCGTATCCAAAATGAATTTCCCTTTGGGTAGGGGATAGCTCAGTATAGGTGCGTTGATCAAAGCTCCTTTCAGCTTCCTGAATGAGTCTTGACATTCTTCGGACCACTGGAACTTTGTTTGGCCTTCCGTGAGCCTGGTCAGTGGTTTAGCGATGTTGCGAATCCCAGCACATATCGGCGATAGTATGTGCATAAACCAAGGAAACTTCGAAGTTGGTGAATGTCTTTTGGGATGGGCCAATCCTTAACAGCTTTGATCTTCTGGTCATCCACTGCTACTCCTTCCCCAGAGACAACGTGGCCGAGGTATCGTACTTCTTTTTGGAACAGATGGCATTTCTTAGGGCTCAGCTTCAATCCGGAGTTCCTCAGTCGCAGGAATACTTCCTCCAAGTTTTTCACGTGGTCCTCGAACGATCTGCCGACCACAATTATGTCGTCGAGATACACTAGACACGTATTCCATGAGAGTCCCTTCAGTACTGTTTCCATCAATCTTTCGAGTGTGGCGGGAGCATTACAGAGCCCGAATGGCATAACGGTGAACTGCCACAATCCTGAGCCGATGGTAAAAGCCGTCTTTTCTCGATCTTCCTGAGCAAGTTCTACTTGCCAGTATCCACTCTTCAGATCAAGGGTCGAGAAAATCGTGGAACCAGCCAACGTGTCTAGGGTGTCATCTATTCTTGGGAGAGGGTAACTGTCCTTCTTCGTGACATTATTAAGTTGGCGATAGTCTACACAAAAACGTGTCGATCCATCCTTTTTCTTCACCAGTACGACTGGAGAGGACCAGGGACTGTCAGATGGTTCGATAACTCCTTCTTTTCCCATATCGCTGACTATTTTGTCAGCCTCTTCCTTCTTGGCAAGAGGAAGTCTTCTTGCTGATTGCCGGATCGGTCGGGCACCCCCAGTATGAATCTTGTGCTGGACCACATTAGTTCGACCCCCTTTTCCTTGTCCGGTATCGAAGATGTCTTGGTACTTTTGACTAAATCTCTTAGTTTGGGCTGTTGAGCTGGTTTTATGTCTTTGGAAGAGATGGCAACTAATTTTTCTAGTTCTGTGGGCAAGTTGTTGGGTTGGCTAATCATACCTCGTACGCCCCGGATCAGAGATGAAACTGACGAGCAGTGCCCTAAAATTGTTCCTTTCTTTAAGGTCACTGGAAAGTAATTGACATTCATGACCCTCACCGGTACAAATTTTTCAGCACGTAACAGGGTTTTCCCTAGGGCAATCCTCGTCCAATTTTTCTCATCATGAAGTTTGGGCTCGAACATCACCACGTCTCCACTGCTCGCACTCCCGTCCAGGCGAGCCTCCAGGATGGTTTCAGCCCTCTCAGGTACGCTTACATCTTCAGCCAACAGCACACGGATCAACTCTTCACTTCTCCCATGAAGTACCAGCTCTTCTCCGTTGACACGTAGGACGCCGTCTTTGAAATCCAATTCAAACCCTCTGGAATTCATGATGTCCATTCCGATGATTGCATCGTCTTCGATGTCCGCTACAAGTGCCTGATGTTTCACTTTAGTGCTGCCCAAAATTATTTCAATCGGTAGCTCGCCATATACAGTAGCTGGCTCCCCTGTTGCTGTGCGTAGCTTCCAAGTTGTCGGTTCAATTCGTTCCGGTGTTCTGGCAAAGGAAGGCCCGAGAATTGTCCTAGTCGCACCTGTATCTAGCATCATGGTGCAAGGCTCGTTATTTTTTTTTTGGAATACAATATTCCGAGTTTTTTGGATAGTTCTTGAATTTACATGGAGAAAACTCACTATTAGAAAATATTCGTGTACATTATTTTATCTACGAATGAAAGGTTTTTGGCGGTATAAAATAGGTAATAAGTACTTAACCTACAAAGAAAGTTACGAACGCCAATATATGCAGGTGCATTTGCCATGAAGTTGACTGTTGACAATGTGAAAATACCGCTAATTTTGAACTAAGCCAATCTCGAATTGTTATTTCAAAACTAACCAAAGGCTATTCACTTTCCCAATAGCCAATCAGACTTTGGGTCTCAAAACGAGGGCATGCGCCTTAAAAAAATCATCTAAATGTTTGTTTCAGGAGTTGAAGGGTTGTGTCTTTTACTTAGGCGCTTTGCATATCCAAGTAGATTATGGGATATTCACTCCTTTTTGTACAACAAAATTGAATATATTTGTTTTCGAAATAAAATTGTCAAATGTCAACTAATCACAAACAGCTTTCATCTGTCATGTCATTTATAAGTGAGTGTTTTCGATTGGTCCCACTATTTTCAGAAATAGTGTATGGGAAACAGGTTTTCCTTACGTGTATACTTATTACGTTATACTTATAAGACTGATGTCAAAATCATAAGCATAACATGAGGTTTTATAAGCGAAAAACCCCCTATGCGCAAACTCTCTAATGTCAATGGAAGTCCAGCTATAAGAAAAAGAAACGGCGTTCTTCTGGGTTAAGGTTCGAATGGCATCGTGACAGATGACAGTCGATAATGCACGATAACACGAATATTGGAACAGGTACCAACACTCGAGGAATAGACACAAAATTCCCCAACTTTTTTATATACAAAAATATAAACACTTTGTGACTTGAAATAAATGATCCAGCATTTTCAGTTTGTGATTATCTACACAACCCTGATGAAATTATTGCCGCAAAAGTTGCCAACTTAAAAAAAAACTTCAATTCAAATACTTTTGGTCATGAAGCGCTTATATATTTCTTATATCAAATGTGTCATTCATAGAGATTTGCTGTCTAAAAATGTGAACAGTTGGTAGCACAAACAATATTTTGTGAAAAAAAAGATTGTATAAGAGAATACACAACACAATAACAATTGATAACAATGGAAGTCAAGCAACAAGAGAAAGAAGTGGTGTTCTTCTACGTTATGGTTCAAATAGCATCGTGACAGATGACAGTCGATAATGCACGAAAGCACGAATCAGATTGGGACAGGCACCAACACCCGAACTATAGACACAAAATTCCCTATTAATATAACTAAAAAATATAAACACTTTGGGACTAAAAATAAATGATCCAGCATATTCAGTTTGTGATTCTCTTCACAGCCCTGATGAAATTATAACAATTGGAGAGGCAGAAGTTTTTGAAAGGTTTTTTTGATGTTGGCAACTTGTGCGGCACTCCCCTATTGGAGAGTCAGAAGTTTTTGAAGGTTTTTTTGAAGTTGGCAACTTGTGCAAGACTTCCTGTAGGCCTTTTCATTCTAGATATTTTTTTGTGCGCATGCCTCAAGTTTTCGGACACTGTATACGTGTGTGTGTGTGTCATTGTTATCCTACCATTATGTGCTTTAACTGTTGTATGTACTAATGAAGCACCATCAATTGATTCTTCATATAATTGCACTGATAATATGGATATTTACTACGTGTCCGAAATTTTCAAATTACCTGCTTTTTTAACATGGCAGATGCGCTTGAGTCGTGAAAAGGCCTATTGGAACGCATCCTTGATATAACCAGCATATTTTGTAATTTCATGATTCTCCAACACAGAACTAATCAAGTTCTGTGTTACATAATAGGAAAGGAAATTGACTGATGAGCGCGCCACTGTAATCTACAAATGGCGGCAAAGAGAAGTGATAAGTAATATTTGGATTTTGTGTTAACTTTTTTATTTGTGGGTTTAATAACATTTAGGACTCTTTAATGAAGTGATGGATGATATATTTACGGCAAAACCTCCATTTTTAATGTTGATATTTGTTATGGCCCAGGATTGCCAACTTCACAAAATCTCAAAATTGACTAGGAAATTAGAAGGATTAAAATATATTATCCTACATAACACAACTTAATACTAAGTTATCAACAATACATTCGATTTCGAAAGCGACTTACCAATCAATTATTAATTTTTCATAAAGTTTTTCGGCCTTACCACAGATTATACACACAGATAGGAAGCTCCGCCCATTTCCTTTGATGTTTGGTTTGCCGCTTCATTGGCTTCGTACCTTTAACTCGAGATAGGCACAGTTGCCAGTTCTGAATTATGTTTTATTTGGAATTCAGGCAAAACTGCCAACAAAAGTGATAACGTCGAAAAAATTTATGAAAAATGAATAATTAATTGATAACTCACTTTCGGAATAGTATATAGTGTTGAATGCTCGAGTTTTATGTAGAATACTATCATTTATTCCTTGAATTTCCCAATTAATTTTGAGATTTTGGCAATTCTGTGTCATAACAAACGTCATCAGTCAAAATGGAGGTATTGCCGTAACCCCTTGTATATTCACAATTACCTTGATGTAGGTAAAGATGGTCATCATTATTCCGACAGTTTTCCCGGGGCATTTAACTTGAGATACATCTCTCTCTCTCTAATTTTGTTTGTCTTGTCTAACCTTCTCCTCTGTGTAACTACTCTGTGACCTCACCACTAATGTTGGCAGTATTCTCCTAATCCCAAATAGAACATAATTCAGAACTCATGTGCCACTTTTCAAGAATATTTTGATTTGTATATAAAGATTACCACCTAAAGAGCTCAGCAACACAATTGGAAAAAAATTGAAAGTTTTTCATAATTTGAAATTGAAAACGCCAACTTTTTCATCACACTCAAAAACGTACTCCCAGCGCCTCTGATGGACGTATGCATCGTTACTCCACACTGTTCAAACTTTTATCAAAGAGTAGAGTAGTAACAAGAGAAATCACTAACCCTATTCATGAATGAAATAGTAAAATCGTATCAAAATCCTCCAAATGCTGTCACTTTTGATTTCATTCATAAAATCAGAGTTTGGTATAGATTGGGTTTAGCCAATTAGGAGTCAGGAAAACCTGTCATGTGACATCAAGTGTCGGGGATCGTACACGAGGAAATGCTTCGGACCTTCGGGTGTTTTCGTATTGAAAAAATGTAGGAAATATCAAGGTTTTCGAATGGGATAAAATATTAAGACTATAAGTATATTTGATTTGGAGATGGAAAATTCTAAATATAGTGGATAATTTTTTCTAAAGAGCCATGGAACACTCTGTGATGGTTTGGAATTTACTAGCTAAAATCAAGATATCTTCATAGAATGAAAAGTCCACGCTTACTTGTGAAATTCATGTGTTTATTGAAAAGTGATAATTATACTAGTTTCGATACCCCTCCTTCTCCGATAATCTCATGCGGGTGTCACTGAAAATTAAAAGAAAAGCTGATTTAGGTTGTTTTCTGTCCTCGCCTTTGTGACATTATCTATGTTACCTCCCAAAATCAGCATACCTCAATTTCCCCTCTTATCTGTGGCATCCTTTGAAATATCGGGGAAATCAATTTGTACATTGATACTTCTGTCTCGTAGGCCAATGTCAAAACTATTCTGTTTCCTTAAGAGATTTAATGTAAGTACTGTGCAGGAATACATTCTTGTGAGCAATACATGAAACAGAAAACATGGGGTGGAACAAAATCATATGCTATTTAAAAAAAAGTACTCACAATGAGATTTAATATCCCCAGACATATCCTGACAATACCATCAGTAATCCTAAATTTGGAGTTTCTGAAAAATTGAAACATGTTTTACTTCATATTTATATTTGTGCTATAAACTTTGAATATTGAATGATGTAATGACTCATTTTGGTAGGAATACGTATTGAAAAAATATGTTTCTAATATATCAAACTTACATTTGAATTATTTGTGCTTCAGTATCTGTAACTTTTTCAATTTCTTGGTCCTTCTATTACTAGTTTCTTCCCTTTTGAAATTTCGGTTGGCATACTTCACAATATAAAATATTCTCATTCGAATGAATAATTTCAATAAATAAATTCGCTTTCTGAAAAATCTATATTGTAACGTAAATATTGTAACGTAAATAAACTTAACTTGGTTCTACTAATTTATTTCAGACTTAATCTACAACTTAATTTATATTACTACTTCACTGTATAGCTCGATCGTATGGGCTCGTTCAGACTGTGTACTCCCTCTTGAGGGCTGTCTATTTATCTCCGATACAGCATTCTCGATGTTTCGAATTCGGACGGTTGGCGACGGCATGTTCCAATTGTTTCCAATATTGACCGTTGTTTTCCGCGGAAGAGCGACTGGATGGTTCTCGAATATCTCCGGGGATGATCTCATCGCTGTCGATGGCAACGTGTGAGGCGACAGGTCCGGCCTAGGTTCGTTACATTGCCCCCTTCTTAAAGACATTTCGTCCCGAAATTTCATCCTTGGAGTGTGACGATATCTGCATGACTCCCCATATCTGCACCGTGAAGTTCGATGGAAGTAACACTCCACGGTCTTCATGATCGGTCGTGGAAGAGGGTTACAGCAAACCAAAATCCTGATGCCGCTGGATCTGAATATCGCCTCCAGCATACTTCTTATGACTCTCCAGTCCAACCCATCAATACCACAGGATAGTTTTGGAATTGCTAGATCCGCCAGATTCTGGTCCACCATAGTATCTCTTAGTTTGGTGAGACTCTTCCAGACATCTTCATAGGACGGTTTATCTTGGGAATGCCTCTTGGTAACTAGGTAGTAGATGTTTCTCTGGCCTTTCTTCAACTGTAGCACCCCACCAACTTCTGGATTCTGCTCCCGCAGTGTTTGGAGTTGACCAAATTTCTTGGAGAACACTACGGCGATGCCCCTGGACATTCGAAGATCTTCTGCCACACAGTGCGCTAGTGCGTAGTCAGCAGGCACCTCGAAAAGGTCTCGTGACTCCTCTAGTAACCCCATGTAGAACTTTCTGCCCGTTTGAATACAAGGACATAAACTTCTCGAACGTCATATCATCCTCCGGTGGCTTGAGGGTGCGAACTGGTCATGGTTTCCAGCGTAAGGGCCAACCTGTTGAAATGGACGACCCTTGGTTTCCCTCGGGTGGCTTATGGATTCGGTACACAAGGTCGTTTATCCTTTTCACGATTTTATACGGGCCTTCCCACGAGTTCCGCAACTTTGGTGATAGTCCACGACGACGTTTGGGGTTGTACAGCCAAACAGGTCATCAACCTTAAATCCTCCAGCTTTGGCCTTGATGTCATAGGTCTTCTTCATTTTATCGCTGGCACTCTGGATGTTACCGACTCGTTCGTGGATGTCGTCCATTCTCTGCCGAAGTTTGCTGACGTAGTCCTCTCCCGCAGTGTCTTGTCCTGGCGGTATCCCAAACTTCAGGTCACAAGGCAGTCGCAGTTCTCGGCCCATTATAATACTAGCAGGAGTTTGACCGGTTGACTCGTGTACTGCGGATCGATAGGCCATCAGGAACAAATGAAGAACTGGTCCCAGTCTCTTTGATGGTCAGAGACAACCTTGGACAAGTGGCGGTTGATCGTCCTGTTCATCCGTTCCCCATTCCTCGGACTGCGGATTGGGCCGTGGTTCTTGTCTTGCGGATGTTCAGCAGTAGACATATTTCTTGGAAAAGGTTGGATTCGAAATTTCTGCCTTGATCCGAGTGCAGCTCCATTGGAATACCGAATCGACATATCCACTCTTTCACCAAGACGTCGGCGACGGTGATGGCTTCCTGGTTGGGCAGGGCATAGGCTTCCGCCCACTTACTGAAGTAGTCCATTGCCACAAGGATGTATTTATTCCCGTGGTCGGATACGGGAAACAGGCCGGCGATGTCAATGGCGATTCTCTCGAACGGGCTGCCTACGTTATACTGACGCATCGGGGCCTTGGGTCGTATTCGAGGTCCATTGCTAGCAGCGCATACAGCGCACTTCCTGCACCAGTCCTGGACGTCAGCTTGACAATTGGCCCAGTAAAACCGTTGCCTCACTTTCTGCAGGGTCTTCGTCACTCCCAGATGTCCTCCGGCGACTCCATCATGGATTTCCCGCAGCACTTCCTCTCTTCTGTTCCTGGGAACAATTATTTGGCGTCTGTCTTCCCCACCAATATCGGCCTCCAGCACACGTTTCAGGATCCCATTGTCCAGAATAAGAGAGTTCCATTGTGCCCAATAGGACTTGACAGCCGGCGAGTAACCTGCGACTTCCTGCCATGATGGTCTTCGATTGCCCTTCTTCCAGCTGACGACGAGCCAAGGTCGGGGTCTCTCTTGGTCTTTCTGGATCTTGCTGTCATTCCAGTTGTCATCCATTGCCGCGGTTCTACAAAGTGTTGCTTTTCTCTTCTGCTCGTCGGCAATGTGAGCAATCATCTGGACATGGTCTTCGCGACAAGGCATCTGCATTCTTATGGCTAGTTCCGGCTCGATGTTCGATCTCGAAATCGAATTCTTGGAGTCTCTCGATCCAACGTGCTACTTGACCCTCAGGATTTTTGAACTGTAAGAGCCATTTGAGAGCTGCATGGTCAGTTCTCAACAGGAATCTTCTTCCATATACGTACTTGTAGAAGTGTTCCACTCCCTTTACAACAGCTAACAGCTCTCGCCTGGTGACACAGTAATTGCGCTCTGGTTTGCAGGAGCGTCTTGCTGAAATAACCAATGACCTTCTCCTGTCCCTCCTGGATCGGGAGATAGACAGCTCCAAGTCCCACGTTGCTGGCGTCCGTATCCAAAATGAATTTCCCTTTGGGTAGGGGATAGCTCAGTACAGGTGCGTTGATCAAAGCTCCTTTCAGCTTCCTGAATGAGTCTTGACATTCTTCGACCACTGGAACTTTGTTTGCCCCTCCGTGAGCCTGGTCAGTGGTTTAGCGATGTTGGCGAATCCAGCACATATCGGCGATAGTATGTGCATAAACCAAGGAAACTTCGAAGTTGGTGAATGTCTTTTGGGATGGGCCAATCCTTAACAGCTTTGATCTTCTGGTCATCCACTGCTACTCCTTCCCAGAGACAACGTGGCCGAGGTATCGTACTTTTTGGAACAGATGGCATTTCTTAGGGCTCAGCTTCAATCCGGAGTTCCTCAGTCGCAGGAATACTTCCTCCAAGTTTTTCACGTGGTCCCCAAACGATCTGCCGACCACAATTATGTCGTCGAGATACACTAGACACGTGTTCCATGAGAGTCCCTTCAGTACTGTTTCCATCAATCTTTCGAATGTGGCGGGAGCATTAAGAGCCCGAATGGCATAACGGTGAACTGCCACAATCCTGAGCCGATGGTAAAGCAGTCTTTTCTCGATCTTCCTGAGCCAGTTCTACTTTGCCAGTATCCACTCTTCAGATCAAGGGTCGAGAAAATCGTGGAACCAGCCAACGTGTCTAGGGTGTCATCTATTCTCGGGAGAGGGTAACTGTCCTTCTTCGTGACATCATTAAGTTGGCGATAGTCTACACAAAAGCGTGTCGATCCATCCTTTTTCTTCACCAGTACGACTGGAGAGGACCAGGGACTGTCAGATGGTTCGATAACTCCTTCTTCTCCCATATCGCTGACTATTTTGTCAGCCTCTTCCTTCTTGGCAAGAGGAAGTCTTCTTGCTGATTGCCGGATCGGTCGGGCACCCCCAGTATCAATCTTGTGCTGGACCACATTAGTTCGACCCCCTTTTCCTTGTCCGGTATCGAAGATGTCTTGGTACTTTTTGACTAAATCTCTTAGTTTGGGCTGTTGAGCTGGTTTTATGTCTTTGGAAGAGATGGCAACTAATTTTTCTAGTTCTGTGGGCAAGTTGTTGGGTTGGCTAATCGTACCTCGTATCACAGATGAAACTGACCTGAAAATTGTTCCTTTCTTTAAGGTCACTGGAAAGTAATTGACATTCATGACCCTTACCGGTACAAATTTTTCAGCACGTAACAGGGTTTTCCCTAGGGCAATCCCTCGTCCAATTTTCTCATCATGAAGTTTGGGCTCGAACATCATCACGTCTCCACTGCTCGCACTCCCGTCCAGGCGAGCCTCCAGGATGGTTTCAGCCCTCTCCGGTACGCTTACATCTTCAGCCAACAGCACACGGATCAACTCTTCACTTCTCCCATGAAGTACCAGCTCTTCTCCGTTGACACGTAGGACGCCGTCTTTGAAATCCAATTCAAACCCTCTGGAATTCATGATGTCCATTCCGATGATTGCATCGTCTTCGATGTCCGCTACAAGTGCCTGATGTTTCACTTTAGTGCTGCCCAAAATTATTTCAATCGGTAGCTCGCCATATACAGTAGCTGGCTCCCCTGTTGCTGTGCGTAGCTTCCAAGTTGTCGGTTCAATTCGTTCCGGTGTTCTGGCAAAGGAAGGTCCGAGAATTGTCCTAGTCGCACCTGTATCTAGCAGCATGGTGCAAGGCTCGTTATTGATGAGACCGTCTACGAAAACACCTCTGTTCGCTCGTTTCAGGATAGCGACATATGCGTTGTTAACCGGGGCTTGCTGGACACAGGCCGACGATTGCCCCTTCTCGTCGACCTTCTTTAGTTTTCCTGCATCGGAGTCGTGTTTTCGAATGTTGACATTTGCTACGCACATGTCCAATTTTGCCACAATTCCAGCATCTTATCTGTCTTTTCTCAGGCAAAACTTCCTTCATCACTTTTCCTATGGCAGCTTCCAAGTCAGCATGCTCCTGTGAGTCTTCTTCAATACTTCGAACTTTACTTTGGTTTTTGCAGGATTGCTTTGCTGCCTCAAATTCCAAAGCGCGTGCCAGTGCGTCTACGAGATGTGTTGGACGAGCTAGTGTCAACGCTTGTCTGGTTTCTTGGTCACGGAGTCCATCCAAGAATGCCTGAACCGCTAATCGCTCCATTACATTTTCCGGTGTGGCTGGATATGCGAGACGAACCAAGCGTGCAATGTCAGCTTCGAATTCTTGTAAGGATTCGCCCGATTTCTGGCAGCGATTCTTCAGTTGGGAGTGGTATACGTGTTCCAAATGGGCCTGGCCATATCGTAATTCTAGATGTTTAATCAGCTGATCATAGTCCTCCTGTTCTTGGGCGGTAAGAGTTTGTAGAATATTCGTCGCTTCTCCACGTAATGCAAGTGTTAGTGCTACAGCTCTTTCCCCTGCATTCCATCCATTTGCTTTGGCCGCTGCTTCAAACTGTCGGCGGTAATTTTCCCATGGAGTTTTTCCGTCGAATTGAGGCGGCTTCATGGAAAGCTTCCCTATTTCAGAAATGACCTTGACATCTTTTATACCCTCTTGAACTTTATCCAAGTTCAAACTCAAGTCCAGCATTGCATTTTCGTTAACCATCTCTGTGGGGGGCGCACTATTAATTCGTTTTTCCAGCTTACTGATCGTTTCCTTTATTTTGTCCATTTCTGCCTCGATTCCGTCTTTGATTTCATCGCTGATTATTTCCTTCATCTTGTCCATCTCTGCCTCGACGGTTCCTATTATTTTTTCTAGACGATTCGCCACACCACAGAGTTCTTTTTTTAGGCCTTCCGTGTTTTCAAGGAGCTTATCTTCCAGGCTTCTTGAATTTTCTTGAAGCTTCTCTTCCAGATTCCTAGAAAGCTTCTCTTCCAGATGTATAGAATTTTCTTGAAGCTTCTCTTCCAGATTTCTAGAATTTTCTTGAAGCTTCTCTTCCAGATTTCTAGAATTTTCTTCAAGCTTCTCTTCCAGATTTCTAGCATTCTCTTCCAGGCTCCTTGAATTTTCTAGAAGCTTCTCTTCCAGATTTCTCGAATTTTGTTGCAGTTCTTCTTTCACGGATTTAGTAGTTTCTTCGAGTTTATTCATTACCAAACTCAAATCACCTCCGGAACTTCGAATAAAAAATGTTTCGGGTCCTCACCTTCTTGTATAAGTCCTTCTGCAAGTCTTTCCGGGAGTACTTGCTTTTACCCGTTGTTTCCAGTTCCCTTCCTCCAATTCCTGTTTCAATTCCCTACCTTCAAGTCCGCAAGGCGCACTTTTCTTGAACACATTTTGACTTTGACGACGTATCAGTAAGTTTCACACGAAAAGTTGATCAGTTTCTTAAAAATACACTTCGTGAATTCTTTTCCAAGAGACACCAGTCTATTATCTACTTCACGCGAAGAATGTATCAGTTTATATTCCCACGCACAATTGTCCACTTCGCGAAAACCGGGCCACTGTCTATTTTGTTCGTACAAAGGTCTATCAATTTATTTTCTGACTATCGCTCCACTCCTGTTTATTTCAAAATCTCAGCTTCGCACTAACGTACAATAAACAACTTGGTTCTACAATTTATTTCAGACTTAATCTACAACTAATTTATATTACTATTCACTGTATAGCCATCGTAAGGTCGTATAGACTGTCAACTCTTGAGGTCTGCTATTTATCTCCGATACAGCACTTCTCGATGTTTCGAATTCGACGGTTGGCGACGGTATGTTCCAATTGTTTCCATTTGACCGTTGTTTATCTCGCGGAAGAGCGACTGGATGGTTCTCGAATATCTCGCGGATGATCTCATCGCTGTCGATGGCACGTTGGGCGACAGGTCCGGCCTAGGTTCGTTACAATATTCTAGTCTGGAAGGAAGTGAGCGATGCAGGTTTTGTGATATATCTAATGCTTTTGACTGTTACGTAACTGTTTCCATCTCTACAGCTTCAAAGGAAGAAGCTTCAATTGGTTCGAGTCCTATCTGAGTAAAAGAAACCATATTGTGAAAACTGATAGTGTCTCAGCTTTTGGGCAAATTAAGAGATGTTCACTATTTTGGCAGAACACACGAATATCTTCTTGAAAGAACTCCAATTATCTTCGAAGTAAAATGACTCGTATATGTATGAATTAATTTGTATCTTCTCTGAACTATTTTCCATTTGCCCATGAGATGGGAATCTTCTGACTATAAGTATATTTTATTTGGAGATGGAAAATTTTAAATATAGTGGATATTTTTTTCTGAAGAGCCATGGAATCCTCTGTGATGGTTCGGAATTCACTAGCCAAAGTCAAGATATCTTCATAGAATGAAAAGTCCACGCTTACTTGTGAAATTCATTTGTTTATTAAAAAGTGATAAGTATACTAATAATAGTCATTAGCTTTATCGATCTTGACAGTGGACCTTGTTCTTCCGACCAACTTCTTGGTTTAGATCCCCCTTCTCCGATTATCTCATGCGGGTATTACTGAAAAATAAAAGAAGATCTGATTTAGATTGTTTTCTCTACTCGCCTTTGTTAGCAGGGCTCACCTTTTCCGGATAAGTCATTCTAAGATAGCTGGAAGCAGCCTAGACTGTCGGAGACCATGATTCATCGATTTCTCAACTTCATCAACATATTTTATGATATCTACAATAAACTCTCTGATTTTGTTTAGATTGTTAGTTGTTAGAGAGGCAGTGAATGGCTTGGTAATAGTTTGTATCGGAAAGTTTAATGAAACTATGTCATCGGGGAAATTTTCCAAAGCCCTCAATTTTCAAGTCAATTCATCGACTAGAGACATCAGTCCACTTTCCTACCTTTTCTTCTTCCTTCGTGGAAGTTTCCAAGATCCCAAAAAGGCCGTTTACGAAGAAATCACTTTGGAAAAATCACCAGATCTTCAAGAAAAATCGGGCAGTCAGCTGATTTTTGACAGACATGTAAACATTGTAGTAAATTTCAAGGATTTTATCTCATTTTCGCGCCAACTGTTCTGTGAGGGATCTTGTTCGTAGAACAATAATCTTTGCTTTTATCGCTAGTTGGTTCGAACTGTCAACTATAATTTCTTCTGCATTCGTTTATATATTGTACTAATATTTTTATCAGCATAGTATTTTCAATTGTTACTTGTCACGTATCAAAAGTGAGATTGAATTCATGTTTGGATCGTGAGATATACTATTGTCTATTAATATTCTTGAAACAACCACAATTGGCGATAGTGTTTGGGGGAAGTTATTCAACTAAAGGTCAAATCGAGTTTGGATTGAGGAGCACCTTTGAATTTGAAAATTTGGTGATTTGGGAATTTATTTTTACAAAATATAACTTTTGAGTATCGAACTGATGCCAAAAAAATCACGCGCGTTCCTATTCCAATTTGAAGGTCCGAAGACAATGAAGTGGCAAACAAAAACATCAAAGAAAATGGACGGGGCTTCCTATATGTCCGTTTAATTTGCGACTTAACTAACCGAGTCATGATTGGCTAATTTTAAAGTAACCCCAAGTAAGATTCCTTTACCCTGCATCGGAAAACCATATTAGTGCTCAGTTTGTTGGTCAAATAGAGAGTTATCAGACACTATATATGGACAAGCAGTATATCAAGCGCATGGTACATCAATAAAAATTCGCTTTCTTTATTAGTTGTCAATATCATGCTTGTCTGTGAATATTCCTGAAACAACCACAAGTGGCGCTAGTGTTTGGGAGTAGTTGTTCGAAAAACATATCAAATCGAGTGAATTGAAAATAATTTTCAAATCTGAAAAAGTATTGGGATTCTATGGATTATTTTCACTACATTTTTTGAGGCCTGAATTCATGCAGGAAACCCAAAAAATTAAATCATGAGTGTTCCCATTAGGTTTGTTATATATGCAAACTCCAATTGACTCCAAGAAAAATTTAGAAATACCAAGTTGCAAACAGCCGTAGTACAGGTTATATTATGTTGGTTGAGTTTGTGGACTAAGTTAATAGGCCTTTTCACGGCTCGTTACGAGCAAGCGAATCCGCCATGTTGAAAAAGCGGGTAATATGAAAATTTTGGACTCTTAGTAAATATGACAACACGGGTTATTACCCTTATTATCAGTGCAATCAAATGAAAAATAAAGATGAATAATCAAAAAAATAGTAAAGCTATACAGATCTTTGCTACTTTTCAACTGCTTTCACGGCTTCTTCCGGAGTCGGTGTGGACTGTGTGGATTTGATATTTGATTATATTGTCGTTCGGAGGTTGGATTCGGTGAGCGCAGTGGAACAGAGACTGAGAACCAGTGCTGCCAATTGAAAGTATACAAAATGCTGACTAGCGTCTATCAAAATGCGGAGTTTTACTCCCAGAATTTTGAGAATGCTTACAAAATCCTTACAAACTTAATTTATACATAATCTATGGTATATATGGATGATTTCGAGGGTCGACTTGTTCTGATAGATACTGTTTCTGAAACGAAACCAGACCAAACGAGACTAGAAAAAGCACATATTTACCAATGTCTATTGAAATAGAAATGCAATAGGAAACACGCATGTGCCCCCTTTCTAGAATATTTTGATTTGCACATAAAGACTACCACCTAGAGAGCTCAGCAACAAACTTAGATATTGAAAAAATATGTAATGTTTTTCATAATTCGATATTGAAAACGCCAATTTTGTCGTCACATTAAAAAACGTACTCCTAGCGCCTCTGGTGGACGTAAGCATCGTAATTTCACACAGTTCTATTTTTTACCACTAGTTGCTTCGAACTGTCAACTATAATTTCATCTGCCTTCGTTTATATGTTGTACCAATATTTTTATCATCATAGTTTTCAAATATCACATCAAAAGTGAGCTCGAATTTATGTTTGGGTTGAGAGAAATAGTATCGACTATCAATATTCCTGAAACAACCACAACTGGCGCAAGTGTTTGGGGGAAGTTATTCAAATGGAGGTAAAATCGAGTTTGAATTGAGGAACACTTTTAAACTTGGAAATTTCGAAAAAAATTTGGGATATGAGAAATTATTTTCACAAAATGTAATTATTGTGGATCTAACTGAGGCAAAGAAAAATTAAAATGAAATCATGCATTGAAACCTGTTGAAAAAAACATAGTATAATCTAAACAATGATAAAACTCATAGAAGCCTCAGGCTGAGATAAGATTTCAGATATGTCATGTCATGCCAATTTTGATTTCGACAAACATAACACAGAACTCAAACTAGCAAACTATTATAGACAAAGACGTGAAGAGTAACGACTAACGAGTTCTGTGCCATTAGCCATTACATGACTGGCCATTGGCCATGTACCACACGAAAAAAACACAAGTAGTCAGGAAGATTAACGCTTTTCTCCCACTCCTTGGTCCTTAGTGCAAAATGCTTACAAAATCCTTACAATTCGTCATTACTCCACGATTACTCCAGAGCTTCCGAATTGCTTACAAATGGAGTAATTACTCTCAAAACGGCAGCGCTGCTGAGAACTTATCGAGAACCAAATCAATCGACAGTGCATTTGAATGATCCGATCATTCGAATGATTCTGCAAAAGTTCACGAGATATCTCGAATGATTTCAATAATAGAATTATCGATTATTTTTCATTCGAATTAGCCCATCTCTATTTGAAATTTCCATTTAGTAAGTTTCACCGTATAGGGAACTAGCTAGAACTGGTTCTTCCAAAACTTATCGATTCTGAACTCTTCCCTCTCATATATCACTAGAACGAACCTGCTCATGTATCGGGCAAACGAATCATTTTCTAATGAGTTCATGATGTAATAAATATGTGTGAGCGGATCTTAATTGAATTATTATCAACACTCACAAAATATGTTCACTTTCATTATATTGAAAATTAGGTTTTCAAAATTCCCGCTATAGCGAGTGTCGCATGCGTCCAGAGAGTGCACCGAACCGCAGGCCGCAGAGAATGAAAACGTCGGTGAATATGTCCAAATTCGTTATCTACCGCCGTTAATAATACAAATCTGTTATTTGGGAAAAAATAATGAGAGGTTAATTTCGTTGACAGCCGTGAAGTATCGTACAGGTAGCGTTTTATGTTCTAGTGGGGTGATTTGTTTGTACCAAAAATAAGAGGAACATCCACATTGATAAGCAAAAAATGGCAGCCCTACCACGCAGGATAATTAAAGAAACCCAACGATTAATGCAGGAACCAGTGCCGGGAATTAGTGCTGTACCAGATGACAGTAACGCTCGTTATTTTCATGTGATTGTGACTGGTCCTGAAGATTCTCCCTTCGAAGGGGGCCTGTTTAAACTAGAATTGTTCCTCCCAGAAGACTATCCGATGTCGGCACCCAAAGTAAGGTTCATAACAAAAATATATCATCCTAATATTGATAGACTTGGTAGAATTTGTCTGGATATCCTAAAGGACAAGTGGAGCCCTGCTTTGCAAATACGCACAGTTCTGTTGTCTATTCAAGCTTTGCTTAGTGCTCCAAATCCGGATGATCCTCTAGCGAACGACGTAGCCGAACTATGGAAAGTTAATGAATCGGAAGCTATCAGAAATGCAAAAGAGTGGACCCGCAGATATGCTATGGACAATTAAGCATATTTTGATTGGACAGAAGTAAAGAACATAAGTATTCTACTTTCGAATTAGATTTTACACTTTATTCATATTGTTAAAGTAGAATTTTTATGTTACTATATTTTATAAATGTCCGCTGATGTGCGACCTCTCAACATTATCCTAAGTATCTTAATATTTGTTTGGAAATGATTGTGAACAGAATTATTGTTATTTGAAAATGTATATTATGAATCCTTGAGTTTTTATTAGTTTCAATTTGATCATGAATCCTTTTGTTCTTCTGGATTTCATCTCTTGATCTCTGCAAGTTTTTTCTGAAGTATTAATTTTCCATTCTAACTCGGTTGAGAAGTATCGAAGAATATTTTTTATATGCTTGAATTGTGTACAATTTAGCATCAATTCCGTGCTTAGTTGCACTTGAAAGATGGATTTGTAGTTTGTTGTAAATAAAGGTATGAAAGGCTTTTTACAAATAAATTCTTTACACTGAAGTCTTCAATTCTTGATATCCATTTTGAAAACCGATTCTCCTGTGAAACATTTTATTTAGTACTGGATCTTCTGAAGAGATCTACCATTACATAAGTTACTATTGAATATGCTAAAAATAAATTTTAAGGTTACTCTTGTGCTTTCTTTGAAATCTGAAACGAGATAAAGTTACCAGATACAAGAAGAGGCGTGCCAAAAATACCCTAATGTATTCTTATTTTGTAACAAGTTTTTTAAATAAATTTTATATCTAATTTTCATATAATTTTATTCAGAATCAATAATAAAACTATATTGATTTTCTATGAAATGCATCTGCCTAAAAAATGTATTGCAACTTTTCAATTTACTGATTTTATATAAAAATAAATTGTTTCAGGTATAATTTGATCTAATTCAACTAAATTTCATTTTCAGCAAATGGATACTGGTACCCAAAATATAACAATTTACCACATACTTCTGTATCCTATGAAAAAAAATGACTTGGAATATTTAAATTTGATTTCACTAAATATTTGGTTTTAGAAGTAGTGTACTTCTATCCTAGTGAGAATGAAAATTGTAATTTGAGCAATATTTTAAGTAGTCAAATTTTGAATTGAATTCACATTCAATAATAATTTAATCAAAGTATTCTAAAAAATCAGTTGAATCCCTGGTGTTTACATCAAGTTTTGCATTTATTTTTTAGTGTATATTTAAACTCAATTTTTTTATCAGATATTAAAGTTGTTTACAGAAGATAAACATAT
Source organism: Gonioctena quinquepunctata (assembly GCA_018342105.1). Taxonomy (NCBI): domain Eukaryota; kingdom Metazoa; phylum Arthropoda; class Insecta; order Coleoptera; family Chrysomelidae; genus Gonioctena; species Gonioctena quinquepunctata. Next base: position 25,281 of record JAFIRS010000961.1, read on the forward strand.
ATCTGGAAAATGATTCCCTTTGTGCTGTGTTGTGCGTTCACTGCCCGAAGGACAGCCTCTTGATTTCCTATAAGTGAAACTTTTAATGATTCATTTGTCTTCGCAGCTTGCCTTCAAACGAATAACCTATTCAATATATGTTTCAAAATTGAATGTATTTTGTTTAGAGTGAACTCTATATATAGGATATTATTCACAAACTCAAAGTAAAGACAAATACAACCAATTTTGAATTGACGCGGTAAATACTTGATGGAAATCCATATTAAAGCAAACAAAAGACACTCACTTTACTGAATAATTTTCACCAAAACCATGACACATTTAGGCGTTTTGCTATAAAATAGCTGTGGTTCAAGTAAATTATTATTGAGGTGATTTGTTATACGTATGGAGAGTTGTTAGATAGCTAATAGGAAATTAAAAATGTATGGTAGGTGTTAGAGCTAATTCGTTTCTAAATGGCGAAAGAACACAAGAAGAATCTCAGATGAAGTTGAGTTTTCAACCTTTTATTTCTACATGCAACTATTCAAAATCATTAGCAAATCAATAATTTTTAGTCAAAAGGTGGGCAGTCCATTTCAATTTGTTTTACCACTGATGAAACTTTCAATATTTGACCAGTGTAAAAACGAGTTAATCTTATACAGGATGATTTCCTTTGATATTTTAATGAGAAAAATGATATGGAAAAAGTCAATTGAAAATCATGGACTCCGGAGAAAATATTCATTTAGTGTCACAGTTTCACCAGCATGGAGAAGGCACAAATGGGTTTTTATATTTTGACATGGAAGTATGATATATTTCTTAAAACACAATAGATCAAACAATAAAACTAGATTTCTCAAAAAGAAAAAAAAATCCAAGGGGTATATTTTCCTAACGATTATTTCTTATATTTCTGGTGGAATAACAATGTCAAACCATTATTGCCTCAGAAGTGTTGTTTTGGATATAAAACATCTCTAGCACAGTGCCGAATCTTGAATGTCATATTAACTTGAAATTTGTTATGGGCGCATAGTTTCCATAGAAATACAATTTTACATTTTTATAAGATGACAACAAATTCTGTCTTAATGCAATTTGCCCAAAAGTCGATGTGCAGCAATTTTCAAAATCGCCTATCACAAATTTCATATCCTAATTCATTTCCTCATTATAGTTCAACTCGACTCAAAAAATATCTTGTGGAACGATTCGACTAAAAATCTGGAGGCTTTAGAAGTTCACGGATTTTGTAGTTTTTTTTCGATCTCCACCCAAGTCATCACATGGTGAGAAACATGCAGGAGATAGATAGAACATGACGTCACATCAGGGCACGGGGTATACCTTGAAAGGGCACTGGGTATACCAAGAAAACGGCATGCATGTTGCATTGCATGTTATTTCCTCAGAAGATATGTACTTTACACAATGAATTATTTATTTAGAGTTGATGTGTTAACACTTACTGAACTCTTAATAACACAGGTTTAAGGTAAATTTAAGGGCAGTACCTATATTAAAAGAAGTAACAACAAAGAGTTTCTAAAAAATAAGCAAAATCAACCGTATAAAGTGTTCCGAAATAAAGTCTGGGTTTAAAATTGATTATAGGATTAAAATTTATACTATGAGAAGACTTAAGAACAGTTAAGGTTTTTAAACAATGTTATTCGAGAAACTCCAGGATGTTGAATTTAACGAATGGGTTGTGATTGGAATAACATTTCTGGTGGACCACCAAAATGTTTTATTTCCTGAAATAATTATGAGAAGACATATCCGAGAATCATCGCTAGTATTTTACTTTTTCATTGACTTTAGAAGTTTCAGAGATATGAACGGTGGACATATTTTTGACACACAAAATTTAAAAAAAATGTTTGAAGTTTTTTTTTTTTATTATATATAAAATTTAATATTTTACTTTGAAGATATGAAAAGATATTTTAACAAATGGATGAAAATAGAAAACTGAAAAACTAAAGGTGTGATTGGGTGTCCTCTTGCTCATAGAAGAGGACGAATGCTTCTCCACTTATAAGGGATTCTGGGGATATCGGTGATACTCTGGAGTCATTATACTTGTACCATGTGCCTGCATAAGGGTGCCTACAGTAAGCCGTTTATTTTTTGTGGAGGAATACTTTATTCTTGACACTTTTTTTGGGAATAATAACCTGCAATCTGAAAACAAAATTACTTTAGCCCAACAATTTACTGCGTACACCAAATTATTTTACAGAAATGGAAATATATTAGTCAGTAACTTGTCATATTCTAAGTTTTGACTATCAGAAAAAATTGTTGAATTAAAATATACTTCTCTTTACACTCTTGACGTTTCAGGAACTCTATCCGTTCCTGTTTTACAGCAAGAACTGAGAAATTTCATTCATATTCACAAGATTTTTGAAAACAGGAAACAGATACAGTTTCCGAAACGTCAAGAGTGTATTGAGAAGTATCTTTCAATTCAACAATTTTAATAAACAAGGAAAACTACAAAATCTGAAAAACAAATTCTGGATGTCCTGAATTTTCTCTATAAACCTAGGAAACACCAAATAGTGTTTTTTTCAGATTTTGTAGTGTTCTTTGTTTAGTTAGTCATTTGTAATGAATTCACGTAAAAAGTATTATTTGTTTGCAATATCAATATAACTTTATCATAAATTAGAAATCTCAAAAGGTTGGCCAAATGTGTAATTAGTTGGAAAAAAAAATGGATTGGATACTAGTAAATTATTCAACGAGTATATAATTATGGCTATTATTCACAAAGATGACGTTCACTACACGAGACATAGAATAATAGCAATTATATGCGAGTAGAATACTTTGTTCACAATTATTATCAAACTTTTTATTGGGAAAATCATGTATACATCATTTTTAACATTTATAACTTATAATTGAGTACAATTCGATATTAATTATTTATTTATCTTAATAATTAGTACTTGTCAAGTTAATTCTAGAAATGGTAATAATTGTACAGCCTTTTGAAAAATTTGGGTGAAGAAAATTTGTGTTACCAAAACTGATAGTAGTGGTTACGGGGGATTTTAATATAGATTGGCAAAAAATAATGCTGCAAATAAGGGATTAAAAAAAATGATTACTGACATGGGATGTAAAGATATTATTAACCCTTTCACTGCGGGAAGCAAATAAAGTTGAAAATCAAAATGGTGCCCACAGTGCGGGAGTCAAATATATTTAAATGCATTGTTTGGGGGTTTACTGCGGAAATAAATTATATTGAACTGCTAATATAAACAACTGTATATACAAAGAAGTGTTTGGTAGGTTGCAGGAACCGAATGAAATACATGAACTAAAAGGGTTTCTACACTGCGGGAATCAACTATATTTATGCAGTGTTGGCGGCGCTCTCCACTTGAGTTTCTGTTTACGTTTTGTGATTGTGGTTGACAACTCTGTTTGTGTATTTGTGAAGTATTAAGGTGATTTTTGTAGGTTAATTGTGGAAATGGCTTCTGGAAGCAAAAGGGGGCTAACAGAAGATGAACTCTATGATTTGTTGATGAACAGTGATGCAGAGGAGGATTTTAATATTAATAATGAAGGCGAATATTCTTGTAGTGAGGAGGAGGGGGACGAAAATATTGGAAATATCGCTTCTATAATCAACACTCATGGTAATTCATATATTCCAGGATCTGAGGCTGTTGAGAATGTTGCTAGTTTACAATCTCCAGATATAATAGAATGTGATGATTTCGTCAATGTGGTAAATGTAGAAGCACCAAAGAAGAAATCAAAGAAAACTAAGGAGCCAATAATCAAGTGGCAAAAAAAGGATTTGAAACCCACCTTATATGAATACAAAAACGAGAAATGTGGAGTTCAGTTAGAATTGTCACAATCACCCAGTCCCTTAGACATTTTTGAATGCTTTTTTACGAACGATTTTGTTGAAAGGATAATACATGAGACAAACAGGTATCATGATTATATATGCACAGAAAAAGAAATTCCACATGCTTCACGTCATAACCATTGGAAAGAATCAGATGTTAATGAATTTTTCGTTTTTTTGGGATTGAGTTTGCTGATGCCTTTAGTTCATAAACAAAAACTGAATGACTACTGGTCTAAAGATTAAATAATAGAAACTCCCATATTTCACCAATCAATGCCACGAGATAGATATTTGGCCCTTTTGTCGAGATTACATTTTTGTGATAATACGAACATCAACCCAAACGACAGACTATTCAAGATAAGACTTGTTATCGACCACTTTCGTGAAAAGTTTAAAAGTGTTATGCATCCATTCCAAAAAGTTGCAATCGATAAGAGTTTAGTTTTATTCAAAGGAAGAATTTCATTTAGACAGTATATACCTTCAAAGCGGCATCGTTTTGCTATAAAAATTTTTGTATTGGCCGATTGTGAAACTGGTTTTATATTAGATTTCATTGTGTACACTGGTTCTGAGACAGAATTTCGAGTGTATGATCCCGAACTAAAAATTGGTGGTAATATTGTGATGACTCTAATGGAGCCATATTTGAATGAAGGTCATATTCTGTATGTAGACAACTGGTACAACAGCCCTGTCTTAGCTGAGGCCCTTTTCGAGAAAAAAACAAATATTTGTGGGACAGTTGAGACCAACAGACTGTACATGCCAACTTTCCAAAAAAAGATGACACCAGGAGACGTGCAATGCTTTTCAAACAATTCACTTCTTGCTTTACAATGGCAAGACAAACGGGAAGTAACTATGCTGACGTCATGTCACAGTGGACGTAAAATAATAACTAGCAACAGTCGAGGGGAAAAAATTTAAAAACCCGAATGTATTATCGACTATAATCAGAACATGGGTGCCATAGATAGATCCGATATGCTCTTAAGTTCCACAGAATCTCTGAGAAAAGCTACCAAATGGTACAAAAAAATATTTTTTCAGATTCTGGATGTAACTGTATTGAACAGTCATAGTGTTTATAAAACAGTTACTGGGGAAAACATTCCGTTATTGGAATTTCAAAAACAGTTAGTCAAAGAAATTTTAGGAAAATATCGTGTGGTAAAACCCCGCCAAACTAGTCGTAGGCCTGATGAAGGACATAATCCCTTGCGTCTTGTGGATAGGCGGCATTTCCCAGCAATTATTGATATATGCCCAGTAAAAAATAAGCGGGTACCGAAAGTTTGTGTGGTTTGTTCAAAGCAAAAAATCAAGAGAAACACAGTTTATAGATGTGACCCTTGTAACGTACCTTTATGCGTAGTTGGATGTTTCACAAAGTATCATACAAGTTCACGATTTTAAATTTTCAAAAATATGTTGAAAATTTGTTCTCCAGAGATTTTGTTATTTTTTTTTATATACAAACTAGAGGTTTTATTTGTTTCATGATTACTTCTTATATGTATAAATAATATAATATGCTTTCTGTGTTAGTTTGAATTTTTCTTATATCAATTTAAGAAGGGAAAAGTCTGAAAAATGTTAAAATTTTGTTGTTTTTTTTTATATGCAAAGTAGATATTGTATTTGTTTTATAATTACTTTTCATATATATAAATAATTTTTTTTTTTAAATTTTTTAAGAAAGGAAATTTTGAAAAATGTTAAAATTTTGTTGTTATCGAAATATTTTTAATTTATATGCAAAGATGTTTTATTTGTGTTTTAATAACTGTTCACAATATGTATGAATAATAAAATACGTTTTGTGTCAGTTTGAATTTATTTTATAACAATTTAAGGAGGGAACAATAAATGAATTAACTGTATATAATTACATCATACAATTTCGAACATCAATTGAATTGCCAATTCCAAAATAATCGCGCGCGTACAGCGACTTCCACTCCACATTCCTTCCATTCATGACATTTTATAACAATTGGCAACACTACGCGTTATTCTGCAGTTAGCTGCGGAAAGCAAATATAATTGCACACACGCAACTGCGGTAATCAAATATAGTTGACAGCTCTTCCCGCAGCCGCAGTGACGGCACTCCTGATAGAAACGGCGGCCGCAGCGAAAGGGTTAATAATATAATCATCTTACTAATAATGGGAGAAGTATAATAGCCTTAGTAATAACTAATGAAGAATCTGTTATTGATGCAAAGGTGTAGGAAACAACAAAATTATCTAATCAGAATGATGTTATGTTAAACTGTGATAAAAGAATCTGTTATTGATGCAAAGGTGTAGGAAACAACAAAATTATCTAATCAGAATGATGTTATGTTAAACTGTGATAAAAGAATCTGTTATTGATGCAAAGGTGTAGGAAACAACAAAATTATCTAATCAGAATGATGTTATGTTAAACTGTGATAAAACTTTCAACAAAAGAAAATCTCCAAGATTGGAATGAGTTCGTAAAAAAAAATTACTAAAATTAATGTTAAAAATCAAGTAGAACTACAGAATCATTGAAATAAATGAGAAATATGGAAATTACTCCAATAAATTGTATGCAGTTTATGATGAAGTAGTTCCCAAAAAGTAATTTATATATTATAGAGAATAGGTATGATAGAGAGATTAGGCAAGCAACAAAGAACAGGGATGATAGTTATAAAGGTTGGAAACATAAATAGTAATACAAAAAAATGTAGCAGTAAAAGCTATGAGAAAAAAAAGAGGAGGTGTTACAACAGAAATATTGAGGAAAATAAGAAAATTCACATACATGAAATTATCAGTAATGATTTGATATGCCTAACAGTTTAAATAACTTCTTATGGAAATTAATAAAAATATAAGTGATAAAATTGGTTTGTCGTCAGAACCTGACTTTTCAATAACATCAAATTCAGGGGTCAATTACAACAGTATGCAAAAGTACTCATTGTATTTTACTGTTTGCAAAATAAGACTAGTCCTGAGTAAATTAAATGTTGTACTGTTAAAAAATTGCTTAGTCAACTTAACAGAACCATTACTAAACCTCATTAATATCTTGTTACAAACAGGGGAGATACAAAGATTTATACCACAATTATACCAGTTCCTAAAAAACAAATTCCAACAAAGCCTCCAATATAAGACCAGTAAACATGTTTAGCTCAATAACCAGTTAGTGGAGTACATTAAGAAGAACAAACTGTTTTAAGTAAGCATCAGTCAGAATGTAAAAATGAACATAGTTGTGAAACAGCGGTTCGGTGTATATTGGATGACTAGAAAATTATGTTATAGAAAAATTTTACTACAATTGTGGTATTCTGTAGGTATTCGGCAGAGAACTTTTGAGACAATACACAGGAATAGAGGTTATTACAAAAATTAGTAGCAATAGGTAAGGGAGGAATAGCATTGAAATGATACTTAAAAACAAAAATCAAAAACTTGATATCAGTGATGATGAGGTTTCAGATGTTCTGTTCTGTTCTGGGCCCTCCATATGTATTAATGATATGCTAGAGGTAGTAGAAGAATGCAGATGATATACCGATCTACTTCTCATGTAATGATCACATGAAACTTATAGACTATCAACAAAACTTTGGACACTATAAACAGATGGTATATTGTACTAACTATTTAAAGGTAAATGTTGAGAAGACCAAGTATATGGTAATAGTTGAAGAAACTTTTCTAATCAAAAGTATGAGGTATTACTGAATTCTGATATTGTAGAACAGGGAGAACCAATTTAAGAATTTAGGGGTTATTGCATGCCAACTATATTATAAAAACAAAATCATATAAAAATGTGCCCCATATTTATTGAGGTGGAGCAAATCGGTATTGTACAATTCATTAGTGCTACCTTCACTTACTGTTCTACAGTTTCGTACCTAATGAATCAAAATGAGAAACTCCAGAATAGAGCCGCATGCACATAATTTTAAATTGCAGATGAGTAACACCCTTAACAGATAAATTGAGGCAATTAGAGTGCTTAGTTAAATATTTTCTCCTTTGATTCTAATTTTTCAAATAAGAAATAAAATTGACCCAACATATTTATTAAAAAAAGATATGTACAATGACCAAATTGACAGATACAATTGAAGAAAATGAAAGTTTATCATATTTACCTTCTTTTAAGAGCAAGTTTAGATTATATCTCGTCAATCAATAGAAAACCTAGTAGCCACTATCTGTTCTGACTTAGTTCATTCAAATATGTTTAACATTCAAGTTAATATGCATGTTATAACTGAATAATATACAGTGTCACACATAAAGTTCGCAACATATAGAAGTTTTTTTTATTAATAGATATAATGAAAATTTGACTTTGCAGTTAATTTGTGCTTGAAAAATGAGTAAAAAGCAGCCTCTTTCCGTTAGTCATGTGCTACTCTAACCTGTCAAATTTGACATTTTTTTCGAAAATCCTCAAAAAAACAGTTTTTTTTTTGGAAATTTCGAAAAATGCCAAAACAAGTTGCTAAGTTTCCGATTTTATACCTTTGCTCCAAATTTGGACTCTCTACTGTCACTTCGACTTTTTTCCAATTTTTTTTATTTTTCAAATCTTTTGCTCTACCGCTTCGAACGAAACATGATTTTGATGAATACGAGACTTCAATGTCATATCTTGCCCAGAAAATACTTACATTGGCCTGTTACCAGAAAAAATTATAAATGCACCTCCAGAAATTCGTCTTTGTTGTTGAAAAGTTCATCTAGTTTTTTCATTTCATTGTGAAACCGATTCGGATTTTCAATGTTTGGACGTTAATATGTCAGTAATCGAATAAATGAATTTCTCTTCATTCTTATTACACTCGTATTTCTTTTTTTAATAGATTTTTATCCAGTTTGATTATTTTTCTGACCAATAATTCAGTTACAAACAAACCCGAAATATACTTTTCTGTAAACTAAACAATGACCTACAGTTTCATAACTATTCAAAAGACTTTCGTTCTATCGATTTGTACTAAACATGATATGAAATTTCGCGATTTTAAACAATACAAGACTAATGCAACATCTCGGAAAGAAAATAGTATAATTGATCGAAACGAAATAAAATTTTCCCTTAGTAGGCTTTTGAAACAAGTTAATGTCAAATTATTGCGTTCAATAAATCGAGTTGTTTTGTGAACAAATTTTCTTACATTTATAATTCACAAATAAGTTTTATATACAATGTTATCCACACAAGACAAAGTGGAAACCGTTTTTTTCATGTGGTGAGAATGTGCCATATCGAGAGGTTGCTTGTATTTTCAATCACCGGCATCCAGGAAGAAATATTCACTTTAGTACCGTGGGAAGGATATTGAAAACATTCAAAGAAACTGGCTGGCTCTTTGGACAATCGTTTCAAGAAACCACATAATCCAATTAGGTATAATGGAGAAGAAGAACTCAATGTTTGTTTGAGCGTTGTTGAAAACGGAAAAACTAATATTAGGAGTATTAGTGAAAATACAGGGGTTGGCAGAGAAACTGTGAGAAGAGTTTTGCACAAAAATAATTTTCATACCCATCCAAAGTTCATATACACTCTTAAAGAAAGAGATTTCGATATTCGAGTGGGATTTTCATTTTGGATTTTATGGACAGGCGAGGCAACTTTCACGTCGAACGGAACAGTTAGTTCCCAAAATTGTCGCTGGTGGTCCAACAATAATCCAAATTTTGAAATAGAATGCCGTGACCAATATTCATTCAACACAAATGTGTGGTGTGGTTTATTACATAATCAAATAATTGGACCATATTTTTATAGAGTAAATTTGAACGCAGAAATTTCATTATGAATCAGTTGTTTGAAGTTTTGGATAATCTGCCTCTAAGTGTTAGACGAAATTTGTGGTATCAGCTTGACGGGGCACCGATCCACCAAACGTTAGAAGAACAGTCAGATGTTTAGGGGCAAAGTGATAGAACGAGATTGGGAAGATTATTGGCCACCAAGATCACCGGACTTATCTCCAATGGACTTTTCTCTATGGGGTTATCTGAAACAAAAAGTGTATAAGCACAGACCATTTGCAAACAAAGAACATTTAGAGAATTTATTAAAAATGCCACAAAGTCTGTGCATGAAAGGACTATAATTTGTATAGAACGGGAATGACGGCATACTGAATGATAAATTCGGGTTCTTTATAAGATTATTGAGATAAATCAATGAATGTGACGATGTTTTGTTTGTGAATTTGGTTATAGTTATTTTGGTTTAATGGTTTTTACACATCTAATGGTGAAAATAAAAAATATGAGATTTATGAAATTAATTCAAAAAACGTTGCGAAAAATCATTATTTGCTCTAAAATTACATCTAACAGTTTACATCGATTACTGACATATTATTGTCCATACATTGGAAATCCGAATCAGTTTCACAATTAAATGAAAAAACTTGATGAACTTTGCAACAAGACGAATTTCTAGAGGTACATTTGTTTTTTATTCTGGTAACAGGCCAATGTGGGTATTTTCTGGGCAAGATATGACATTGAAGTCTCCTATTCATCAAAATTATGAAATAAACATTTCCGAAAGCTTGGATAAACCTTAGAGTTTACTTTTTCATTGCTGCTTACCCCAATATCCCTACTTTTATCTATATATATATATATATATGTATGATATATATATATATATATATATATATATATATATATATATATATATATATATATATATAGTTAGATAGATAGATAATTTATTCATCATTGACATTTTTACACAGGTAGTACAAAAACTTATCAGACTAGTCAAACAGATACAATATTTAAAAGGAAAAAATTCACACATTTTAAAATACATTCACAATTAACATTATAAAAAATTTTAAAAAATATACTCTTATATCACTAACATTCTAAAAATTATTTCATCGAGTAAAAAGCATTAGCACTCAAATAATTGAATAGTTTTAATTTAAACTCATTGAAGTTCTTGATATTTCCTAGGATACTAACCACACGGTTATAACAGATTACACCTTGATGAGAATGTTAGTTTTGTGCTACACCAAGTCGTGAGAATGGCACGCGGAGATCATCTCTTCGACGGGTATCATAATTATGATTCATATTGTTTCGTATGAAGTTTGACTCATCTTTTTTCATATTTATTGTTAATAAAAATATATACAGACATGGTAGGGTGAGGAGTGATAGTTTGACGAAGATTTGTCGACAGCTTTTACGAGGGTGCAGGCATCTGATTATTTTTTTCTGCATTATAAAAACCCTACAGGCATGACTTGAGTTTCCCCAAAAAATCAGACCATAAGTTAAAACGGATTGCACTAGCCCATGATATGCAAGTTTGAGCACATTCAAAGATACTGTATTCCTCAGTTGCCTGATAACAAAGCAAACGCTGCTCAGTCTTGATACAATATTATCTACATGTGGTTCCCATGTTAGTTTTTGATCCACAGTGATACCTAAGAATTTAGTTTCAAGCACTCTCTTGATAGATATGTGATCTATTTTGATCAAAGGACTATAGTTGTAACTAACATTCTTTGGTAAAAATAACATATACTGTGTTTTAGATGTATTTACCAATAAGCCGTTCTTATAACACCAATGATGGAATTCTTGTGCACAATCATTTGATTTGTTAACAGATGTTTCCAAATCATTTTCGGCTATCAGTTGATTTGTGTCATCAGCATATATTACCATTTTGTTTGGAGAAGTACAAGAGTATATAATATCGTTCAAATAACAAAAAACAGGGGACCTAGGATTGATCCTTGAGGAACTCCCATTGCAACTTGCAGAGGATTGGATTTGACAGAATCCAGCATAACTATCTGCGACCGATTTTGTAAGTAAGATGATGCCCAGTCATTGGCTACACCTCTAACACCGCTGCGATAAAGTTTTTCGAGAAGTAAGTTGTGATTGACTGTATCGAATGCTCGACTTAAATCAAAGTAGAGCGCTATAGAGATTTTTTCTGATTCAGATATTCATAGACTTGGCATAGTTCTGTTATCGCAGATTCAGTCGACCTTTTACTTCTGAAGCCATGTTGACAATCTGCCATGAGCTTTTTTTTTCTAGGAAATCTTTTAGGCGTATATTATATGTATAGTCAATGACCTTTGCAAACTGCGATTGAAGGCAAATATTACGATAGTTACTTACTTCTTTCCTAGATCCTTTGTTTTTAAATATTGGGACTGACTTTGATAATTTCAAGTCTTCAGGGTACTTCAACTTCACTGAATGATAGATTAATAACATGAGAAAGCGGAAAGCAAATTACATCACTGACTATTTTCACAGCTTTACCATGGATTTCATCAATACCTGGAGCAGGTTTCTGCGATATATATAGAACAGTAAACAGTTATGAATTATGTACAAACAAGACTATTTATATGTACACCAACCAAAGGTCAAATTAACTATCATTCTCGTTAAATAATGCAATTATTAAGGTAATAGCATCCCAAAAATTCCATCAGTAACTCGTGTTACAAATCAAACTCGGCCTCCAAAAAATATTGAACAAAAACAGTAAAAATTAATCGATCAAAATCATGTCGGACAGCCAAGCAACACTGAAAGCTCTGGCATCAAGTCAGATAAAATCCAGATTCGTATGGAACTGCGTAAAGCCCTTCAAAGCGTAGGCAGGTAGCAGGTACAACAGAATAAATCTGCTATGGGACCCTAGACAAATCAAATAAAAATATACTTTATTGTCCGAAGAATCTGGTTCTTATTGACAAAGCAAAGGAGATGAATAAAACAAAACTAAGATACAACACATTAAAATATTAATAGTAATAAATTAATCAAGAAATGCATTTTGAACAATTTGTAAAAATTTTGTTTTTAAGGTGTCAGCTATTGCTTTGAAGGAAATGAGAAACCCGACCTTCTGGCAAAAGAGGAGGAGTTCATAGGAGCATAGCTTTTCTTCGGAATATCAAAGAGCATATCCGCAAAAGTGTTCTCAGACTGGATCAGGAGAAAAAACGCAAGTACTGGTATGAAACAGTGGGACAAGTCCACTTGAAGGAATTTATACCAAACCCTTCGAAAAAAAGAACAGCAGCCCTGTTAGAACTGAATAGGAAAAACCTGAGGATCATAACAGGACTACTGACAGTCACTGTAGACTGCGAAAGCATCTTAAAAAAGTCGGATTGCGGAGAGCGCAGTGTTGCTTTTGCTGAGACGAAGAGCAGCACATTTTGTGCAGATGCAACGGTCTGGAACAAACCAGATTATACCGTATGAATCACGCGGCAGCTAGGGCAGGTGTTACCGAGCATCATCATCGACGTCAGAAGTGCGGGACTTGAAGGTCAACTCTAATTTGATTAGGATCGAGTTACAATAGATCTGAGGTTGCAGGGGATGGGGCGGTTATCGCTCCTCACGAATAGAACCTAAACTGTGCTACAATTTAATCGGTAGTGCGCCGTCTTAGTCGGTTATCCTGGGCATGTTCTGAGAAAATAAATTACTGGAAAATACACAGTACAATAGCATTCACAATATGGATTTCCTAGAAGTAATTTTTGTTTGTTTAGACCTGCACGCTGCACGACATTCGTTGGGAGACTTTATGGCAGACCGGCCAATAGTGAACACGGGATTCAGGTGGTCACAGGACCAGATTGTAGATGGGTCGATATGGCCTCTCCATACCTAGACCTGTAAGGTCTTTTGTAAATTACCCTTCATCTATTCAAGACCTGGGATTCCGCGAAGTTCTCACAGTAACGGCACAGTACACTATCACTATCAATTTTTTTGAGGTGATACCTCAGAGGACAATGTCCAGTGAGCAGTCCCGTTTTCAGTTTCAAGTCTTTCTTGTCCAACTCGAACAGCGGTTCAACTTTCTTTAGCGATGAGCTCAAAAGCCTTCTCGCTTGTCTTTGCCCTGGAATCTTATTCCAGTGGTTTTAATTTGGTCAGCTTCCCAGCGCCGAAACTCTTCGTTGATGTGGGCTTTGGAAAGACCACAAAAGGGTTCTGGGCCAGAAAATTCAGTATTTGCACCTTCCTTGGCAACGCTGTCCACTTCTTCATTGCCTTTGATTCCCTTGTGACCTGGCACCCACATCAGAGTAACCTGATTGTTTATAGCCAGTTGTCTTAGGGAAAGTTTGCAGTTACTCTCACTCCAGCCGTTTCGTCCATTTTGGAACCATCAGTTTACCACACTGATGCACTCCTTTCTAGTTAAGGCCCGTTCGTTGTGAATATATGGTGGTTGTTTATAACCACTTCATAATTCACTTCAAAGTCGTACCTAGTGGCATAATATCTGATGGCTTGTACCTGGATTCTAGGGGAATATTTTCCAGAATCTTCAGATGTCTAATCAGATTTCCAGCCTTCAAGTTTGATGCCTGGTGCAGTCTGAAGGCACTTTTTGCCGCTTCTCTGATTACACACAAGTGCATTGGCGGAAGATTCAGCATTACCTCTAATGCTGCAGTGGGGCACTTTCTGGAGCTTGATTTGTGCCGAGTGCTGTTTGGTTTTGGCCACCATACTAATGAGGCATAGGTGACCACAGGTTAGATAATCGTTTGACATAACCAGTATATCATTTACGGCTTCAAACCCTATGTCTTGCCAAAAATTCTGTGGCACGTCCAGGTTGCTGCTGTGGCCTTGGAAATAATATTTTTAATATGACTGTTTCATGTTAGTCTCTGGTCGATTATGATGCCCAGGTATTTGACCTCATTGGATAAAGTTAGTCAAGTTCCATTCAGGGTTGGGGCTTTCAGTTCATACTTACGCCTCTTTGTGAATGGAACCAACACTGTTTTGCTAGGATTTACATTTAGTCCCTCCTCTGCGCACCAGCTTCAGATTATATTTAGGGCTGACAGCAAGCTATTGGATATTATACAGTCATGTTTGCCCCTAATAGTGACGACCAGGTCATCGGCGTAACCTTGAGTCGTAATTCCAGATTATCCACGGTCAGTGATCACAGCAAAGGTCACAGGTACCAGCACGCAAGCGTATTGTTGACATCGTGGGTATTTGTAGAATCAGTCAGAGTAGAGCTCCTTTTTCAATGTTCATTTTGAAGCTGAATGAATAATTTGAGGATAATCATTGTATGAACTTTCAGTTCAGAATTTCAATTCCAAAATTTATTTTCAAGTAAAAACAATAATGTTATCAATTGATAGGTAATCTGGAGTATTTTTCCTCATTGTGAAGCAAACTAAGCGAAGTGAAGCTCCTGAGAAAATAAATAACATCCCAATTCTTTCATATCTAATCTTTAACAGTCTCTATTCTGATAGAAATGAAACAAGTAGAGTTTGTTATCTTGTATTTTGTAAATATTTGTTACACATTAAGTTTTATACAGACAAAAGGAATGCTAAGTATATGATTAAAATAAATATTTATTACTGGAACTGGTTTATAGGCATTGATATGGTTAGATAATTTTTCAAGAGGTATTCGAAATGAAAAATATCCAAAGGTTGATGTATTCCATTTAATACATAAAATATGGAGAAATCCAATTATCCTAAGAGGAAAAAATGATAAAATAATAACAATCAATAAAATACGAGTATTTTCAACTAAGCGATTGTACAAATAAATAAGTTATACATAATTCACAAACCAAACCCCTTATCACTTTTTTTAATTCAATGGCTATATTGCTACCTAAACATTCAAAATGTGATGCAAATGATCAAAATTCATAATAAGCATTCTTCCTAGAATGATAAGGAGTCTTGCTTCATTACACAGTGACAAAAAGTTCACAATTCACTGGGTCATTTCCATGTCAAAAGTTGCAATATGAATGAATATAAAAATAGTGTTTTCTTTGTCTAATAAATTTTCAACTATCATTTATCCTAAATTTGTTCAAGCTTTTTTCTACAACTAAGAGAAACATTTTATCGAGGTACTATAGCACCATTTTTCATGAAAATGTTATTTTATGTTCTAAGATGGAATAAAAAGATCAACACAACCTTTTATTTTCAACCTTGGACTTGCACTTTTCTTGAGTCCAACCTTACAGAACTACAGAGCCATTCAAGTCCTGCTACGAATGCAAATATCAAGAATATCACAATCAAGTCACGACACAGAATCATTTCATTTCAAATTTAAATCACATAAATATGAGCTATGATGTTTGATGTAATTGTGATGTTTTACCCACCGTATTATACAAATTTTTGCTTTTCACAAATGGAAACAACACAGTGATTGAACTTATTAAAAATATATCAACAGAGAAATAGGTTAGTCTTCACATAAAATAAATAGTCGGAAAATCATATAAGAATCTAATGATGCTGACTAGATTTTACTATATCAAATTTTGAGCCAGCATATCGAAGGTTGGATAAATGGAATATTTCTTTGTGAAATTAATATACAGGTATTACACACAGATAATATTCAATCTATCATTTCAATTTTTGAAACTGCTGAATATCCACTTTCCAACATATCACAGAAACAATCTAATATAGACTGTAGAGGTCACAAGTTTATGTAACATGACAGAACAGAAAGAGCATATCTTCAAACAATCTACGAGACTGCAGTACAGATACAATTGTCATGTTATTGTTCCTCTCAATCTTGAAGCATTTTACTTCAATACCAAAGAGTTACATTTCTCAAGATTGGGATAATTTCAAAAACTGGAATGAAAATTAGGGATAAGAAGTACTGGGTGTTGTGTTATTCTATTTCTGGCTTCTTCCACATGCTCGCAAATTATATCGATAACATTGCATCCGATTCAAATTGAAAAATGTATCATTCCAAAAACATCTCGTATATAAAATCTGTCTAAAACAACACAACATGGGAGAAAGCACAAAAAAATCGTTCGAAACCTCGGCAAAACAATGAATCCATTCTCTTCTTCTGTCTCCAACTATGAACGTCACTAGGACGAAATATTCTTTTAAGCCAACCAACAGTCTTTGGTATGCTCTTCACATTATAAACGAATAAATAGGTTTAATTGCAGTCATTTCAGATCGGAATTTGCTGAATAGTAAAAAAATCGCATGGAATTCCATACACAAAATTGTGATAAAGGATTTGATGCGCCCAAATAATACTGAACTGAAAAAGGTAGAGTGATTTGTCCAAAAAGTATCCTTCATCTTACAACAATGATTTTAGTTCCTAGTGAATATGCTTGAACACATAGATGTTTCAACCTCTTCAATTATTTCAATAGGAAATTTGTGTGAAAATGAATAGAGGGTCTTGCAATTGTCTCACAGTTTTCCCCATATTTTCAATAATGTTGACTGTCAATAAATGTTTTAGTTTTCCATCACCAGGCCATTTGTATCAAGCGCGTGATAATTTTCAAATGTACCTAGAAAATATATCATTCATGAAGAATCACAGCTGTATAATAGTGTGGTAATCGGCAATATACGCTCGTCTCCTAGGCTGCGCTGGTCTATTTATAATAAAAATGTTGAACACCAGCTTGGCAGAGCCAAAATTATTTGCTGATTCTAAGATGTCTAAAAACCCTGGTGCTTGCACTTATACCTGTAAAAGTTTGGGATCAACTTGGCGACACTTGGTCTACTTGATAATAGAGATCATTAGCGTTTCAGATGGCGCCAATTTCATTTCAGTTTTAATTCAGTAAACAGACCTCACAGGGTATATTTATTTCCTCAGCTTTCTTTTTGAGGTGAACTGTTCGCGGGTTCTAATTTTAGCTTTGCTATTGGTTGAAAGGTGACATCTGTCAAACTTCACCAATAGCAAAGCTAGAAGATTGAGAATAATCAAGCAGTCTCTTTTAGATTATTGAGGTAAATTAGTTGCAGAGTAGAGAACAAATCCGCTAGATTATTGTGTGCTTATGTTTATATTAATGGGTACTTATTTGGGTTCGTTTCAATGTGCAACCACAATGAAGAATGTCACTGGGTCTGTTAAATGACTTGAAACTTTATGACCGTATAGCCTAAATGTTTAGAAATACACATGTTTTTGTTTCATTTCAATCAAGCGAGTAGTGTTGAAGTTACGACAATTTTAGTTTCCGTTCTATTCAAATATTTCGGGTGAGCGCGCCATGCTCGCGTGACGTCATTCCACAACACAACGTTCTCACCGTACACTCAATCATTGCTTTGCTATCGGATGTTTGACCACAATACGTTTTAACTTGAGTTTTATGTGAATCAGTGTTACAATAGTGTTATAAGTATAATATTAGATATGGATGACGGTTTTGAAAAAGGACAATCTGATATCTTGCCTGAAATAGACGGGTTAATGGTTGCCCACTATTTTTCAAATAACTCCGATTTCTTGGCCGCCGAGATGCGAGGAGTAAAAATGCAAAAGTAAGTATAACTTAATAACATTTTACTTTTCATCATAAATCTTTTGATCCCTATAAGTACATATTTCTCATTGCTAGTGTTTTATAAATGTACGTCATCCGTCATATTGATACTATGAACATCTTACTTGACATTAAGTCCCTGAGAAGGAAGAATGCCTACATAGTTTCATGACTTACATTTTGTATTTTTTTAATATATAATGTAACAAAAAATTAACATAGTAAACCTAACCTGAACATTATGTACCATAGGTACAAAACTTTTTAAAATTTGAATTTGAAATATTTTTTTCAAAAGTAGGTTATTATTAGGATGCACGCGACTACACCTATTATATATCATTAAGCTAAGATGAAAAACCTCTCATATTAATTTCCTCTTTAATGTGATCGTGGATAAGTGCATTTTATGTATTTTGGGTAAGTATAAAGTTACTCTACACATGCACTCCGAATATAGGGAAAAAAAATTACCTCATTTTCAAGCACCGTTTCCTCGCACAAAAGTCACTCAAAATGCCACCTTCTTCTTAACAGCATAAACAATACACCCTACATCACTTTTATTCGGCACAACTTTGCACAAAATATCGTCGTTTTTATCGAAAAAATCCTCCTTCTTACACAGTTTCAAATAAAGAAATGTTAAACTTTGACAGATGGAATTTAGTAACTTTGCCTTATTTTTCATGTTGGTAATAAATGAAACACCGCCCACAACAATTGCACACATAAATGAAGGGGAAACTATTGCTCACATTTGAATTCGAAAAGTTGGCGGGGATTCATTTATCACCAACATGAAAAATAAGGCAAAGTTACTACATTCCATCTGTCAAAGTATGACATTTCTTCATTTGGAACTGTGTAAGGAGGATTTTTTTCGATAAAAACGACAATATTTTGTGCAAAGTTGTGCCAAAAATAAGTGATTTAGGGTGTGTTGTTAATGCTGGTGAAAAAAGGGGCCTTACAATGCCCCTTTGATTTTTGTGCGAGAAAACGGTGCTTGAAAATGAAGTAATTTTTTTTTAAGTTTTCTTATTCGGGAACGGTATGAGACCGCCGCATTTTTCGTATTCAGGAGGAAAGACATGTAAGGAAAGTTTTTTCCCTATATTCAGAGTGCATGTGTAGAGTAACTTTATATTTACCGTATTTTATTTTTTATATATTAGATCAACTTATGTTTATTTTATTTTAGATCGGCTAGAAAGAGCTTCGGCGACGACGCTATTGGATATGTAAAAGTTAAAAGAGATATTTGTACAGTGAAATGCCGAATCACCCCAGAACCGCATGATTTGCATCCATTTCTTTCGACTTTTAGGTCCAAAAGCAACAATAAAAAACAACTTTTCGGGTGCATTAGTAGTTTTATTTAAACACTTTGGCACAATACACGATTTTCTAGTTCCTGGATTCGACATTTTTATCAATTTTCGACGCAAACTTCATACACACAGCTCGGAAGCAGAGCACTCACTAAACGACCGTTGTACAGTGACGTCACAGCGGCCACGACTCCGCGTCGCACGCCTAGCTAAACAATTAAATATCTTGAAAACTATAAGACGTATCAAAAAAATATTTTTACCATATTTTTTAATTTTTAATAGAGTTTATTGTAGAGTAAAAATAAAAAAATGGTGATATTCTTCATTATATTATTGTGGTGCAGCTAGAATATTTCGAAATCATTTCACGAGAAAATATGGTTCTTTTGACAGGTAGAGAGTTGGAAATGAAATTGTCAGATAATTTGGAATTCAATGCATACAATATTATGATGGACTATGAAAATATCTTTATTTGTTAATTCTTGAAGATTTGTACTAGCCTTTGATACTGAATACAGGTGTATATTCGAATCTGCGGCTTTAGACTGTCCACACAAAATGCAAAAAGGGTCCATTTTACAAAATGTATCCTTACACACTACACTACTAGAAAATTAACATTCCTTACGCACTAATGAACGTAGAAATATTTGAAAGAACGAACTGAAAAATCAGAGGCAAGATTTCAAATCAACGGGAAGGAAAAACTAATAGGCACCCACAAAATACTACAAAATAGAAAATAATTTTATATAAGATGCTGCAGATGTCAAAAATTAAGTTTTTACATTAAGCGAGGATATAAAGAAACATTTTTGGAGGGCGCCATCTACCAAAGAGATGACAGAGAGAAGCTCTATTGAAGTAACAGGTGGTGTCCCCTCGAAAATCTAAACAATATCGAATCAGTCC
Source organism: Gonioctena quinquepunctata (assembly GCA_018342105.1). NCBI lineage: Eukaryota > Metazoa > Arthropoda > Insecta > Coleoptera > Chrysomelidae > Gonioctena > Gonioctena quinquepunctata. Next base: position 45,825 of record JAFIRS010000961.1, read on the forward strand.
AAGCACCAGGGTTTTTAGACATCTTAGCTGATTCCATAGGACCAGTATGGCTGGTTCAGTGAACTTTATACTGGTCCCATGGGACCAGCACAGTAGTCAAAATGTGCTAGAGAGGCTCAACTTCCTTTTTTTATTTCATGTGTAGGCATATTTCTTTCTCAGTTTCTCCGAAGTATGATAATTAGATTAATGTATCTATGCCCAAAATGTTTAACAAGAGTTGGACTTTCTCAAATGGTGTCTCATTTGAATAAACCATTAAAAATAGTGTCACATTCTCCATATACACTGTTCAATTAATACCAGAAAAAAGAGTAACTCAGTTCCCTGATATTTAAAAAAAATCAGAAATATTTGGTCTAGTTTCAGATATTTACCATTTCACTACATCACATTATTTCATTATGCGGTGGACGAAAGGCAAACCAAAAAATAACTGAATTTATAATTCGTTTTTCGATATTTTAATTATAATTTCTGATAGAAAAGTAACAATTAAGCCAAACACGTTTTATTTCAAATGACTACTTTTCCTTCCTTTCAAATCTAAGTGTGTAGTGGATGGAGCACTGGACTGTCACATCGAGGATCTAAGTTCAATTGAGAGAGTACTTTTTTGTGGTTATCTCATCCGTTAGTGAACTAGGCCTTTATAGGGAACCTGACCCTCATTAGTTGGAGAAAAAACAAGCTGTCAGGCGACCTGCTTGGTCGAGAATGAGTACACACTATTGTGCACTGTCCTTGTGGGCCTTTATAAGTCATAACGGATCTATTTTTTTTTTAAATACCTGAAGCTGCAGGTTTTTTTTTTAACAAGCTCATGGAGCACAGTTGCAGGACCGTATATTTTCAGAACACCTTGAACGAATAGGTAAACCATATTTTACCACTGGTTTCATGTACAGCTCTTATAGAACATGCACTAACAAATGTAAGTGTGATAACTTTGACTTATGAGCATTCACCAAAGCTTGAAAATATTATAACAAATACTGAGGTTCAAACCGGAATTTTCTGGAATGTCAGTGCAGATATGGTAGAGCCCTCAAATCAACAGATCTGGCCAGTGGCCATATTGAGTTGCTAGTTTGGGAACAATAGCAAAATGACTGACATCAAGGTTCTAAATTCAATGATATAAACAGGTTAGTTATCACTGACTTGCAACTAAGCCTCACATGATTCATTCGTGGTCAAATCTGCAAAAAGGAAAGGAGTTGTCTAGTATTAGTGAGTGTGAGATGTCATCTAGTCGAGTGGCTATAAATCTGATCGTTTCTTTTAGGAACAAAGTTCCTTTACGCGGCTTGCTGTAACGTAAGCAAAAAGCGTTATGCCTCCTCCATGTAACTTTCTCTCTCTCTGTCTCTTTCTATTATATACGAGTATGTGTGACAACTACACTTGGTGTTGTAATTGAATGTCAACACATTCAATTCCTATATACGGAAATAAGAAATGCAAAATTGATGGAATAAGGGATTTTGAACTCACTACATACATTGATTTGATATTTGAATTCAAATATACCTTTTTCAGCATGTTGGAAAGCCTCAGTTTTTCAAGTAAGGCAATGAATAATTCAATTGGGTCATTTTGTAGTTGGTAGAGCTTCAATGTGCTCCGCGAATTTCGTGAAATTCAGTATCAACCCCAAAGTGTAGAAAAAGTGAATTATAAACTCCAGTGTACTGAAAGTGATCTAAATGCCTAAAAATAGTGAAAATAGTGTTTCTAACACGATATCTGGCCATTGGAAAACTGCAGGCCATTGTGACCCTTATTAACTGCCGAGTATGGGAATTTCGATAGTATTGGTTCGCCAGAATGAAAAAATGAGGTTAGGATTTCAAAACCCACGAAAGTGAAAACAATTTCGCTTATAAAACCACAGCTGCATTGCTGGAAAAGTTCAATAAATGAGCCGAGGTTAGCGCAGAGTATGAAAAAACTGAAAAAAAAACTTCAAGAACACAAAGTGAAACGGAAAACGAAAAGTAAGTGGTGAGTGTAACTAACCCATCAAAATGTGGGGAATGGAAAGGTGGTAAGGAGCAGACGCTAAAAAACCTCTGTCCAGAAGAAACATTTTGTTTACCACACTTTCCGAACAACTTCGACGAAAGTGAAGAAAAATCCAAACATCACACACATCAAAATATGGAGAGTGATATGGAGGACGATAAAAAGAGTAAAGGAACTTCGTCCTTCGATTGCACACGTGTTTTAAGCTTGGTAAGGCAACTAAGATAGCTGTTAAAATGCGCTGTTTTTTTATCTGACCATGTCAATTTCCCAAAAGAATTAGAGCTAAATAGAAATATATCATGCCAAAGCAGTAGGTGAAGTTTCTTTCAACATCACCAAATGAATGAATTCTGGGAAATGGATATATCGCTATTTTATTAGTGATCATAGCCTATTTGAAAAATCGATACATCACGCTGCCTCAGTTTTCATCATTGAAAATTAAATAGGAAAATATTTGAAATGCGACATTGTGATTGTCAACATTTTCATTTCTCAGAGTAATAATATTGTCTGGTGTACTAAGATTTAAATCTTTGGATTCTCTACAGTTATCAATCAAGCGGTGGTTTGGTCCCTCTAAAAAATATAATATGCCTGTCATCACAACTTATATAATGGCTATGAGGTGAGTTCTGATGTTTATATGGGTATCTTTGTGGATGTGCATTTACCTATTTGTTCAAGATGTTTTTCATGTTTCTTTTATTGGCGCTAAACTAATCTGAACTTAAGGTAGGATAATACTTTTCATCCTAGTGTATGGAATCCATTTGGGATTTTCCCTAAAGTTAGTCTAAAATGATTGAACTAATTATGCGACAAAGCAGAGATATGGTCTATCACGAAAGCTCAGCGCAAATGATTTGTGCAGAGCGCAGTTCTTTACTTGTATTGTCTTCAGTCTGTAGAACTTATACTAACAATAAAAAATATATTGATCTGCGACTCAAGCATGATCAAAATAAAACAATTCCCAAGGACAGTTCAATATCAACTACAAGTAGGCACTTTCGAACCTCGGTTAGTTTCAACTTAGATATATACGGGATTTTCTTGACCAGTAAGCAAACGGAACATGGAAGTCGGCATTGTTTTCATCAAAATCTGTAAAAAATAATTTGACATTTAATTAAATCTAAATAATGAAACCAAAATATATATTTAGCAAGTTACTGGCGAACATTTTTTTTCTTAAGAATTCAGTCACAACAGGGTTCCCACAAAACTCGTATAATGTAATACCTGACATTTTCAGATTATTCATGAGCAATAAATAATTGGCCATACTAAAAGACACCAATTTAAAAAAAATTCCATCATAACAATAGAACATGTTCCTGTACTTTAAATAAATTTGAATAAGATAATTCGAAATCTCCAATAAAAATCGAAACTGAAAACATTAACAACACTGAAGAAGAAAAGGTAGCATTCCTCATATATCCGAATGGAACAAAAAAAACAGTATAGGTCTTGTAAACATGGTTTTCACACTTTTTTATGTATAAATGATAATAGAAAAATTAATGGATCTTGGTTTATTTGATTATCATGATTCGAAACAGGTATCTGATTGGATTAGGCAAAATGAGAAATGTTCAGTGAAATATTTATTTTTAAATTATACATTTTGACCTGATTCTTCATATCAATCAAACTGGCATGTCAGGTTTCTTCGTTTGTTGGCTGGTGAGTTATGTGAGTTTAAAAAAGTTAAACAGTTGTCAAATAGCATACGAAACATACGAGGTTAAAAAATGAACAGTGTTCCACAGTGATACTATGCTTTTATGTACAGAAGTAAAACTATCAGTGGAGCCATAAACTTCTTACGTCTACCAATCTGTTACTTTATTTTCTCTATGAATTTTTTTTTCTGATTTCAGTGGCATCTTTATTTTTGCAGTTTTTATTTGTGATATTTACGATGAACTTGTCAAGCAACTCCTAATCATCGATTTATTTGACAGATTCTATGAAAAAATCACTGAATAATAATGGTTTTCCAAAGTAGGAACCCTGCATAGGCACTTATTTTCAGGAACAAAAGGGCAATTTGTCCTAGCTATACTTAAATACTGGGTGTCAACGGATTTATAAGCACCCCTTCGGACACATGCATTTTTATACTTCAATAAGTGAAGCAATAAACTAAGAACGTATTGTATTGTTTAATGCTTGGAGGTAGAAATCATGAAAAACATGTTTTTTTCTGAAAGTTGTGAAACAAAGTAATATTGTAGATTTTGTTGGGGTAAGGTTTAATAACTGAAACCACTATTTATTCTTTGCCGACGTTTCTACTTTTATAAAGTCATCTTCAGGCACTACAAAGTAAAATGGGAATATAAAATATATAAAAATAAATGTTGACAGATTAAAATGGTGATAACAAAATAAGATACATATACAGTAACAAAAAGAGTAAAAATAAAATACATAGATTGTAAAATATAAATGAATATACATACATATATATATATATATATATATATATATATATATACGGGTGAGCAGGTGAACCAAACGGAAATCAGGGGTATTCTGGACAGCAAGGGTGCAAAAATTCATGAACCCAAGCAAATAGCAACTGAATTTAATTCTTATTTTAGCAATATAGGGGAACAATTAGCACACAAAATCTCCCAAGGTAACAATATAAATGCAGCAGTAAATGATTTTATCAATCCCCACTCCTTTTACCTCACCCCTATTACTGATGCCGAACTGGTGACTCAAATAAAAAGTTTGAAAGACAGAGTTAAATGCGGGGAAGACAATATTAGTACAGAGATCATTAAAATGAATCACATCTATTTATTAAAACCGTTAAAACATATTGTAAATTGTACCTTCAGTACTGGAATTTTCCCTAAGATTCTCAAGAGTGCAATAATTGTACCAATTTTCAAACAAGGTGATAAAAACTTAACAAGCAACTACAGACCTATTGCACTCTTGAGCTCAATAAGCAAATTGATAGAAAAATGTATTAAATATAAACTAATGCTATTTTTGGAAAAAATATGTCTTATTAGATAAAAATCAATTTGCCTTTAGGGAGAATCTCAGTACTGAAACGCTATGTGTAGAGTAACAGAAAAATTCTTCAAAATCTTGATCAGGGAAAGAAGGTTATTGGAATATTTCTGGACCTTACCAAAGCATTTGATACTGTGGCACACCAATCCTGTTAGATAGGCTAAACAACATGGGTATTAGAGGTATTGCTAACGACTTATTTAGATCTTACTTAAGTGAAAGAGCAAATGTGTGAAGATCAGCAATATTTTAAGTAGCCGTCTAAAGGTAGGATTTGGTGTGCCACAGGGACTGTAATCTAGGGCCGCTTCTTTAATATCTACGTAAATGGTCTCCTATCACTGTTGGAGGAAGATTCTATCTTCTGTTTTGCCGATGATACTGCGGTCATAATAAGCGGTCCCACATGGAGAGCTACTGTGGAAAATGCAGAGCGGGCAATGGCAAAAATAAAAAGTGGTTAGATAATAGCCTTCTTTCCCTGAGCGTAGGTAAAACAAAATGTATGACCTTGCTCTCTCAATCAGATCCCTACCCACCGATGTAACAAACATAAAACTACATGAATCACATTGCACCTTAGAACAACAACAATGTACATGCACACACAAAATTGATAGAGACATGTGTTAAATACTTGGGCATTTTTGTAGATGAACTTTTACTTGGAAGGAGCACATAAACTACGTTACAAAAAAAATAGAAAACTAATTTATAAATTCTATGAATTGCGTAACTTTTGCCCCATAAAACCATAAAAGCAATATATTTCTCTCTTGTAGAATCTATCATAAATTATGGCATCGTTGTGTGGGAAATGCTTGTAGTATATACTTGTCAAAGCTTGAAGTATCCCAAAATGGATAATAAAATAATTATATTTAAAAAAAACGTTACCCATCTCAATTAGTATATGAAGAAAGTGGATTAATCACTCCAAACCAACTTTAACTTAAAGCAGTTGCAAAATATATGATGAAAACTTCTTATTATAGAAATAATCTCTGTCATAACCTAAACACGCAAAACGAAGCTCAACAAAATGTCCTTCTGAACAAACCACAAACATGTTGATTGCCAGAAACATATATATTGTACAGGTCCCAAAGTGTACAACGCTCTACAGAGAATTTTAGAGTAATGCCATATAATAAAATTAAAAAGACATTATAAAATGGATTATACAAACAAACTTCACCCTTATTTACCTTGAATGAAAAAAAAAAAATAAATAAATAATAAGTACCTAATGTTCACTTCACTTAAAATAAATTACACACATCAAACTACTTTTCCTTTCTCAACTAATGTAATATATTGTGCCTATGTAAACATTGACATAGTCAGTACCTCAGAAACAATTCTACAAACAGAAGAGTCGCACACACAGTATCTTAGAATACCATAGTGCGCCAAATTCCAGTAATAGTTAAGGTCAAATTGTCTAAATAGATTTTATAGATATATTATTGTAGAATAGAGTTGATTTTTGTCAAATTACTGAACTACTGTATTTCTATTTCTACTGTATTCCTATTTCTATTGCTGAATAAACATTCTACAATTCATTTTTACTCTTGATCGCTTTGAACTTCATTTTGTCCCTGTGTTTTGTAGAATTGATAATGGCCTGTGATATCCAAGGTTTTATTTTTTTAGAGCTTTTGATAGGTACTTCTTTTTTATTTAGGGCCTGATTATATATATCAATAAATATATCAGAAAATGTTGAATACGCTATATTTGGGTTATTATATATATATATATCCACATATATATACATACAGAGTGAGCCATTGAAAACGAAACAGCGGCTCTGTAGATTGGCAGAACCAAATTATATATAAACGCTTGGACACATCAACTACATTTTCGAGGGGGACATCGTTTTTAAATGGTAACATATGGCAAATAATACCTCATTTGAAAGGAATTTTCCTTCTTAATATCAAACATCAAAAATAAATTAATTCTATTGATTCGTTTTCGAGATATAGGAACATGAAGTTGGGAAATCACTTTTTATTCACTCAATTAAGGAATTAAATGATCTAACTGTTTACCAACAAGTAACATGCAATTCCGTTTCAAATTTTTATTTCATCCTCATTTACTTGATCGAAAAAAATTTAAGGTTCTTAAGAATCGATAAAAAGACGTTTTCTCGAATTCGACTCAAATGCGAGTACAACAAAAACATGTATGAGATAATTTTTTTTCACCAAATCGCAATTGTGGACGTCTACCAGTGTCAAACTAATCTTTGATTGAACGACATTAGAGTGAATTACTTGACTAAAGCTGCTGAATATCTTTCCGCAATAATGGTATATACTATCGCGGAAAGAGTAGAAATAATAACAATTATTTTAAGAATGATGAGTGCGGTAACCGTACAGCTAATTTGTTCAATGAAACGCATCCAGATAAACTTGTGGCTAGAAAATACGTTCTTGAATTAGTGCAAAAATTTCGTCAAACTGGATCAGTAGCCAACAAGAAACGAGACCCAGAACGTGAATTTCCGTTGAGAAATGAAGCTGTTGAAGTTGCACTTTTAGGACAAGTTCATGCAGACCCAACATTGAGCACAAGGAAATTGGCTAGTGTTACCAATATCAGTAGAACCAGTATTTTCAACATCATAAATTCCACCCCTACAAAATACATTTGGTACACCAATTGAATGAAGATGATTTTGATAGGAGACAAGAATTTTGTGAAATTATGACTACGAAAATAGATGCTGATGAGAATTTCCTTTTCAACATCTGCTTTTCTGATGAGTCTACATCATTTTTGAATTCGACTGTGAAACGTCATAATTGTCGGTATGGGTCAGATGCCAATCCACATGTTTTCCATACTCAAACTCCCCAAAAACTCAATGTCTGGGCCGGTATTTTTGGGGACCGTTTGATTGGACCAGTATTTCTCGACGGTAACCTGACAAGAAAAACTTATTTGGAATTATTGAATGAATTTGTTTATCCACAATTAGTAGACATCATTGAAAACGACGATCGTTACCAAGAAGACCACTTGATATTTTAGCAAGACTGGGCACCTCCACATTATGGATAGAATGTTTCCTGGAAGTTGGATTGGAAGAAGAGGCTCTATAGAGTGGTCAGCCAGATCTCCAGATTTAACCCCACTCGACTTTTTCCTGTGGGGTCACTTGAAAAACAAAATATTTGCAACCGAACCAGAATCTCTGGAAGATTTACGAAGGAGAATTATTGAAGAATGCCGTCGAATAACGCCGGAAATGCTACGAAATGTGAGGTCTCTTTTTGAACAGAACTTGTATGGAAATGGGTGGTAGACAGTTTGAACATTTAGTTCATTGACAATAATAATTATTGCAACAGTTGCTTTATCAGATATTGTTTTTATTGAGTGAATAAAAAGTCATTTCTCAACTTCAAGTTCCTATGTCTCGAAAACGAATCGATAGAATTAATTTATTTTTGTAGTTTGATATTAAGAAGTAAAATACCTTTCAAATGAGGTATCACTTGCCATATGTTGCCATTTAAAAATTTAGGAGTGGCAGTCACAGCTCCGAGGGATGGAATGTATTTCGGGTGAATTTCATCGGGAACGATGTCCCTCTCAAAAATGTAGTTGACGTGTCCGAGCGTTTTTATATAATTTGGTTCTGCCAACCTACAGAGCCGCTGTTTCGTTTTCAATGGCCCACTCTGTATACACGCACATACATACACACATGTAAATGTACGTATGTGTATGTATATTTGTTTATATTTTACAATCTCTGTATTTTATTTTTACTCTTTTTGTTACTGTATATGTACCTTATTTTGTTATCACCATCTGATTTGTAATCTTGTATCTATTGAGTTGTTGATCCAATTGTCATTATCACACACTTTTATAGTTATTACGATGGACTTGCCCCTTTCAAACACTTTAGATATCATAATAAAATTAACAAAAACAATATATGTTAATAAACCATCATTAAGTGTAACTACGAGACTCCGAGTGTTCCAAAAATATACAGGGTATCCCAATTGAACTTCGAAAGATGAGTCTATTTCAAAGAAACCAGAAGTGCTGAAAAAGTAAAAGACTTATGACAAACCCACTAAATTTAGTTTCAACTTCTGAAGAAAAAAATGTAAGAAAGGGTTCGATTTTTCTCATCTCCAAGGATAGTTTTTAAGGCTTTTCACCACCCCAGTTCAAGATAGAAAAAAAAAAAAATTACAAACAAAATATATAAATATTTTTTCATTTCTCTGGGGTAATTTGGAAATTACAAAGAAGTAATTCTTTCAGTAACATGATTTGGTAACAAAATGATTTCTTCACTTTCTTTAATTTTATTTTTTATGGCTGAGAGAATTGACTGTTTGTGATTTCCAAAAATAAATAAATCTGAGTTACTCACTTCGCCTACTGAGGTGGCAAGTAGATTAACAATTTTTTCATGTGGGACCGCCACCACACTTTGATTGTTGATCTCGATTATTCTATGTCCCACACGAACACCACCTCTTTCCGCTATTCCGCCTCTCAATAAACTACAGATCTAAAAAACAAAATCAATATCAAAACCAGTTTTATAACTGAAAAAATTTAAACAGATCTGACTGACATTTTTCACGGGATTATGTCGGTATTCAATTGCAAATAATTTGAATTGCTCAACTTCGACCCTTAAGCTATGAACTGTATTAACGTATTTACAAATTTATGAAGTCAGCCACCAGCCATTTGAAAGCAAGTTTGCATTGGTTCATGAGATTTTTTCAATATCCTGTGTATTACGGATATTTTTTACTAACATCATCCATCTGACCATCCACCAGCCATTTGAAAGCAAGTTTGCATTGGTTCATGAGATTTTTTCAATATCCTGTGTATTACGGATATTTTTTACTAACATCATCCATCTGACGAAGAGGTGTAACTAATTTGGGCCTTTTTTCCAAGGAATCAAATTAATGATTTCCACACACCTGTAGATGATTAACCCTCAATAGTTTCAAGAATTTATAAAGTAATTACTTTGTCACAAAATCGTTATTTCCTTCCCAATTTTTGAAAGAATTTGATCATATTAAATTATTCAAGCAGAAAAAAGACACGTGTTTCGCTATACAATAGCTTCTTCAGGTGGAAAAAATACTCACTCAACAATCACGATGTATTATGTATAATAACCAAGGCAGGTAGTAGTAGTAGGTATATGAATCTAATCAAGAATATTAAGGATAATCCAATAGATATAATTAATAGGACGGAGACTAAGTAGTAGGGATTATATCCATTACCCGTTTGATCTTCAGTAAAACAAATTCAACAGAGGAGATTTATTTAAGTTGATCTGGTCATTAAGCAAATATTGCGACTTTTTGCACTTATTTATTTCCAAACTTTCTAGAAGGTCGAGTTTTGTTCTATATGTAATATAGTTTTGAGTAGGAAACACTTCTTCAGTTATTTACATATCTCTGATAATGGATTTCACTCGAGAACAAATTGTTTTTGTTGCCATATTATGTTAAAAACTAGTAGTTCAGATATGGCAGATAGTGGTACATTTCAATGTGGCCTAAAATCATAAAGGCTTTGGTTGAAATTCAAATGCTCTGTTAATACATTTTTCGTGTCAATAATATTTCACTGGCAAAATTAGAAAAGGGCATATTTGAGTATGCAAGGAGCAAACTGATAAGTAAAAGAAAACACAGGATGCCAAAAAAATATAATAATTTTTTAAGCTGGTGGCTATAACTTGGTATAACACAATAAACCTATTCAGTAGTAATTCTACTACGTGATTTTATATCCTTTCGTATGAGTAATAATTAATACTGTAATTTGTTGTGCATTTTCAGTGAAAAATCCTAATTTTTCCTACTTCACATAAAACACCCCTCTATCTTCCGTTTTTATTAAAGTAGAATTCTGAAGTTCTCACGTTTAATAGATATACCAAAGATATGGCTAAATATTTTCTGGCGTTGACCTGAGTGATATACACTACAGATTGAAATACGGATGTTTGCAAAAATTATATGAGGAGGTGAGATAAGCTCAAAATTTTTAGGTATTTGTGATGAGGGCATTAAATTGAATACCAATAACATGTTTTTGGTAAAAAAACTTTTCTGAAAAATTATTTATTTCACATCTCACGGAGATGTTCCATGAAAAGTGAGAAAAAAAAGCGGATTTTTCAGAGATGAAAATTTTTCAGCAAAAATTTTCAACTTATCTCGCCTCCTAATATTATATTGTGCAAAAATGAGTATGTATTTCCAATGCTCTTGGCACACAGTGTATGACACTAAGGTCAACTCCAGAAAATATTTGAGCTCATCTCTGGAATATCTACCAATAGTGAGAATTTCAGAATTATATTCCAATAATTACGGAAAATACGTGTTTCCATGAGAAGTGGGACACTACAGGGATTTACTTGTAAAAAAAATTAGCAAAATACTGAAATTACATAGAGTGTGACAAAAAAATCATTATATACCCACCACTCCATTCTGCACACTGAATCCCAGTTGATATTTTGTATCAGGTCTCTTGATTTTGACTTCTACTACAGGAGCACAAGGTACTACAGTTAATTTAACTACAGTTTGATTTTTGGAATTCTTTATGTAAGTCTGGCATGTTGATAGTGGTAATCCAACCAAACTAACGCCATTTATAGCTATTATTTGATCACCAATATTCAACTGCCCGCACCTGGCAGCAGCACCACTTGGAGCAAGATTGGCTATCACAACCGTCGGTAGCATTGAGCCCCATCCAGATTCTACTATTACTACGCCTAAAATTTCACCTTTTGCTTTCGGAACCACAACCTACAAGAAATATTTCCATATAATAATAAAATATTCAATAGGATAAAGATACTAATTAACATAACAAATCTAAAACTGACATAGAAATGTCAAGAATCATGAATAAAATGTAGTTAACTGTCGACATAAATGCCTCTTAATTAATTTCCATTTCTCTTTCCTGGGTAGCATACTATTCTCCTCCTCCCCTACTCTCAAAATACTTCTTTTGCCTGATCTGTATTGTCATGAACAAATAAACTTCATATTTTCTATGAAGGCAATAGGAATAGATATATAAATTCAAAAAAAGTCTAAACAAATTTGTGCTGACCTGCCCTAGGGCATACGTTCATGGTTTGATAGAAACGAAAATATAATTGAATAAAGTTACATTTCATAAGGTATCCGGATAGGTAAGTATTTTGTTTCCATATCGCATCTCCCGTGCAACCAATCTCCAGATGAAATTGATCCAAATTCAAATATTCTAAAAGTCAATGTTGAATAAATCTACTTGCTCTAATTTCAAAAATTTTGTTGTGTTCTGTTATAAATTATTCAGTATATATGTGTGTATTTTTTATATTTTTATATTTATATTTTTAATTGCTACACTGTCTCGGAACAAGTATTTTACTTACCGAGTATATTTACTCATCATATCATTTACTTTAGTATTTGTTATCCATTCTCCATTTCATTAATGCCTGTCGTGTGATATTCAATAGTACGTTCTAGTGGAGTGTTCATTTTTATTATCTTATACTACTTCTATTATAACGCATTGTATTGCTTATATTATTATGTGAGTGAATAAATTTATTATTATTTATTATTAAAAGATTAGATTCCAATTCATTTGATCCACGAAACAAAACAACTTAATATGTATTGGAACTTGCTGAAAAATGACGGAAATGTATATGGAGGAAAAAACTGAAAATTTTGTTAATTTACTGTAAATATCAATTATATAATAATGAAATTCAACTCGATGCAATGGAAATTATATTCCAGTTCACTGAAAAATCCAAAATCTTGAACTTATAACTCAGGGAATGTATAATAACTCGAAAAAGTAACGCAATAGTTGCTTTCGATTAGGATGTCATAGACTACATCTGCAATTTACATTGAAGATCGTGGCATTTCCTACATTCACCACTACTATATTTGTTTTCTAAATTTCAACTTGTTTCGTTGATTTTGGATCTTTTTTTCTATAACATAAATAAAAATTCTCAAATAATTTTCAATTTAGGAAGATGAACACAATATTGTTTCAAGTGTTTTATATGTGACTGTTCTGAACTGTTTATATACTTTCAATTGCTCTGCTTACTGCATATTTTATATGACTAATGGAATGTACATATCGTACCAAAAGGGCTAAAATACATTATTTTAAAAATCATGTGTAACGCATTGTAATCTGCATGAAAATACCATTCCAAGATAATATAGGGCATTCAAGAGTTATCTTTAGGCCCTATTATAATATTTACCTCTTTCTGCATTTCTTTTTTCGCAAACATCTGCAACTCATCACCGAAAATCTCTTGTGAATTGAGAACTTCCTGATAATCCATTTCTTTCACAAAACTGTGATCCTCTATGCCATTAGCTTTGAGAAATTCCATGTATGCTACTTGAAATGCTTGTCCAATAGACTGAGCAATAAACTGAGCTTCCTCACTTTCGAAAACGTGACAGATCATTTTGGGAGTGCGATTTATTTTCGGAGCATCTTCCATTTCGTGAGGGACAAATCTTCTTCTTGCCATCAAAACAACTAAATCACCAATATCAGCAATATAGGAGATAGTTCTTAAGGCGTGGTCCATCATTATTTCTTTAAGATCGGTGTTGAGGACCATTATTTTTTCAGTGGAAATAAACAAATCCACCTCTGTACTTGGTTGACTCTCGCCATCTGGTGCCTAGAAGGTGTATAATTAAGACAATGCTGTTATATTGAATAAGAAAGCAATGCTTACCAAAGCCTATGTATCCATAGAAGCAGCATTGAAAAAAAGGATTTGGTTAGTAAAGTTTAGTGGAGTTTAGTTAGAGTACATAATAGTAAAATTAGGTTAGTAAATGCAATGAAATTAGCAGATTATTATACATGCCCACAATCTCACAAACAAGATCAAAATTGTGTTATTCCTGACTGACCAATAGCTTTCTCTCTCTTTTTAAATAATTATATTACTTTTTGGGCACCTAAATGAAGGAAAATAAATCCAGAAAAATGAAACTTTTTGGAATGAGTTGAGGCGAGACTTCACTAAACTGGGCTAGGCAGGTGGCATATGCGGCTTTGCCGTTGGCATATTCAACGGCTTGTCGTGGCTTTATAGACTATACCAATCTGGATATTTTCATATTTCATAAATGTGCCGCTGGGGTAGCCCAATTTGGTGAAGTTACTTGAAATTATGTATTCACAGGTCTTGTGTGCCTCTCAACTAAAGGCTTCGGGAAATGACTTCAATATATCTTTTAGTCTACAGATTGTAGAATGATTCTTTCAATGTTTCCACTTTCAAAATATCCATGTTTTGTAGCACTATTTTACTCAGAAACTGTGATTCCCACTGCATCAGAATGCACTTTTTCCTAGCCATCAACTAATTTTTAGGGTTACTTCAAAAACACAGCGGATTTTCTCAGAGACTGGAAGTTGAAAATGGCATATTATAAAGCTTACTTGCTCCCATATATCAAAATTATTGAGACTAAAACAATTAGAACTCGAAAAATATGTTTTGTAGTGGGTCATGATGGGAATGGTTCATAATGGCGAGATGTAAGGGTTTTGAAACTATTTTCTTTTTCATAATTTTGTGTGAGCTACAATAATGAAACTGGCAAACTAAAAATTGACCTAGAAAAAAACTATAACGATGATTCTAGGTCTTATAGTTTTTTGAGAAATTAACATTAAAATAGTTCATGAAACCTTGGTGCGAGAGTCACACTTGGACTTGAGTGGTCACCAGTGTTCCCAAGATTTTCGAATCATAAACATAGGATTTCTACTAACGATGTAAAGATACGTTTGCTTACAGTACTACCATGTTAACGAAAAACGGCTTATCTACATTTTTAAATAAGGGCGCCATATTAAGGATCGAGCAATTTTCCACCTAAATGTGAAGCAACAACACCTTGTCTTCACTTAGATTAAAAATTATGACCAAATAAATATATACCTTATGTGCAAATTTGCTGGGTAAGACTGCCCTATCTACAAATATTAACTTGAAACACCTCAACTTTCTGGAAATGAGCCTCAAGCGATTTTGCTTGTTAATGTAAAACGCCTTATCTTTAAAGCCATGCGCGTTGGCTTGTTTACACTGTAGTTTTGTTTCAAAGAGGTTTTCCTATGTTATTCAGGAGTTTGAAGTTATCAACGTGCTTGTTTGTGTATTTGTTTAAGTAAAAAGTGTTTTCAGTATTGAACAACCGTTTAAGGTATGTTTAATTGCGACAATAATTTTAACGACTTAATACCAGGTAAGTGTTATTTTCATTGTAAATTTGAATAATTAGGAATACAGTGACCCTTTTCAGAAAAAAAACATGATATTGCCAACACTAGGATTCAAAAAATAAATAGCACCTAACTCTAAAATGTTATTGCGGTAACAACAAAACCATAGCAAACTTTCTATTGAAAGACTTATTTATGGTAGCTATAATAAAAGTGCTAAATTTTCATTACGTCCTTTCAGAATGTCAACTATGATAGCCAAAATAATTCAACCACCATTTGATTATAATCCCGAAAAGGCTGTCAATACCATGCTTGCTAAAATGGAGCTTTGTCAAGAGGTCGTTAAAGTATGGTATGTTTAAGTAGTTACCTAGAATGTTGACATTGGAAAAAAGCTGTTATTGAATGAAGAGAAGCAGTTGAAACTGTCCATAATATTTGATAGCGGAGTTCGAAAGCATCACTTAGAGAAAGAAGTTGCGGAAGGTACCTCAAATGAAAGAAAAGAAGGTACAGGGGAAAATGTAAACAGAAGCATGTTATATCCAAAAATAAAGGAGATCTGCGTAAATGAAAAAAATGTTATGATTCAAGATATGAGAAAAAACAACAAATGGATGTCAAATTGCGCGATAACCATCCTGTATTGCCTCCATGTACAGCTATATGTAAAAAAATGCTTCAAGCAGATTGACGAAGAACAAAGAAAACAACATTGTAAATGAGCAAACTGGTGTATAACGCAGAACCATTGCTATTTTATCTTATAATATACTGAAAAGAAACAAGTCAAATGCTTTTATGATGAAGAATGAAAACACATCTTCGATTTCTGTCTGTCGGACATTTTTCCTAACAACCCTTGGCTATACCAAGAATAATAACATAATTATAAACACATCCATATCCTCTTAGGAATGATCATGAACACTTCAGAAATTGCTGCACACAGAGATTGCAGTGAGATTGCTTCTAGAAAATGTGTTTCCCATTTCTTCCGGTATTCCTGATGATCGTGGAAGCATGGAGGAGATTTTCGTCGACAAAAATGTATTGAAGACCTAGTGAATGCGATGCCTCTCTTGTGTCAATGTTACAAATGATTTCTGGTGAGTACTCTTTTTTGGAAAACATTCTTCTTTGCATCATTCATCTATATGAGTTCTTGATTAAGACTGGAATAGAAAATCAAATAACTATTTGAGTGAAAATGCAAATTTTCAATTTCAGATTTTTTCTTTTGATTTAGGGTCCTTTCAGAATATCTATCAGAAGTAGTTCAATGTCCAGCGTGGCTTTAGCCGGGGAAGTGTTGTTTTCTGTTAGAGATTCACAAAAAATAACTTCATTTTTATCGTGGATTTTTCAATACACAGAAAAAAAAATCTATTTAATATTCAATTGAGATTGTTTCCCTTTTCAACATGAATACCCCACAAGAGGTTATCTTGAACGATGAAAGATAGTGACTAAAGTTTATCTATCAGTCGCAGATGATTCCACATCTGATTTTATGAACATCCTGTTCATATTTTCAAACAAATCAATATAACAGTTCTCTACTGAAAATTAAAAATCATTCATCAAGACCATATCTATGTGATATTGTAAAACTGGAAGATGCAGTTTTAATATATTCCAACAAATATGATTTTCCATACACTGAATTGATTTTTTTGAATGCAAAACCTCAAAGACAAAACAGGACTCAAGATTACTCAGCAGGGGCATCACCAAATCAAAGAAGGATGACATTTCAAAAAAGTTATGACCCTTGATGCTACCAATTTCCGATGAAGTGGTTGACTTGTCCGAAAATATTGATTGTTAAATCTTAATAATGTTCTTTTTAATACCTTCAAAAATTAAACTGTTCTCTTATTTTGAAATATGTTTGATTTGATTTTGTAATCTTTTTTAATAAAACCTTGTTAAATCCATTCCGGTAATTATTAAAATTCAAAAGTCCTATGTTAAAAAAATCTCAACTGACACTTCGTAAGTTTTATGTGACGTAAAACACCTCAAGTGTAGATAAGGTGTTCTAAATCAACATATGAAGATTCAAAAAAGTTTTTTTGTGGCATAAGTTCACTTCATATGCAGATAGGGTGTTTTAAACTAACATAATAAGGTTAGAAAACTACCTTAACTACAGTAATTAAAACAAAATAGAAAGAATAGACTTTAAAAATGTCTTATAAAAAAACTTTCAAAAAATGGTAGTTTGAAATTTATGAATTTTAAAATGTCTAGAGAGATTGCGAGAAATTGACTTTCAATCAGATATGGTATTTTTCGCTAACATGGCGGAGTATACAGAGAGAGAGAATATACTTTATTGTCGAAAGATATTACATCTTGTTGACAAAGCAATTGTATAATATTAGCCTAGAAGCTAACTAACTAAAAGTAAGAGTAAAATAAACACAAAAACAAGAGGATATCATGAAAACAACCTGCAGCAACATTACATATTACAACATATTAAAAGTAAAATTGACTGAAGATGCCTTATTAGAAACTAGGAAAGGGCAGGACACACTATAACATTTTTAGAACAAAGTATGGGTTAAAATGTATCATCATAAAATTCTTGTAAACTATAATAGGATCTGTCCAACAAGAGCTAATTTCTTTTCTGAAATTGGTATATGATCCAATTTATTTGATGACTTTTGGCAAGTGATTGTAAATCTTACAGCCTCCATAAATTACTGAGTCTCTAACTAGAGTTGATGATGGAATCAGTAACTTAATGTTGCCAGCTTGGCGAGTGGTGTGGTGTGTAGAGGCAGTGTCAAATTTGTTGAGGTATTTTTTAATTAAGCACACTGTTTCCATAATAAAGATTGCAAAAACTGTTAAAATTTTGTGTTTTTTAAAAAGGGGTTTGCAGGTGTCACGGATTTTTGCTTTGCACATATATTTCAATGCACGTTTTTGCAATACAAAAACTGAATTCATGAGATAATTACTACACACCCCCCAGAATGGGTTTCCATATCTCAGGTGATATTTTACTAAGGAGTGGTAGACAACTTTAGCAGCAGAAAAACCAAGTTCATTAGATGTAACTCTTATCGCAAAACATCCAGAAGAAAGTTTTTTCCTAAAATTGAAACATGTTCTTCTAATTTTAATCTGTAATCTATTTGGATACCTAGAAATTTTATGTTGTTTGTGTTTTCTATAACGTTATCATCCATGACCAGCTCTTCTATTTCACCTTTAAATGACATAATGTTATTTTTAGCCAAATTCATAGCTAACTGATTTGATTTGAAAAGCCTTTTATTACAAAAATCATTCCATGGTGCAAAAACAACGTATTTAAAAAGATATTTCTTGCTCCATTTAATATAGCGGTTATTTCAATATTGGGATTTTTCTCAGTGGAAATCAATGATACATACACAATAATGTATACAACGAACAACAAATTAACATAAAACAGACCTTAATCTTCGTTACAGCTACTTCTACCATATTTTTCTTGAGTCTTTTTCTTCTTTTCCTACCCCCTTCCTCATCCACTTCAACGGAACCAAGGAAATGCAGACGAAAAACTGTTCCAGCCGATCCAAGAGGATTTTCATTGAAGTGTGGTGAACCTTCTACATAAGGATTTTTCACTTATTGCATTCATAGAAAAACGCGGCGATCAAGAACACAGTATAAACAAAAATTTGAAGCTGAAGAACTACCCAAAAATATGGTATGGATTTTTTTATCACCTGTTAAACATGAAAATATTTGTATTTTTGCAAAAAAGTATGTTGCTTTTGCGTTTAATTATGTAAAGCCACTTGCACCAGAAAAAAATTATGGTGTCTCAGGGTAGAACAAGGTTTTATAGTAGAAATTTAACGAAAAAATTCATGTCCGCATTTGTTATTCTCCAAATACGACACAGCCATGTGCATGATCTGAAGCTATCGGTTTCTGTCTCATAAGATAGATCTCTATAGTTTTTCTCCGAAAGTGTTCATAAATTTGTCACAAGAATATATGGTATTGTCGTCTACTAGTGCTTTGTGTATCAATGTTTTTTTTAATGGCAACAACATTTTATGATAATATCATTTCAATTTTGGTCAAATTTTGTTGTATGTTATACAGTGTGTGTACTTGTGTATAGTTGGATATATATCGAAAAAAAATTGTTTGTTTCTGCATATCCGGCAAACAAAAAATGTTGACCAGTTTGGCGGAAATTGACAAACAGTTGATGCTGGTACCGAAAATAGGTCCAATTGACAGGATATCGAAAAATTGTTCAGAATTACTGACGTAATGACAAATGCTTCCACTATTGGCAATTCAAGAGAAGCCATACATCTTCAGATGGTTGAGTTAGGTACTAGTTCTTTAACACATTGACTGTCACAAAGGTAGAACAAAATCCGAACCCCAGGTGCCAATTATAATTTAATTGTAATTCCGGGGTAGTAGCATAAGTGTAATTAAAAGGGACAAAAATCAATATAAATATGTACTGTTCGCTCTCAACTCAACATATTGCAGCTTATATAGTAGTTATACATATTGTAGAAGGTACTGAAATATTCATGTTGGCAACATCTCGAATCTTTTGACACCTCCGATAATAATCGCTAGAGATGTAGATGAAAAAACCGACAAAATGGTCTAGTAACAAGAAGTGAATAGAAAAAATCTCGGTTTTTAAAGACCCTGTCAAGAGAGTAGGATTCAATAAAATATTTTTGAGATTTCGTGTACTTGCGGATTTTCAAAAGAATCAAATTCTAAAATTGATTTTCCACCTTCTAAAATTCAGAGATGTGGATCTGGATGGTTATACCTTATTTTTGGGTAGATTGGGTGTATTTGTGAATGCAATAAGTGAAATCTCACCGCTACTATGAGGTTGCAAGGAATTTTCTGTTAACATTCCAAGTTCTGGCCCGTCTTGTGACTCATCCTCGATGCTGCCACTTTCGGGGCTACTCGCTACATACGGTTGCCCATAACTTTGAATCATTTGGTTGGATACCTCCTGCAAGGTTTACCTTTGTCACACTACCAACATTTTTGGTCGTCCAGCTTTGGCTAATCTAAGATCTTTACATCTAGTACAACACTTAGGAAATTATCGGGGCTAGTTCGATACCGAATGTATTGTAATAACTTTTGTGAGTGCAGATATATGTACAGTTTCAAGAAACATCCAAGGCAATGGACAGAGGGAGTGCGACATAGTGAGATCAAGGTAAAACATGTAACAGGCAACCAACCAAAGAGCACACACGTACTGCTAGTTGCAGAAAGGGGACACTAAAACCAAATTCACAAGAAAACTCATGAATATTTGTAAATTAGATCCTTTGGTGAAGTTATCAATCAAAACATCGAACTTTACCAAAAACATCTGAACAATATTACTTTTCGTCAGTACATTTTGCCAACTGAGTTCCAATATCTTTCAATAAATCTGATTCAGAATTGTTTGTGCACTATCACAAAATTATCAGTTGCTGATAAAATATTTTCAAACAATGATTCACAGGTGATCAATTCATTAGAAAGGTTTTGCAGCCAATTGCTTTCTCGGGCAAAAATATCAAACTGATTGTCAGCAGGAAGGTCGATGTAAAAATATATAACTTTCCTACAAGCTGTTTTGCCATACAGATATTTTGTTACAAGAATACTTTTGATATTAAGAGGTAGAATTATAATTATATCCGACTTCAGTAAAGACAAATGTGAAATTTAAAATTCATAGTACATTATTTCTTGCAACCTTTGGAGCAATTTCTATAGACTTTATCCTGGACTAACTGTAACATAAAAATGCCTTAATTTTAATGTAACCATCACATAATCAGAATTTGTCAGATAATTCCCCTAATATTTGATAAGAATATTTTTTAAATCTAGCAATTTTGCATTTCATGAAGAAAATATTAATTCAATACTGATTTCTAGAATAGAAAAAATGATACTTGTTTGCATAAATTTAATAGCCAAAAGAGTCATGATATCTTCAATATTATGAGTTTCTGGGGCCTTGTGAAGGTTCGGATCTAAAACAAGAGTATCCAAACTGCCAGTGTTTTCGTCTGGTTGACTGGTTGACCTGCATTTTCCAACCGAACAATCGCGAATTTCAAGAAGTTATAGATGATTCAGGAGACTATAGTCTAGTAAATTCTTAACTTGTCTGTTGACTATATAAACAGTTGCGCATCACGTGGATCCATTAATTCAAGTACAGTACAGTAAAGGAGAAAGATTGTTCAGACACAGTGTTGAGCGCAATATTTTAGAGTGAAATGTAGTTGTTAGAGTACATTATTGTGTTGAAATTGTGAAATGTAATAAATGGACAATTTAGTTGAGTGTATTTCAATAGTCAGGTCGTAACAATATTAATAAAAATGTATCAATGACAATAATCGGAATTATTTATAGTAATTTTCTGTTCCAAACAACCCTTTTTTTTAAATACATGTACCTATAAAAAAACCTGTTCTTGTTCATAAAGTTTGTATTTGCAACCTTAGTGTTATAATGTCCTCTTTCTGCAATTGACGAATCACAAAGCGTGCACCACCAATTGGTGCAGTTATTCCAAGTGGGGAAGGGGGTGGGTACACAATGACATTGTCGTTTTTGGATTCAACACCCAGTTATTTCATATAGGGGTACATTTGATTCGTGCCAAGACGTGCTTCCATGCCTTTTCACATTTTTCAGGATAGGAGCAGCTTCACATTTGGGAACACAATACTCTTTCTTTAGGTTCACACTAAATGAACATGCTTTTTATATACATAATAATTCAAGTTAAAAATTATCTTTATTAAGGGCTATTTTATGTAGAATAGGAAGTAATTATAGTTTTTTACTCCCAGGTATTATAACATCTAAAAGTTATTGTCATGCAATCTTAATTTTTGTTTAGGAATAAGTTGATTAAATGGAATGCAAAATTAAAAAAACAGTAGATACCATTCAAATCTCAACCATTGGAAACTGTCTTCAAGTTTGATAACTTAAGAATAAAATCATTTTGCTAATATTTTTTTCAGTAATGGCAAGCATGACCAAAAAAGGCGGCATCAAGTTTTCCTACACTTTGGGGAAAAAAATTACGTCCACTATGTATTTCCAACAAATATATTGCGCGGCGATAATAGAAATGTTATAAAACGAAATTATGCCTTAGGCATACCTTAGCTTCGCAAATACAAATCTACCTTGTTCATTTTCAATAAAAGTTTTTTGAAGTACTTCATAAGAAATTTAAAATAAAGGACAATGCACACAATATATAGGATCCTGTATTTTCTTCCTTCATTCTATACGCGTTCGTCTGTCCGATTTTCTGAGAAACATATTTTGCACTAGTTAACACTTTAAAATGTTTGAAGTTTATAGGAAAATTATAACGAAAGTCCTAGGTCTTATAGATTTCTAGGAATTAATTAGTATCAACTTATCGTTTACGGAACCCTCTATGCGCGAGTCAAACTCGCACTTGAATGCTTTTTGAATTGTAATAAGTGGAAAATTGGATGAATTGAATTCTTTATACAAATGAAACGTTTCATTCAAAATCATATAATTTTATGAACATATAGTATCTCAAAAATTAAGTTTTCTTCTGAATTCTTCTGAAATAATTTCAATAGAAATCGGAAAGAAATTCACTAGTTGTTAAAAATCCTATTTATTGAATAAATGTAAAAAATGTTATAATACGAATAATTTCAGGGTATGGCAGTGATTCATCCTTTTATCTTGGATAAATGGTGAAGAACAAATCCAATACTTTCTGGTTTGTACAATAGAAATACCTAATGATTTTGTACTGATAGTAGTCGAGAATCCCAGTGGATTTCATCTCAACCACCCAGAAGTACAAGGAATTTATATTTAATAACACGAATTCACTCCATGAAATATAATACCATTGAACACAAGTTTTTTTTTTAAATAAAGGTGAAAAATAAAAAAAATAAAACAAACATTTTTGCAAAAATTTTACCGAAAATTCCAGATCTATGACATCAAAACCCCCAGATACCGATTTTTAGTCGAATCGGCACAAAATTCCGTCATATGTCATCTTGAATTCTGGCAAAAAACCTATCTGGATCCCCAAAAACCCCTATATACCGACTTTGCATAGAATTGGATCATAAATCTGAAAACTTGAAGGCGCCATCTTGAATTTTCATTACATGAAATGAAACTTTTAAAATGTATTGTCACGCGAACTATGTACAAACGCCAAATTTCAAGTCATCAGATAGGTGGAAGTGGAATAAAATGAATTATAAATTTCGAACCGAAGTCACATAAATAAAGTTGAATAATAGCCTCATAAAATATGTTGCAACCACTTTCAACAATTTTTTTCTATAAAAATCTTGTTCCAACCACCGAAAAAAAATAATAATTTGAAAATAGTATTTTTTGAGACACCCTGTTAATTGGAATTGGGATGGATGAATCTTTTCAATAGAACAAAGAATTCAATGAATCCACTATTTCTTGATTTCGACTAACAATAACACCATATATAATGAACATATGTTTAAAATAGTGATTGATGTGCCTTTCATAAAATTAAAATCAACTTTAGACACAAAACACTTTTGGTCATGCCAAGTTCACTTAGAAAATGGCTTTTCTTGATCGAATGAAAATTTCATCACGTTGGTTATAATTATTGAAAAGGTAATAATTATTGAAAATTTGTTTAACTAAAATTCAACCACATGAATGCATGGCTCTTCAGGATTCTGTCAAAATTCTAAAGAAAAATATTAATCCAAATATCTCAACAATATATCATGGCTGAGGTTGGAATTGAAATCAAGTTATACAGAAAAAACTTTACAACAATAGGAAGAAAACAAAAAAAGCTTTCATTAAAAAAGTATGAAAGTTTAGTATCAAAGTATTTCATTTTCGAATATATTTGCTCAAAAATATGGAAAATTATTTCAGCAAAAATGATAAATTTAATGAAGAAAACAAAAATGAAATCATTGAAGCAAAATGATATTGTGAGTTCCAATGCACCACTGAGAAAACAAAACTATCTACATGCATTACCTTTATTCTTGATACTGCTTCTTCAGCTTGCATCATCCTGGTGGTTTTTGTTGGTTGACCTTCGCAAACTAGCTGAGTTGACCCCAAATATCTTGCCCGAAACAGCACTCCTTCTATCAATACTGAACGTTGAATGACATCTGCAAAGAAAGACACAATATTCGTAGCTTTTTTTTGGGGGGGAAAACCAAACTAATAAAATACATCTAGGGTTCAAGAACGGTCTACAATGCATGGAACTATGGTGAGTTTCAACCAAATCTATACAAACCTATACTTTTGAAATGGTAGAAATATTATAGTTCAGATATGGTCACTCAAGTTCGACTATCTTATAACTACTTCCATCGTCGTTCAATTTTATATTTGTTTGTTTTCTTTGTAAGACAAATTTACTTTATTATAGAAATAAACATCAACACACTATGCGCGTAGATAAAAAGTATACATAACATAAAACGTATTGTTTTTCTTTGATCACATTTGATTACATTACATTTCTGGAAAGCTTTTCAGTCTCCTGATTTCAATAGTTTTTGCAAAAAAGTGGAACCAAAATTTTATCAAAAATTCATTTCAAATGTAAGTAGCAAAATTCTATAGATGAAACCTTCAATTTCTTCACTAACTACCAAAAATATTCCACTCTCAAATGCAAGGTAGTTTTAGTTTTTGTCAAAATCTATTTCATGTAATGTGTGCTTTAGTAACTTAGTCGAGTGAGAGATTTCCTACAAATTGTGTGACATTCACAAATGCTTTTGAGTGTTTTTGAAGCTCATTTAACATCAGTTATTCGCCGGTAATTGAATTTGGTAATAAACATTACCCACACTTCCAGATGTTGTAACTGACTTGAAATTTCGGATGTGTACACGGTTCGCGAGACAATATATTTTAACAGTATTATATGATTGAAATTCAGGATGGTGGAAACATATCTTGTCCCTCGGTAATTAAATACATATTTCTCACACTTCTAATTATGTAATCAAATTTGGCATGTGTACATGGTTCACGTGATAATGCATTTTAACAATTGTATATGATACACAAGTTTTGTGGTTTATGGTCCGATTCTGTTGGGAATTTGTTATACAGGGGTTCCTAATAACCGACTATAATAAATTTTAGCTTAAAATTCAAGATTGCTGATGAGTTTTATGATTTTTATAGTCACATTTAATTTGGTATATGGGGTGATTCGGGGGTTTTGGGGACACAAATTATGAAATTTTGGTCAAAAGTTGCAAATTTAAGATAGCAGATGATACCGAATTCTTTTTATGATTTATGGTGCGATTCTAGTTTCTGGGAGTTTTTGGAGATGCAGATTATGAATTTTTGGTCAAAATTCAAAATGGTTGGTTATGTGATTTTTGTCATTTGTGGTCCGATTGGACTAAAAGTCGTTTCCTGAGGTTTGGGAGAATTTGGAGGATTGTTAATTAATTTTTTGTCCAAAATTTAGAAAGAGAATCAACTATAAGGATCAATAAATATTAGTATTAAATAAATTTGTATTCAAATGCATTAAACAGTGATTAAAAATGGCTAACACAGGATGATTTACGTAGGCCATGCATTGGAAGTTTTTTAATTTGCAGATGTATTAAAAAATTTAAATTTGGCACGCAGCCATAATTATTGTCTCATTCAGTTCTCCATCTATACAGAGTGTGCCAAAAGTTGCCATCAACTTTCCTTGTTGAAATAGAAAACTGCAATTTTTCACATGGTCAGATTGGTCTTCCAATTCGGAGTTCAGACAACCCAAGTTATGATATACATATGAAATTAAAAAAAGGCGCTGCAGTAATTAATTTGTTTCTCGCTCACAATTCCAAATTTTGAAATTAAAAATCGGCAAATTTTTTTATTTTTATTGAATAACTATAGGGGATGAAGTTATGTATAGGGAATACTAGAGTTACCTAGCCTAAAATTGCCTGTGTCCATATGGTACAAAAGCGCCACCAATGGGACACCAGAAATTAGGATAGACTTCCAGCTAATTGCTTCACAAATTCGGTTTCCTTATTCTGAACGTTTTTCAGATATCAAATTTTTCGCGAACTACAGCGGTCATTTAAAAAAAAAATACCATATGTCAAAAATTGTCAAAGAAAAGTAAACATACCTTGGGTTATCTTGAAGACATATTTCAACAAAATGAACAGCGCATGTATGTTATGGTTTAAATTGATTCTTTATGCATGGAAATACTGTGGATAACGCAGCAATTTACTTGAACTCTAGATTATTTGAAGAATAGCAAGTTTATGTTGCTTCGAGTAGAATGAGATCAGGTATCACCGTTATTTTGCAACTTTCATATAGGTAATTTTTTTGGTAAAATCATTTGTTTTCACGAGATCTACATCATGTTAAAAAAGCCTAAACGTTGATAACACCCCTCCTAACAACTAAACTCATGCACTCCCTTGAGTGAGATCACTGAACGCACTGTCTATAGCGAAAGTTAACGAGAAAATATTACAAGGGAGCATTGCAAAAGTTGGGGAGATATTTTTTTCTTCATCGATTGATTAAGGAGCCCCACGATTTTATTTTATT
Source organism: Gonioctena quinquepunctata (assembly GCA_018342105.1). Lineage (NCBI taxonomy): Eukaryota > Metazoa > Arthropoda > Insecta > Coleoptera > Chrysomelidae > Gonioctena > Gonioctena quinquepunctata. The sequence continues at coordinate 72,915 of JAFIRS010000961.1, forward strand.
ACAAAAATAAAGCCATTCTACATTTTGGTACATCATATGAAATAAAACCGTTTATCTTAAAAAAGACCTTGATGATGATGGATGTATGTGTCCACTATTGTGGAGACGTATCAGTCCTTGTGAAGGCCGATTTCGCGGGAGAAAGTAGCCATTCTCTTGTAACTGACCTTCCTTACATACTCTGGGTTCCAGAAAACATCAAAGGGAGATTTCTTTACTGCTGCTACCGCTAGGCATTTGGTGAGGATGTGAGTGGCTGATTCCTGCACTCGGGATTTTTTGCGATCCTGAGATGTGTCTTCCGAGCAGTCCTACCACTGTTCGTATTTACCTCCTTGAATAGAAGGGAAATCCTGCAGGAAAACCTGTTTCATGGCTGGGCAGCTCTCCATTTATCTTCAAATTAATTTATAAGTATTTTCCTCATGGTTCTGACCCTATCACAGAGCATGTTGCTCCTTTTCTGGCAAGATTGTCGGCCTTTTCATTTTCGGGTATTCCTCTGTGCTCAACCTTATTGGTCATAGATCTTTTGCAGTTCACCAGTGATGAACTGACTCTATATGTTGTGAATGCCTTAATCGCCTCCTGTAACCGAATATAGCGATTTTCTGGTCGCAGTAGCCTCTGTTGATGCTCTTGTGAACACAGGCAAGAATAAAACACCGTGGTGAACTTTCTATACTTCCCGGAGGCGAACCAGAGTTCCACCCTTGGGGATTGCCAAGGGAGTCCGGCACCAACAGAGTTCTCGAATTTGGAGCCGTCTGTGTACCAGATAACTCCAGTATTGAGGATCAAGTATGCCTGTTCTGCTCCCAGTTCTCCCGTTATGGGCTAGTTGACCGGGGTGTTTTGCTAAATCTGAAGACTGCTGTTGAATCCTGTCTTGTCCCCCGACATATCCAGGTGGGTGCATTCAGTTACCATTTTAGTCCATAATCGGGATGTCCATAAAACAAATTGCGCCTCCTCTGGTTGAAGGTCTTTAGAGGGGCGATGGATTTTCGTGCCTCGGATTTGACGAAGAGGTGCAGGAGAGGTAGTCCCATGAGTGCCTCTAGTGCCCATGTTGGCGACTTCTTCATCGTACTAGTTATTGATAGGTAGGCAAGTCTCTGAATCCTATGAGAGGTCTTTGACTTGCCGGTAGCTGTACCTAGCCACCAAACAATGGCCCCATACTTGATCCTTGGACAAAAATCCTTCTGCATGCCCAGAAAGCCGCTGTGGCTTCGATGTGTTAGTTCCAGTTTAGCTTGGAATCTAAAATAACTAGTAGGCCATCCACCACCATGGGGGCAAGAACTCCGCCCTGGGACAACCTTAGAGGGTAAGAACTCACTGCAGCTAAGCATTGCTCTTTAAGAAAGCATAGCGTAATGATGTGTTATCAGATGCCCCCTCTATGTCGATAAATATACCTAGGGGGGCACGCCACGGTTCTGCCCTCCCTCGATCTTGTGGACAAGTAGGTGGTGTGCCAAATCCGTGCCCTGCCACTCTGGTATGCGTGCTGGAAGTCGCTGAGAAGGTGAAGCTTCAGTACCTCTTCTCTAATGTGTCAGTCTACCAGTCTCTATGATACCTCAAGCAGGAAGGACGTGAGGCTGAGAGTTCGAAATGCTTTGGCCTGCGTATAGTCACTTTTTCCAGGTTAGGGAATAAAGAAGCTAACCTTGGCTGTCCTCCATGATTTGGGCACGTAGACACCTGCGGAAAATCTTCAGCTGATGGAGACTGAGGATATCCATCCCCTTTTGTCTGGGAAAATTCCATCTTCCCCTGGAGATATGGTGAGAATGACTCAATGGCCTATTTCACCCTTTCAAAGCTGACAATCCTTGCGCCCATCTTGTAGTCCACCTTTATTTTGGATGGTCCAAATGACAGTGGCAAAAGTTCGACTGCCCGGAAATGTATTGAAAGCATGAATCGAAGTGTTCCCCTATGTGAGGAAGTATAACCCCTCTAAGGCAGTTCCACCACTTCCAACCTTGCTCCCAGGTCTATGGATAGGACTGTCTTGATCCTTGATGCCTCTGATTCAGTAGGCACTACAAGAGCCCCTCTGTGCGCTACCTAAGGCCTTTTTATATGCCTATTGGAGTGGCGCCTTCCAGTGTGTAAAGTCCATGTGTCGATGCAATCCCCACGATTTCATTTTTACCACAAAAATAAAACCATTCGAGTATTGACACAATTTTTTTTACATTGTAGGTAGTGCATCATTAGTCAATCTAACCGTTTGAGAAGTTTTTTTTCTCCAAATACTCCCAAAGAGATTTTGTTTAACACATTAAGCCCCGGTATGAGCGAGAAAAAATCGTACTGTTGGGAACGGAGTTTTTTTTGTTCAAGAGCACTGATTTTGGTAATTAAAATGTCAATACTATTGAATTTCAGGAAAAATTTAGACAGCTGATTTTTGAAAAAAAATGAGGCATTACATGGATGTCACCCAGTCTGGGCAAAAAAAAATACGACCATGAAGTGTTTCTTGTTTTTCTAAAACACACAATGCTACAAAAATATTTATTTATCGTGATGATTGTGTTCAATCAATGATTGTAATTTCTGATAATGAATGATTATTTGCTAAAATAATGCAATTAAACACAGAATTGAAGTAACTTTTTGTATATTGAAATTTTTCCCAACCCGCAAACAGCGATGTTCTCTTCAGACCGGGCGTTAACATTGGAGCATGTAGTCACAAAGCACCCACCCGGTCTGAAACTAAATGTTGCTGTGTGTGCTGTGTACCCTGATACCTTGCGGTCTCAAGGGTACGTTGAAGTGAGACATTAGTTAAATGCCATGCGGGGTTTAATGTGTTTAGAGAGCTTTATGAAATGCTTATTTTTTTCATAAACATTGAATCCTTTTTCCCCAATATCAACTTCTTGATATGCTAATAACAGAAATATTGTTTTACGTATATCGCCAAAAAGATGTATTCTTGCAAAATTATATGCTATGTAAACTTTTTAGCAAGCCTCGGTTGAACCTCTTGAACAATTCCTATGTAAAAATCAGGAAATATTTTTGAGTAATGAGCATATAATTATTTGTAAATTTAATTAAATTTTTTAAATGACTTGAGTATATTTCATAGTATTTACTAAATTATTATTTTATATTTACTAAATTGGAAAATTTTCTACAGATAAATAAGGATTTTTATAAGAATTGTCATTTGTTATTGAAAATTAAAGCATCCATGTTATTCAAAACATTTGAAATTTCTTATGGCTTTGACTTTAAGATTCATGAATGAAATTATCTTGAACATGGAAAAATGAATTGTAATAGGATGTATAGATTTGAAATATTTCAATTCAAATAAGTGGATGTGAGAACCGACATTTCAGACATTCTTTTTCACATTCTGAATAACTTACCATAAAATTCCAATATGTTTTGCAAGTTAAATAAATCAGACATTTTTACACGAGATAGTTATAAGAATGAAGTAAATGACTTACCTTCTTTATTTCGCCCTTTCTTTTTATTGTCTTTATCCTGAAAATAAAGATGTTTTTAAAGACAAACCGTATGGTGTTCAGAGATAATTGGAGAAAAAAATGCTTATATACAGTTTTTAAGCGTCTAAATTATTAAGTTGCATTCATGTTGATTTGTTTCTGTTAGTTTCTGCTGTTGAAGTACTAGACTGGGTATTAAAAAAAAAATTTGAGAGCAATGGGTAGTTTTAGTTATGATTCAATATGTACACGGTGAGTTATTTTGTTATACCTTTGATCTTTTTACCTTGTCTTGAAGCCAAGTCGAAAATGGTTAGGAAAAAACTGAGTGCAAAAAATCAAATGAAGGTAAAATGTGCACAGGGATAAAACACAATATTCATGAAATTAAATTTAAAATAAAAAAATTTAATTTCAATTTCATGTTTGCTTTATTCATATACCCAGGCTAGCATGTCATGTTAATTTCGCATTCTGCATGCAACTTTTCTTCTACAATGTAGTCTACATAAGTCGCATCGGAAGTAAAAATGTTAGTATTGGGGGAGTGTTAGAAGAGAGATAAAGAGAAAGATAGTGTTACAAGCCTCAGCCTAATCTATTACATTATTCATGCGCAATCTCACACCTTTTTTATTTTATTTGAAGATACTGATCCTTTTTGGCTTTGGGGCGATTGGCTTTTTTCAGAAACGGCTGTCGGAGAAGGGGGTTCGGAAATTTGAGTTTCGGGAAGGACTAAGGGAAGGGTACCTTCATCCATAGTATTAAGAATTTGTTTAGGGTTTGATAGGCTTAGTGGAGGCATTATAGTCCGACTTTTAGGTTTTCTCCAACCCTGATAATATAAATAAAGATGTTAGGGGACATGCCTACTCATAATTCTAATTATTTTAATAAGCTTGTCTTCTAACTACATTTCAACGTTTTTCTTGGGGATGTTAAAGTACTTCCATATCAATTATTACAAAACAGCACAAGAAAATCCAAACACGCAGAACTGAATATAAGGAATTCACAGTAAGTTTCACTTCTATAGAATTTGTGATCGATTTATTTCAAAAGGATTGATATATACAATTAAATTGTCTAATTGGTTAATACTCTTTGAACACCAGTGAGTTTGCTTGCTATTCTCATTGTGGAAAACTTTCTGGTGAGTATCTTTTTTGATGAATAATTATTTTCATCTCATTGATTCTTCTAGGTTCTTAACTAGGACATTACGTTAATTTCTTCATTGAAAATGCAAATTTTCAGTTTCTGCTTCGGCAAAATTCAGAAATTACAATAAATAGAAAAAATAATTCAGGTAATGAATTGTAGTTTTGTTTAATTTGGTCATAACATAGTATTTTTTCAGAACAAAAAATCAAGAAAATCTATATGGTGCAAACTATTACTGCTCCTTAATAAGTTACTGCCTTATTATTTTTACATATATAGAAAAAATATTCAATTGGTAACTATTCCAAATTTGTCTACTGAAATCATTCAAAAACAAACAAAATGCCATCTTTGTTAGATGATTTTAGATTTATTTTCAAAATTTTCTAGTAAGTGAATCAGGATACAAGTTATTGACAAATTGTATATCACTGATAAACGAGAAAATTTTAATTTGGAAAAAACTTTAATATATTGTTAAAAATTAAAAAAGAAAAAATTACATTGTTTTTTTTATGCAACAAAAACTATGTTCTATAAAATGAAAAAAAAATAGAAAAAAAACTTACTTTATCATCATAAAACCCTTGATCATCTGTTCTTTGTTGTCCCAGAAGACGATCCGTTTCCAAATCAGTATCATTTTCTTCTGAAAAACAAAATAAAAATTCACAGTATCTGGAAGAAACTCCAAACAAAAAGAGGGATGGAAAAGTGGAATATTCAATTATTTCAACAACTGCTTACCTTCTTCAGGTCCACTATTGACCTTCCTCTCAGAATCTCTACTAGCATTGGACATCCCCCTTTGCCTGAAATGACTGTTATAAATATAAAATAAACCAAATTTCTTATTTTCCTAATAATACCTTGGTACCCAAATCGGACTAGCTGCATTTTCTTCACATTCTTCTTCAGGATGACGTTGTAATGGTAACGTTTTAGTTCTTTGCAATGTTAGCCTAATATCTTTTATAGCTGCCTCGACATCGCCCGATTTTTCACCTTGTATCAAGCGGTGGGGCGCAGGAGCAGGGGGTGGTGGAGTTTTTTCTACAAATCAACAATGCAAAATAAATGGGGCCTTGTCCAGAATGCATAAAAATTATTGTATGGTTAAGGATCTTTCAGTCACCCTGTTTGTTGAATTGTACAACTAGAAATGGAGTGCTATCAAGAGTGCTTGCCAACATTATTTGTACCAATTTCATTTTTCAATTCTTTAACAGCGTATGATTTACTAGTGGCTTTTGCAGATAGACCTGTACCTACGGAAGAGACTGTCCTTTCAATTATTAATAAATTTCAGAATTTTGGGTGTGTGGCAGCACATTGTCCCACAAATCCACCACCGCATCCTAGACAAATACCCGAGGAACGGGAAATAAGAGAAACACAAGTGTGTGCATTGGCAGAAACGACACCTTGTTCGAGTAGACAGATCGCCGACGAAGTAAATTTGAATGAAAGAACTGTAAGGAATATTTTGAAGAGGAACGGTTATAATTGTTTCAAAGTCAAGACCACACAAGAACTTTTGCCTGGAGACCATTTCAGACGTATGGAGTTTTGTGAAACGATGGTCGAAAAATGCAATAGGGCATTTCGTGTAAATGATGACTTTCTAAAAAAGGTGTTATTTACCGATGAATCGTCCTTCTCAATTCATCGAAAACACAACCCATCTGTAGTACGTTATTGGTCTTGTAAAAATAAATAAACATTGCTGTGAGGACACAGTATCCAAGCAAATTAAATGTGTGGACGGGACTTTTAGGCAATCACGTCATAGGCCAATTTTTATTGAAGGGAATTTAAATGCAGCAAAATATTTGCAACTTTTGCAAAATCAAATTATTCCTGCAGTTCGCGCTCTTCCGATTTACTTTAACGACGTGTGGTTTCAACAAGATGGTTGTCCTGCCCACCTGCACGGTGGTTACATTTTTGAATCAATTATATTCCGATCGGTTTATTTGTACACGAGGTACAATCAACTGGCCACCTCGATCACCAGATGTAGCACCTCTCGATTTTTATTTCTGGGGCATGCTAAAATCGGAGGTATATCGGCATGAGTTCGAACGTTCCACCAATTTAGATGAAGAGGGCAAAAATTATTCAGTTGTGTGCTCAGGTAACACCAGTTACCCTTGCGGCTACCAGAACAGAATTGTACAATAGATTCGGCTATTGTTTGGCCCAAACTGGTGGTTTGTTCGATCATTTAATAAAATAAATCCGTACACAAAATATTTAATTTGGTTTGTCTTTTCCTGTAAATATTTTTTTTCTCTCCATTCAAGAAATAATTGTTTTTCTGTTAGAAATAAGTTTTTTGTTTTTATTGTCTTACAGAAATATCGTTTGCTTTTGTTTGTTTAATAATTTTCTTTTGTTTTTGCAGACCACCACGGCACCAAAGATATTTTGATCTACCTGTCGTCCGACAGATTAAATTGAATCAATGATTCAGTTTGATTTGTTCAAATTATCTGATGTGAAATTATCGTCAATAATTCTTCTTCATTGCAGCGCACACATTCTCCCGACTGCTGCTGGTATGATACTGACGTCCTGAGCTGACCGCTCTGACTCTCCTATCTCTGTGTCGTGACGTCGAGCGAGTCGAGGAGAAATTGTAATGCTCTCTCAACATATAGCAAGCTATTCTTTGCGCTCTCATGAAACCACCATACCCAAAATAAATACTTTCCGATATGTATACAGAATAATGGGATATAGGAAGATCTAGGGCGTCCAATTTGGGGAATCTCAAATTTATACATATGTATAAGGATCAATGTGGCAAAATTACGTTATTTTAAAATTCATGTAATTACCGTAATTTTGGTAAAATTGGTAATATATATTTTAAATGAATAATTTGAATTTGTTGCATTTTGGGTAAAATATGGCAATAATGTGTTCTTTCTTCTGATATCTGTTCCTGATAAATTAAGAAATCAAATATTTTAAAACAAATCATTAATTTCTGAACCTAACCTAATACATGATTATTTTGTTGATAATTATATTAACACTACCATATCTCAATGTTTTTTTAACTGGCACTCATGAACTAAAAGCAAACTTAGCTATTTCATGTTATTAATGCAGTGATCGATTGATAATATACTCAGACTATGCAAATAATTCAAAATAATATCATTTGAGAAAAGTCAAGTAGCTGGATGTCAATTCAATTTCGAGGTAATATTTACCTGGCAGATGTCATGTTCCGATTTTCCCGAACAGTATTGCCCAGTAAATTTAATCGTAATTATACTGAAATTTACTGGCAATGTTTTCGTCCCACTTTTGAAGAAACCTTGTTACAGGCTAAAAATTTACTGTTACAGAAAAGGTCATGTAGTCACAGTATCCCCTCCCCAAATAAAAAAAAGGTAGATTTAAAATAAAAAAATTATCAACATTGACAGGACAATCTAAAATCAGTTATTATCAGATTATTATCACAGCAAAATTAATATTATCATCTACAAATACAGCAGAAAAATGTTTCAAATTGTGGAAATGGAAGATTTGAGTGTAAAAGTTGATGCTGCTAATCTACAAGGTTTGTTCTCCACTTTTGTTTATAAATATTTTTAAGAATTAATCTTTTAGATCCCGATTATCCTGGGCAATATTTGCAGGCCTTAGGAGAGAGCTTCAAAATGATTCTGATCAATATCAGATCAGGGAAACCAATCCAAAGGAGAAGGTCATTATAACTTATAGATAAATAACAACTCACAACCTTATTATATTAAATTTGCAGAATCCTCTAGGATGTTCAGGTGGAATCATAGAGCTATTTTTTGGTTAATAGATATGCACAAAGAATATGAAAGTAAATTTGAAACTGGACAATGCAAAACGGGGAGAATTGATTTTCTACAACTCTCAATGAGAGTGGCATCAAAGTGTCACCTCAGCAATGTTTGACATATTTAAAAACTATCAAAGATACTCAGTCTAAAACAGGAACTTCTCCTATCACTTGGGAATACTATTCCGTATGTATTCAAACTTATTATATCAAATAATTGCAGATATTGTAAACCTAAATTTTGATAAAATGCCAAAATACATAAATGTCTTATTACAAATCTGTTGTATTAGTTACGTTTCAAATTTTGTATATAAACTCACCAGGCGTTGATAATTCTGATAAGGTATATTTCTTCTAAGTATTGTCTGAACTATTTGATAAAAAATATTGGGCAAAAGATAAAACTTTAGGGCATCATAACTCAACTCTGTGGTTCAAAACACCTAGTTTATGCATTATATAGAAAGATTATAGTTATATTTCAGCGTCAACTTTAATTTTTTTAAATGGGATTGAAGTTTCAAATTTTGGAAACCTCTAAAATAATTCACCATTTTCTGAATTAATGGTGAAAAATGTTTGCCTCATCTAGCATGGAATATATCAAGTATTTTGCAGTTATGATTAAGCTGATGAATGAATTTCCTAGCAAAAAAAATGTTTATGATTGGGTGAAGACCATTTCTTAACCTTTCTACTGCAGATAGCTTTTTATGCAACTTCGTCTCCAATACGGCTATTGGGAGCTGGGAATGATCAACATGGTTTCCGCAGTTATGAGAAGGAATGATCTCGCGTACTTATAAGGTGAAGGAAAGTCACAAAAAAACAAATCGAATACATAATGCCATCTTAATACTGTAGATGTTACAAAAGTCATTTTTTTAGTAGTCAACATTAAACACACAATATTTTTAATTTCTCCTTCGAATTTCGAATGGACAAAAACACAAAATTTCGAAGTTTTTATTATCATTAGAGAGAGTTTTGCCTGCAAAATTATCATGAGCATGAATTTTTACAACAGATCATTCAAACATATTCGCATACAAACAATAAATAACTCAATGAACATTCATTCCCTTGAGAACATACAAAAATAGGTAACTCCTTCAGGTTATTCATATTCCAACCAAGTGCAATTTTCAGAATAATGAAAAACAAATCTACATCATTTCACATTCTTTATGAATTTAAGTATAAATTATTTAATATTTATAATTTATTTACTTATTTACACACCTCCGTCAGGTCTTAAACTGTTCTGTAAAATCCTACATCCTCTATACATGTAAGCTTTGTACTTTATGTTGTCCCATTTTACATTTGACTTTAATTAGAAGTATATACATATATATATATATATATATATATATATATATATATATATATATATATATATATATATATAAATATATATATATATATATATATATATATATACAGGGTGATTCAAAAGTACTTTGACAAACTTCAGGAGGTGATTCCTCACAATATTCTAATATGAATTGTCCAAAAAAATATATGTCTGGACACGCTTCGTTTCCAAGATACAGGATGTTGAAGTTTTATTTTTATTTTCGTTTTTTTTAAATAACTTTCGAAATACTGACCTTAATTAAACGAAAATTGGTATTGAGAGGTTTTTTGAGGTGTCGAATTCGAACCTGATGTTATTATTGCTCTTACTCGTAGGGGGCGCCACCTACACGTCTTTTTCTTTTTTGAAGATTCATAACTTTTTTGAGCGTACTTCTAGCACATTTTTCAGTAAAAAAATCAATTCCTCTATCATATCTACGTAAAAAAGCTACCCTTGTTACAAGTCGCTATAAGCAACCGTTTTCTAGATATTTGGACTTGAAAATGTCAAGTCGATTATTTGATAATCGATGCGTGTTGAAGTTATTACCATGATTTTGTATTTTTCACAAGAATGCTTAGGAAATGAAGTAGTTTTGGTAATTACATATTATGTGACAGTTAAACGTTTATTTGAAGTTTCTGTAAGTTTTAAAACACTAATTTTGAAAAAATGGATTATTTAAACAATAATGCTCATTTAGCCGATATGCATTTTATTTATGGCCTTGCGGATGGCAATGCGCGCGAAGCAAGACGTATTTACCAGGAGCGATTTCCTAATCGAGTACTGCCTTCAGCCAACATTTACCAGTCTCCACCGTCTTTTGGCAGAAACAGGTAGCTTCAAGAGGGCAGCTGATATTATTGGTAGACCATGAGCAGTCCGAACCCCTGAATTGGAAGAAGCTGTTTTGAACGCTCTTGAGGAGAATTCAGAAACAAGTACAAGAATAATTGCTTAAGCTCTCAATTCTACTCAGTCCACAGTTTGGAGAATTATCCACGATCAACAATTTTATCCATACCATATTCAAAGGGTACAAGATCTTTTCCCAACGCATTACTATGTGTCAGTGGTTTTTGAGAAAATTGGCTGGAAATCCTCAATTTTTAAGATATGTACTCTTCACGGACGAGGCAAAGTTCTCCCGAAATGCTATCACAAACTTTCATAACAACCATGTTTGGGCTCTGGGAAATCCGCACGCAGTTAGTGAAAGACATTATCAGTATCAATTTTCTGTAAATATATGGGCGGCAAACTTTCAGACGGCCTTCAGTGCGGGGGGGGCATAACGGGGACGCGAGGCACGACGGGGCCACCCACACATAGAAGTAACTACGCACACAAGCCGTGTTTTGTTTTCGCCAATAAGAGAGCATTTCGCATCGGCCTTCAGTGCGGCAGTGACCGGCGATCAGAGTGCACGCGTTTATTTTTGACGACCAATTCTTTTTTCCGGCGACATTTCATCTAATTTTGAGTGGTTACCAAAACGCGTCTAAAAAGGTTAAGTATTTAGATTACTACTATAGTATTTTTTAATGTGTATTACTACTAACATCAACTATTGATATGTTTTGAGCAAAATCACTCTGACCTTGAATTCATTTTTTTATTCGTTATTTAAAATTCTGTTAGACATGGGGGCATAACGGGGACATGGCTATGGGGCACAATGGGGTACCCGGTTGTGTGGGAAAACGCGAACAACTTAAACGGACGAAGAAGTGTTTAAATCCGAATGATCCCCGGTTGAAAAAAAACTCAAAAAAACAGAAGACTCAAAAAGCTCGCTCTGATGGAGAAAATGTTAAGGAGGATGTCTTATGCATCTATTGTGTTGACTCGAACCACACTTATTTGAAGTCTTCGGAGCGTTGGGTGGCCTGCCAGCTAGGTGGACAGTGGGCCCATACAGCCTGTGCAGGAGTTGATGACGCAGATTTAGAAGAAATCCACATTTGCTTATTCTGTGACAAATAAAATAGTGTACCCCGTACTGGGTACCCCATACTGCCCCTACCCCGGGGCACGATGGAGTTTTCATGCAGGTTTTGTGAAATTAAAAATATTATTTGATTTCTTACTTCACCAAATTCGGTGCCAAATGATAAATTAATAAGTAACCAAAGAGTTGTCATTAGTGTTCATTAAAAAATATTTTGTTTATTTTTTTATTGTTTATTTCCCTTAACAATTTATTTGAATACAATTTAGTTTCATTTATTTTATTTTATTCTACATATTCAAAATTTCTTAAAATAAAATGTTGATATTTCTTGCAAATTTTATTAAAACAAATAAAGATTTTGCATCCTTGATACAAAAATAATTATTTCAAATGAGTAAAAATAAATAGAATAGGTGGCGCCCCCTAACAAAAAACCAAAACTACTTACTTAAACGTCAAATTAATTTCCTAAGCATTCTTGTGAAAATGCAAAATAATTGTAATAACTTAGACACGCATCGATTATCAGATAATCGACTTGAAATTTTCAAGTCCAAATATTTAGAAAACGGTTGCTTATAGCGACATGCAACAAGGGTAGCCTTTTTACGGAGATATGATAAAGGAATTGATTTTTTTACTGCAAAATGTGCTAGAAGTACGCTCAAAAAAGTTATGAATCTTCAAAAAGAAAAAGACGTGTAGGTGGCGCCCCTTATGAGTATGAGCAATAATAACATCAGGTTAGAATTCGGCACCTCAAAAAACCTCTCAATACCAATTTTCGTTTAATTAAGGTCAGTATTTCGAAAGTTATTTAAAAAAATCGAAAATAAAAATAAAACTTCAACACCCTGTATCCATATTAGAATATTGTGAGGAATCACCTCCTGAGGTTTGTCAAAGTACTTTTGAATCACCCTGTATATCAAATTTAAGACATTTTTGCTTTTTCAATAAGATTATTTTCTTCGACAAAAAAGTACATTTTGAATTGAATTACATATGACATTTCTACATTAAAAGCTTAAGGCTATTATACACGATGGCCCAGCGCAATGGTTGTAACGCATCTACACGTTGGCGCTGTTCAGTTCTAATAATATTGCAGTCAAGATGGAAGTAGAAGAGCTCGCCGCTGCGGCAATATTTCTATTTAGCACATACCATTAGTATCTTACAGTGCAAGAGAGAAAAGTGATTAAAAAGAAAATGCGTAAAAGACGATGGTGGATGTTAACAATCCATCGCAACAGATCAAGTTCAAATGGACACTGAGCTTTGAGCCATGTGAAGACGCGTAACGCCCTCACTTTGATGTGCAAACGAAAAACTGCCACCTAGGCCATCCGACACCGCTATGCCCTCCGCACGATGGCCCCTCGTGTATTTCAACCTTCAAGCAAAAACATTTGTTTGTCAGAAAAGTCTGCCGCCTATATTCACCTAAAAATTGGCAATGTGAAAAAAAATTGGTAAATTGAGATATAAAAAACCTATCAAATGGGTTGAATGCATTTTTATATTAATGAAATTAGTAATTTTTATCCACTACCCGTTTTTTTCGTGATAGCTTGATAGATAATTTTCAGTTGATATGAATATGTAGTATCAAATCAATCAATCTGAATACACGCCCAAAGTTTATGATGATCACCAATAGTAATGGTACTTCTCGAAAGCAATCACAAAAAACTGGAATGAGAGTTTAGTGCTTAGAATTTTGAAGAAGAAAAGTACCTCCAATTCAATGAAGAGCTAAACGAAGATTATCCTGACCAACGACCATAATTTTGTGAAACTATCATGGTCCATTTTAATAATAACGGAAAGCTTTCATTTCCAGATTTATTTTCACGAATGAGGCTACGTTCTTCCTAAATGAAACATCGAACAGTAGATACAGATGAACAGAATATCCTCATTAATGTCCTCTGCACAGGATTATTTAAGGGAACCTAACTAGAGCAATATATTTAGAGTTTCTACATAATGATTTTATTCCAGAGCTCGTCAAATGTTACCCTAATGGAACTAATCCTTGTGTAGCAAATAGTAATATTCAGTTTCAATAGATCGTATTTTCATGTCAATGTTCATGATTTCATGAGCGAGAATTTTCCTAAGAAATGGATTGGCAGGACGGATCCAATAGAATGCCTAGCAAGATCTATAGATTTGGGACTAATTGAAATCGAAGATCCTGGGTGAGTAGATAAAAAAATTTGTAACTCGATATCCCAAATCAAATACGAAAATATAATTGAAAAGGTTCTTGAAAATTTTCGGAATGGACTATATTATTGGAATGAAATTAATGGTAGCTACTTTGAACATTTTCTTTGATTTTTGTATTGATGTATATAACCATTATAAATTATTTGTATTCAACTTTCAAATATTTCATTGTAGTAACATTCTGTGGGTGACCTTATGACAAATTGATGTTTCGATGTAAAATTTAATTTAAAGCAAGGTATCATTTTAAAAGTCGATGACATCCCCACCTTGACAATGATGATGACATGAATTTGAAAAGTTGTTAAAAGTAACTCAAAAAAATAAATGTCCTGTCAGACAATTATTTGTAAATCACTGTTCCTGGAATAATAAGTTCATTGTTTTTTTTAGCCAACTTTGTTCCTCTCAATTATTTCCAAACTGATGGTGGGATGGACAATCAAAAGACTTTTTGGATTAGATATCATTCAACCCATGTTCCCTTAAAAAAAAATCGATTACCACCTTCACAGACATAGTGCCATGAGTTTGAAAGGTACCTCAAAAAATACACGCTACTGAAAATAAAAAACGAACCATCTGGGGATTTTTTACAAAATTGCTTTTTTCCGAAATATTGAATGATACTAACAATAAATATGCTTTGCTGAAATTACATTCCATTCCAAATTGTGGTGGATCCATTGTAGATGAAGATAATGATTTTTTTAGCGGAATTTCTTGTAGGTGTCGGTGCCTTGATGCACATTAGTATTTTTCCTCAGGGCATATTTGGGGATTACATCAATGTTTTCTTGTTTTTGTGAAAACTTCTTTGGAGAGATAATATGCGCTCTTGTATCGGCATTATATTTGTGAGCTGATATAGTAAAGGATTGGGAGGATAATGAAGAAGAGTGTTCGGGTGTCTTACCTTCGATATTTTTCTGTCAGAGGATATTTCAGTGAATTTGAATGTTTGCTGAGTTCACTGTTTCACTAGGAATAGTTTGTATGCATTTTCAATATGTGCTCGACAAATGACTTTGTAGATGTGACTTGCAGTTGTTATACTTGCACCTGCTCCTTTATAAGTCAAACTTGTAAAATGGCTCTTGCAAGATTTTTTTTTCAAGTGCCACATGACTGTTAAAATTAAGTTTGGGGTCCAAGATAATAATGTATCTCAGAAATTTCTGGGAAGTGACCATTTCGCAAGCAGAAAATTATTAATACATAATATACCCTTAATCTAAATTCCCAAGAATGATACAAATTATACACAAATCCCAAACACAATTGCATTTCGGTTTCTGTGGTTTTATTCTGTTTGACTTTGGCAACATTGTTAACCTCACTTTGCATAATGTGCAAGTTTTCTTTGTTCGATGTAAAAAGATTAGCGGCATCCTTATTGTGTTTTGAAGATTTTTGTGAGCATTTGAAGCATTTTATCAGTTATAGTGTTGTGTAATCATAGTTGAAAAATTGAAGTAATAAATTGAGTTTAAGGTTCGTAAAACAATTATCAAAATATTGAATGTAATCTTTAGGATCGAAGACTTGATTATTCCAATAATATAGTTATTCGATTCTGAATATTATGTTAATAGTATATTAATTAATCTCATTAATCTATTATAGGTACATATTAATATAATGGATCGTATGAGAAAGGCTTGAGAGAAATAATACACTGAGTATATTATAAAAGGGCAAGAAAACTTGGAAGATAAAATGAAGACTCAGAGACTTGTAGTTGGCCTTCTACTAGTCGATTAATGGCTGTAGATGATGATAACCATATATTACCTTTTACAAGTTCAGTTAAAATTCCTGAAGTTGATCAATGTGATTCAAGTTCTGAAAATTTGTCTGGTGGTTCTTCCCTTGGAGAACTGAGCCCTACATTAAGAGAAGACCTAGTTCAAATGATTTAAACATAAATTCAAAGTTAAGTGAATGGGCCACAACATAACACATGCATCAATAATACTTGGTGAGTATTTTTATCTATTATTGTAAAAAGTATTTATTTATTTAGTATTATTTATTGTATTTTTATCTATTATTGTAAAGAAGGTAAAAAATATACATCTACTATCAGTACCCAAACAATTAGCATACAAAAAAGAAGTCAATCTACTTTTACGGAATTTCGACTTACTGATGAAAAAAATAGACACAAAACAACACCTGTCTCAATTCAGTGCCAATATCTGGAACAGAGCAAAAAAGGACAACAGATGATTCAGGCAAGCGAACAGGCCACCCAGTCCGGCTCCACAATGGTGTCAGATCCTCCATATTTACACAATAACTCGGAAATATGTATCCACAAACCACAAACAAATACAAAAATAAGTAAAATCAAACGGAATGAAATAACAGTAAACAAAAATAAACAAAAGGTGACTGATGAGAACATATTTACAGTAGAGAAAATAACCACAGAGGACCCCACAGTTGCAGCTGTAATTTCACTACCCGAACCAATTCAACCCAGGACAAATACTGACATAATCAGCTTAATTGATGAGACAGATGTAAACTGTCACCCTGAAACTGCTCAATATGCTGGAGAAACTAGTACCCAAGATGATCTAGGAGCAAGAGCAGAAGGACCTGAGGAAAGCAGTCATCCCCTGCAGGCCATCCATAGAACAACCGAGTGTCTCAGTGATTATCCTTCCAATAAAATACTTATCCTAGGAGATGAATATGCTAGCAAATTCCCTGATGCTCTCAGATACTCCTTGGGAAAGCAAAATGTTCTAATACAAGGTATTATCAAGCCCAAAGCAGAACTTTGTCTCATAACAAATAATATCTTTGTGGAAACCATTTCCTATGGGCATAATGATCATGTGATAATAATGTTCAATACTAACAACATCAGTAACAACAGATCACTTAATCAAGCTTTGAAACAAATCCTTCCCCTTAGCAAATTGACCAACATCATACAGATTGGCGAAAGAAATGATACAAATGATACAAAAATACTGAATAAAATGATAAATGAGATTTATAGGTACAAAAAGAAAAATATAAATTCTTCTATAGAGATTTTCACTGACTATAGGCAAAGGGGTACAAAATTTCAAATACTTGCAGATGTTAAAAATTGTTTTCTGAAAGCTAGCCGCCAGGTGATATTGAAAACTGTTAAAATAAACCATACCATTGGAACTCCAGTGCCTAGCTTACTAACTACTCAAACTTCTTTTTTAGGAAACCCTCAAATAAATCAAATGTTCACCTAACATCTATGGGAAAAAATCAAAATATAAATCTACTACTATTAAATATCCAATCAGTAAGAAATAAAATTGATGATCTATCCATATTTATCAATGATCAAAATGACCCTGAAATAATCCTTCTAACAGAACACTGGCTCCATGTAGATGAGCCCTGTTACATTCCAAAGTATTTAGTTGTAGCAAATTATTGTAGGGAAAAAATGGATGGTGGGGGAACTATGATTTTGGTTCACGAGGAATTCTTCAAAAAATTTAAATTGCAACCTATATCAAAATTCAATTCTTTAATTGTAGAACACATCTTTGAGTTCGCCCTAGCATATAATAAAAATAACAATATTTATATTCTTTGCATCTACAGAATTCCAAACTCTGACCTTCAAATATTTTTTGACAACTTTGAAAATCTGCTGACACAAATGTCAGTAAATGCAAAGATTATAGTTGCAGGTGATTTCAATATTGATTTTATGAACCAGGAATCATCAAGTACTCTGAAGTTGTGTCATCTTTTTTCCTCATTTAACTTAACAATGATGGTGGGGGAGCCAACCAGAATAACCCAGCATTCATCTACCACCCTTGATTATGTATGTCTAAATTTCAATGATGACGAGACTAATTCACTAGTAACTCCTGTAGGTTTTTCAGACCACGAAGCAATCTTGACTTCCTGCAAAATTGAGGTGGTTAAAAAAAAGAAGAACGTGAGATTTGGGAGGATCTATAATAAAAAAAACTTCGAATGCTTCAACGACTATTGTGAGTCGATCAACTGGTATGAGATATTATCCTTTCCAGAACCTCTGAATTCCTTTCAGCTTACTCTAGAGGAGGGGTTCAACCAATGTTTTCCTCTGAAGAAAATTAAGGAGAAAAAAAGCAAGCCATGGGTAACCTCTGGAATCCGCATATCTGCAAAGAATTTACGATCTCTGCATGTAATTCACAAATTTACAGATAGTAATTATTTTTCATCATACTACTGCAATTACAAAAAAACATACAAACGTGTCATAAAAATGGCAAAGGATTGGTATTATAAAAATAGAATCGACAAAGCCAAAAATAAAATGAAAGAAAGCTGGGTAGTAGTTAACACTTTGAGAGGAAAAACAGGATTGCCTCCTCTTCAGCCCAATGTGGATCCCAACACATTAAATAAATACTACTGCACCATTGCAGCTTAGCTACCTCTAATAATGCTGGAGATATAGATCCAATGAGTTTTGTTCAGGAAAGAATGGTAAAGCGAGACCTTCTACCTGTATCCTACTAATACCTTGGAGTTACGGAAATATTCACTGAAATCAAAAATAAGAGGAGTGCGGTGTTGCTGATATTCCACTAACTATTTTAAAAAATCTTACAGATGAAGCTGTGCATGTACTAGCCGAAGCTATAAACATCTCCTTTGCTACTGGTGTTTTCCCATCATGCCTGAAACGGCAGCCATTATCCCAATCCACAAGAGTGGGAGCGTTGCGATCCATCAAATTTCCTCCCATCTCTCTACTACCCATACTTTCAAAGGTCGTAGAGAAACTTGTCAAGAAAAGAATGTTGCAGTTTCTGGAAGAACATAATGTATTGAACACATCCCAGTTCGGATTCCAAAATAACAAGAGCACTAACGATGCCATATTTCACTTTCTGGAAGGGGTTTATGTGGGTATGAATGAGGGCTTAGCAATTGGAGCAGTGTTCTGTGATTTTTCAAAGGCATTTGACTGTGTCTGTCACAGAATACTGCTTCAGAAGCTTTGGCACTATGGGTTCAGAGACAAGAGCTACAAATGGTTTGAGTCGTACTTATCTGATAGAAAACAAATTGTAAAGATGCAAGATGGCAAATCTGACCCGTCTACTATCAAATGTGGTGTGCCACAAGGTTCAGTACTCGGTCCAATATTGTTCCTAATTTACCTCAATGACTTGGCCAGTATAAATATTCAAGGAAAGTTCACCATGTTCGCGGACGACACAACATTGATGTGGAAAGGATCTAATATTGAGTGTGACCTGAGCGAAGTCAAAAAATGGTGCGACTCAAACCACCTCTGCTTCAATTCGAAAAAAACAAGCCTCCTCACCTTCAAATTCACCTATGATTCACTTATGTTAGGTTAGAATCCAATTATGAATAGAACTTCCACCAAGTTTCTTGGCATTGAAATAGATGACAATCTGAAATTTTCCACCCATATTCACACCTTGCGGAAGAAAGTGGCATCAGGCAGCTATGCAATAAGAGTAGTATCCAAGGAACTTGGTCTATCGATGGGTAGAGTGACTTATTTTTCCTTGGTTGAATCACACCTGAGATATGGGATAGCCTTTTGGGGTTATTGTACTAAAAACCTATTCGATTCCATTTTTGTTCTTCAAAAACGAGCGGTAAGATTTATATCTGGAGCTGAGTACACTGCTCACTGCAAGCCCTTGTTCATAAAGCACAAGATTCTCACTCTAACCTCAATCTTTATACTGGAGACCACATGTCTGGTACACAAACATAAAGCTAATGCAAATGTTGCAGAACATCCAGCAATAATACATAATACACGTCAAGTGGTAAGAAAAAATATAGCTTTACCCATTCCCCGATCAGAGCAGACAAAGAATTCTATAATGTACGAAAGTATAAAAATGTACAACAAACTGCCCACAAAACTGAAAGAAATTCCGGTACACCACCTGTTCCGAAAAAAAGTCAAAAAGATAGTTTTGCTCAAGACATACTACGGCCTACAGGAGTTCTATGATGCTGGTCAATTCTCTTAGTGATAAAATTGTGATATATTGTATGTTTCCCGTCTGTATATCTTTACTTCTATATCTGTTTTTTTTTTTAATATATATAAATATTTAGTATTGTCTGTTGCTGAGATATCATATTCATGCCCTAGCTTTAAGTACGCTTTGTCAATAAGATATATTTTTTCTTTGACAATAAAGTATATAAAGTAAAATCCTAAAAGAGCTATAACATGATATCTGTATTAGTAATTTTCTTCATCGTCAATTCAATTCCACCGGCAATAATATCTTTGTTACAGGATCTTCTGAAGACATTGGCAATAAAAAACAGATTGAGGAGGCTTTGTAGAAGTTTTTCAGAAGGACCAAGGAGAGAAGCCACAGAGAAAAAGATAATGCCTGAAACAAATGCAACACCCTAATATGTGTACCAATTTCAACTGAATCACCTAGTCTTTTTTTGTTTGTTTATCATATGAATTTATATATAGGATGAGTTTTTGTTTGTCGTTTTTTTATTTTTTTTTATTTTTCATATTTTAACGCAATATAACATATTAATTTCTGAATTAACTCGTTTTCTGTTGAGAATCTTTGGATTTAATTTTTTTTCCATATTTTCCATGAAAATTTTCAAATCAAGTGAATGAAAAAAGAAAAGGACATTTGAGGACGTCCAGGGGATGTACCTCATATATCCCAGGGATTTCCTACTTCAATTATGGAACATCCCTAAGGTGTCCCTTTGATGTCCATTGTCGAAACTTGGTACATCCCTGGGACGTACCAGAACGACATCCCTTGGGTGTCCTTTTCGGTGGAAGGTAGATTTCCCTGGGACGTCCCTAGTATGTACCATGTCCTGACAAAGGATATCCCAGGGACGTCCTAGTAGCAAATGAAGGACGTCCCTGGGATGTACTTGTGTTGTTACTGATGTGATTTTTTTTTATATAAATGAGTATATTTGAACCTGATATGCACTCTGCTTGTTATAACTTTAAATCAATGGGATGTCAAATACAGTAAAAGAGTTTCCATTGTGAAACAGGGAATTTGATGTGTGTCCTGGTGTAGAGGTAATTTTCAAAACAACCGAAACAACAATTTGGAAGAATATGAACTAAATTGTACCACCAATATGATTCTTTCTTCTTACTGAACATAATCAATTCGAAATGACATTATGCCACACGATAAACTGACCAATTTTAATGAGAGAAGTAGGGTATCTGTAAACAAACATCCAGATATATCTTTTAGCAAGTGTCATTTTTGGAGTTTATTACAACAGTTGGGGATGATTCCGAAAAACTTTTCAAGAATCTATTCAATAGCATATGAAAAATGAATAAGGTGTTTGTGTTCAAATACTCATATTGTCGGTTTACACACGTAGTGGCGTCTCTGACAAAAAGTCAAATGAATTAGGCTAGCAATAACTTTTTTCACGCATTTTCTCACCTGACAAAAAGGCTTCAATATAAATTCTAGGTAGTAGGCTGGATGTTATTGGAGTGAAATAAAGCGAAGATATTCAAAACAGTTATGTAATTAGTGAAAAGTAACGTCACTAGGTGCGGAGACCGACGATATGGATAACCCAGCAGCCTTTTTTTTTCATTTCATCCAAAAAAATACTCCATTTTCAGCTGGAACTCAACATTTGGGTGCTATTTTCTAGCCCTGAACTGAGAAGATCTATACCAATCACCCTGCATTATTCTTACCAAGTGAATCTGTTTGAGACATTGTCATGGGTTCTTCGAAACTACTAACACAACCATTGATATCGATGGGAGAAGCGTTATGTATTTCATTTTTAGGTGAAAAACCGTTTTCGTTAATTTTTGTGGAGTTTGTATTAACGGCTTCATTTATTTCTCGTTCGATTTCGGTTATCTGACGCTTCATGAGCATAACTGTTGGATTATTATTATCAGTATCACTAGCATGGCCTGATGATAAACCATCTTCTAATACTGGCATACTAGAGTATAAGCGTAAAGAATCACTAGGGATAGCTAAATCTGTGTTTGATCCTAAAAAGACAACGATCACATTGCCAGATACAATATTGCTAAGTAAGCATGATATGGTTGGTATTCCAAGCATGATTCGTTTTTGTACACCTTCGAAAACACATAATTTTAACATCTGGAACATTTACAATGTATTTAGCAGGTGAATGTTTATACACAAGCATCATACTATATCCTCTGAATTTTCAGTTAATTCAATAGTCCAGTCATCAAAGACAAATACATTGGTTGAGATCTTATGGAATTCTAACAAGTTGAAATTTTACTAAGGATGAAATAGAAACAGTAATAGTAATGATGAAATTTTCACCAGAATTTCAATATATTATATTATATGAAAAAAACATTTTGATTGTGCCTTTACCGACCATTTTCATTTAAATGCTCTATTCTATGGTATAGAATTCACTGTCCAAAGACAAAAAATCCCAAAAAGAACTATGTTGAGAAAAATCCATAGATATTCAAATTGAACCTAATACTTGAGTACAGATAAAACAATATAATTTCTCTTTGCATCTTGGAAGGACTAAATTGTTTTCAGATGGAATGGAAGTTCTGACTTTTGGTCATCAATGGAGTCAAGATAATAATAGCTGAAGAGTTGTGAGTCAAGATTATGACCACCATTTATTTCGAGAATTACCTAAAACTTTAACCGATCATTATTCAGAATAGAGAAATCATAAAAAAGAACAATTCAATCACAGTTAATTACTTTAAGCCACGGTAATTCAGTGTATTTTCAATACAATTAAGACAACATTTTGTCAAATTCCAATTAAGAATTACCACTGTTTTTGTTATCGTTATTTGTTTTTCGTTACTCTGAATGCACTAGAAGTGCGACTTTTGGTGTCATGGATTGGCCTATACTGACATCTGTTGGTGACCTATCAATGTTGCACGAAATTTCGTGTCATTGAATTCCACTTAGGTCTAAGCTTCACCCCACAAATTATAGGTGTCACTTCTATAATTTTGTGCATATATATATATATATATATATATAAAATTATAATTTCAACTTGTTTTGTTTCAATAAGTTCAAACTCACATAAAATAATATTCATCTATTTCTCATGTGTAAAACTGAACTATCTTCAGATTTGGATAAGTAATGATTTGGAAATGCCAGAGACTGTATACTAGGTGATCACAAAATTTCATACAGATTTTGATTACAAGTAAATTACATTTCTGGAAGATCCTTCATGACAAACATATATAAATGGAGATATTACAGTCCTTTGATTACATTTCAGGGTTTACATGAAAAAAAAATGGAACAATTAAAAAACTTTTTCTTGAATTGCATTATAGTTATGTCTTTTTATAGAATCATATTTCATAATATTTTCGATCATCCATTAAAAAGGTTAATAATCAAATATTCTGATGGAATAGAAAATATTCGTAAAATCTGGATTTCACCCAGAACAATTTAAATTTCGTAAGAAAAAACCGTTCAGAAAACAGGCATACTCGGAGAACGAATATCCTGGGCAGTTTTACAATACATCAGATTGCAAACAGAAGATCAACTCAAATGAATATTTTTCAAAATATTTACAATAATCCTGATCTGATTCTATAATTTCAATTATCGGCAGATGCTGAATATATTCAAAAATTTGATGGGTTACATGAAAAGACACTATCACCACATCACAAGTTTATTCAACAATACTTAATAAATCTATCAAATTATGATTTTGAAACGAAAAAGCATCTAACTTGAAGGTTTATGTTCACCTTGTATATGTCTTATAATCAAATTCCCGCTATTTCACAAAGAACAAAGCTTGGGACAACTACCATGCAAGGAAAACTTTCATCATTTCCAAAATGTTTGCACGATGAAACATACCTAAGAGGCCACCAGAAGGTCCCATTTCATTTTCCATTAGCATTAAAGATACTTCACTATCTAAATCTCCACAATTAGAGTCACAGTCTGTTGTTTCGGGGGAAAGGGTAAAATTTCTACTATGTCCTACTTGTAGACCAACTTCGGTCTCACCTAAATCACCACTAGACCCTGTACCAATGGACAGATCTAAAAAATTGTTCTCGTGCTCTGTAATATCATGATCCTGAAAAAAATAACAGGCGATCCTCAATACTCCAGTGTTCAAGGTACGAAACTTACAAAAAAATCAGTTCCTGTGATGAATAATGTGTGAAAAAATAGAAAAAACTGCAAGCCCTTGTGCTATTGTCAAGAAAAAATCCCATCATTCTACTTGAATAGATATTCAAGAGCTTTGATGCTGAACAATCTTTGAATTTTATATCAAGGAAAAATGATTTCTGTTTGGAAAATGTTCACACATCACTTTATCTTCCATTAGATATGCTGCAATATAAAGGAATAACAGGAATTCTACTACTTATTTATTTCAATCTGGCAAATAGATCAGAATTCAAGAAAAATTATGGTATCCATTCCCAACTGTAAGCTTAATGAATAAGGAGTACCACAAGACTTGCTTTTAGAACCATTCCTATTCGTATTGTGTACAAATGATATCATTAAACAACTGTACACTGCTTGCTAATAATAATTATCTGATGGTTTAAAAACAACTGGGTCCTAACCCTATCTGAAAACGAGTGTGAGGAACATTAATTTAATCAAATTAGTAACTAGCCTGCAACCGAAAATTTCATATCGGTTCGCCGAGTCCTGTGAATTTGTTGGTTTAAAATTTTGCGAAAATTACATTTACTGATTTCTAATAAAAACAGGAACTCCTGAATTTTAGAGTGAAAAATCTGGACTAAAAGTTAGTTCTTTCTGAAATGCAAGATAATTAAATAATAAGATTAGCATATAACAAGGTAGGCTTGTTATACATCAATAAAATGGGAGTATACATATTTCAGTGAATAAATTGGGTAAGGAGAGCAAAACTACGATACTGCATATATTCCTCTGAAAGGATATACAAAATTGCAAACGCACAATCTAAAATGTTTTCCAAAGATATTTTTATTGGTGGAACAATAAATATAGTTTGGTATTGTAACGTAAATAAACTTAACTTGGTTCTACTAATTTATTTCACACTTAATCTACAACTTAATTTATATTACTACTCCACTGTATAGCTCGATCGTATGGGCTCGTTCAGACTGTTCGTGCCATCTTGAGGGCTACCTATTTATCTCCGTCACAGGATTCCCGATCTTTCGAATTCCGGCAGTTGGCGACGGCATGTTCCAATTGTTTCCAATATTGACCGTTGTTTTCCGCGGAAGAGCGACTGGATGGTTCTCGAATATCTCCGGGGATGATCTCATCGCTGTCGATGGCAACGTGTGAGGCGACAGGTCCGGCCTAGGTTCGTTACATTGCCCCCTTCTTAAAGACATTTCGTCCCGAAATTTCATCCTTGGAGTGTGACGATATCTGCATGACTCCCATATCTGCACCGTGAAGTTCGATGGAAGTAACACTCCACGGTCTTCATGATCGGTCGTGGAAGATGGTTACAGCAAACGAAAATCCTGACGCGCTGGATCTGAATATCGCCTCCAGCATACTTCTTATGACTCTCCAGTCCAACCCATCAATACCACAGGATAGTTTTGGAATTGCTAGATCCGCCAGATTCTGGTCCACCATAGTATCTCTTAGTTTGGTGAGACTCTTCCAGACATCTTCATAGGACGGTTTATCTTGGGAATGCCTCTTGGTAACTAGGTAGTAGATGTTTCTCTGGCCTTTCTTCAACTGTAGCACCCCACCAACTTCTGGATTCTGCTCCCGCAGTGTTTGGAGTTGACCAAATTTCTTGGAGAACACTACGGCGATGCCCCTGGACATTCGAAGATCTTCTGCCACAGTGCGCTAGTGCGTAGTCAGCAGGCACCTCGAAAAGGTCTCGTGACTCCTCTCTAGTAACCCCATGTAGAACTTTCTGCCCGTTTGAATACAAGGACATAAACTTCTCGCAACGTCATATCATCCTGCCGTGGCTTGAGGGTGCGAACCTGGTCATGGTTTCCAGCGTAGGGCCAACCTGTTGAAATGGACGACCCTTGGTTTCCCTCGGGGTGGCTTATGGATTCGGTACACAAGGTCGTTTATCCTTTTCACGATTTTATACGGGCCTTCCCACGAGTTCCGCAACTTTGGTGATAGTCCACGACGACGTTTGGGGTTGTACAGCCAAACCAGGTCATCAACCTTAAATCCTCCAGCGTCGGCCTTGATGTCATAGGTCTTCTTCATTTTATCGCTGGCACTCTGGATGTTCAACCGGACTCGTTCGTGGATGTCGTCCATTCTCTGCCGAAGTTTGCTGACGTAGTCCTCTCCCGCAGTGTCTTGTCCTGGCGGTATCCCAAACTTCACGTCACAAGGCAGTCGCAGTTCTCGGCCCATTATAATACTAGCAGGAGTTTGACCGGTTGACTCGTGTACTGCGGATCGATAGGCCATCAGGAACAAATGAAGATACTGGTCCCAGTCTCTTTGATGGTCAGAGACAACCTTGGACAAGTGGCGGTTGATCGTCCTGTTCATCCGTTCCACCATTCCATCGGACTGCGGATGTAGGGCCGTGGTTCTTGTCTTGCGGATGTTCAGCAGTAGACATATTTCTTGGAAAAGGTTGGATTCGAAATTTCTGCCTTGATCCGAGTGCAGCTCCATTGGAATACCGAATCGACATATCCACTCTTTCACCAAGACGTCGGCGACGGTGATGGCTTCCTGGTTGGGCAGGGCATAGGCTTCCGCCCACTTACTGAAGTAGTCCATTGCCACAAGGATGTATTTATTCCCGTGGTCGGATACGGGAAACGGGCCGGCGATGTCAATGGCGATTCTCTCGAACGGGCTGCCTACGTTGTACTGACGCATCGGGGCCTTGGGTCGTATTCGAGGTCCATTGCTAGCAGCGCATACAGCGCACTTCCTGCACCAGTCCTGGACGTCAGCTTGACAATTGGCCCAGTAAAACCGTTGCCTCACTTTCTGCAGGGTCTTCGTCACTCCCAGATGTCCTCCGGCGACTCCATCATGGATTTCCGCAGCACTTCCTCTCTTCTGTTCCTGGGAACAATTATTTGGCGTCTGTCTTCCCCACCAATATCGGCCTCCAGCCACGTTTCAGGATCCCATTGTCCAGAATAAGAGAGTTCCATTGTGCCCATAGGACTTAACAGCCGGCGAGTAACCTGCGACTTCCTGCCATGATGGTCTTCGATTGCCCTTCTTCCAGCTGACGACTAAGCCAAGGTCGGGGTCTCTCTTGGTCTTTCTGGATCTTGCTGTCATTCCAGTTGTCATCCATTGCCGCGGTTCTACAAAGTGTTGCTTCTTTCTCTTCTGCTCGTCGGCAATGTGAGCAATCATCTGGACATGGTCTTCGCGACAAGGCATCTGCATTCTTATGGCTAGTTCCGGCTCGATGTTCGATCTCGAAATCGAATTCTTGGAGTCTCGATCCAACGTGCTACTTGACCCTCAGGATTTTTGAACTGTAAGAGCCATTTGAGAGCTGCATGGTCAGTTCTCAACAGGAATCTTCTTCCATACACGTACTTGTAGAAGTGTTCCACCCTTTACAACAGCTAACAGCTCGCCTGGTGACACAGTAATTGCGCTCTGGTTTGCTAAGCGTCTTGCTGAAATAACCAATGACCTTCTCCTGTCCCTCCTGGATCTGAGATAGGACAGCTCCAAGTCCCACGTTGCTGGCGTCCGTATCCAAAATGAATTTCCCTTTGGGTAGGGGATAGCTCAGTATAGGTGCGTTGATCAAAGCTCCTTTCAGCTTCCTGAATGAGTCTTGACATTCTTCGGACCACTGGAACTTTGTTTGGCCTTCCGTGAGCTTGGTCAGTGGTTTAGCGATGTTGGGAATCCCAGCACATATCGGCGATAGTATTGCATAAACCAAGGAAACTTCGAAGTTGGTGAATGTCTTTGGGATGGGCCAATCCTTAACAGCTTTGATCTTCTGGTCGTCCACTGCTACTCCTTCCCCAGAGACAACGTGGCCGAGGTATCGTACTTCTTTTTGGAACAGATGGCATTTCTTAGGGCTCAGTTTCAATCCGGAGTTCCTCAGTCGCAGGAATACTTCCTCCAAGTTTTTCACGTGGTCCTCAAACGATCTGCCGACCACAATTATGTCGTCGAGATACACTAGACACGTGTTCCATGAGAGTCCCTTCAGTACTGTTTCCATCAATCTTTCGAATGTGGCGGGAGCATTACAGAGCCCGAATGGCATAACGGTGAACTGCCACAATCCTGAGCCGATGGTAAAGCAGTCTTTTCTCGATCTTCCTGAGCCAGTTCTACTTGCCAGTATCCACTCTTCAGATCAAGGGTCGAGAAAATCGTGGAACCAGCCAACGTGTCTAGGGTGTCATCTATTCTCGGGAGAGGGTAACTGTCCTTCTTCGTGACATTATTAAGTTGGCGATAGTCTACACAAAAGCGTGTCGATCCATCCTTTTTCTTCACCAGTACGACTGGAGAGGACCAGGGACTGTCAGATGGTTCGATAACTCCTTCTTTTCCCATATCGCTGACTATTTTGTCAGCCTCTTCCTTCTTGGCAAGAGGAAGTCTTCTTGCTGATTGCCGGATCGGTCGGGCACCCCCAGTATCAATCTTGTGCTGGACCACATTAGTTCGACCTCCTTTTCCTTGTCCGTATCGAAGATGTCTTGGTACTTCTTAACTAAATCTCTTAGTTTGGGCTGTTGAGCTGGTTTTATATCTTTGGAAGAGATGGCAACTAATTTTTCTAGTTCTGTGGGCAAGTTGTTGGGTTGGCTAATCGTACCTTACACTCGGATCACTGAGGAAACTGGCGAGCAGTGCCCCAATATTGTTCCTTTCTTCAAGGTCACTGGAAAATAATTGACATTCATGACCCTTACGGGCACAAATTGGTCAGCACGCAACAAGGTCTTCCCTAGTGCAATCCTCGTCCAATTTTCTCATCATGAAGTTTGGGCTCGAACATCACCACGTTTCCACTGCTCGATCCCGTCCAAGCGAGCCTCCAGAATGATTTCAGCCCACTCAGGTACGCTTACATCTTCAGCCAACAACACACGGATCAACCCTCACTTCTCCCATGAAGCACCAGCTCTTCTCCGTTGACACGTGGGCGCCGTCTTTGAAATCCAATTCAAACCCTCTGGAATTCATGATGTCCATTCCGATGATTGCATCGTCTTCGATGTCCGCTACAAGTGCCTGATGTTTCACTTTAGTGCTGCCCAAAATTATTTCAATCGGTAGCTCGCCATATACGTAGCTGGCTCCCTGTTGCTGTGCGTAGCTTCAAGTTGTTGGTTCAATCCGTTCCGGTGTTCTGGCAAAGGAAGGCCGAGAATTGTCCTAGTCGCACCTGTATCTAGCAGCATGGTGCAAGGCTCGTTATTGATGAGACCGTCTACGAAGACACCTTTGTTCTGTCGTTGAAGGATAGCGACATATGCGTTGTTAACCGAGGCTTGCGGACACATGCCGACGATTGCCCTTCTCGTCGACCTTTTTAGTTTTCCTGCATCGGAGTCGATGAATGTTGGACATTTGCTACGCACATGTCCAATTTTACCCAATTCCGGCATCTTATCTGTCTTTTCTCAGGCAACACTTCCTTCATCACTTTTCTTATGGCAGCTTCCAAGTTAGCAGGCTCCGGTGAGTCTTCCTCAATCGTTTGAACTTTACTTTGGGTTTTGCAGCATTGTTTTGCTGCTTCGAATTCCAAAGCTCGTGCAGTCGCCTACAAGATGTGTTGGACGAGCTAATATCAACGCTTGTCTGGTTTCTGGTCACGGAGTCCATCCAAGAATGCCTGAACCGCTAATCGCTCCATTACATTTTCCGGTATGGCTGGATATGCGAGCGAACCAAGCGCAATGTCAGTTTCAAATTCTTGTAAGGATTCGCCCGATTTCTGACAGCGATTTTCAGCTGGGAGTGGTATACGTGTTCCAAATGGGCGTGGCATATCGTAATTCTAGATGTTTAATCAGCTGATCATAGTCCTCCTGTTCTTGCGTGAGAGTTTGTAGAATATTTGTCGCTTCTCCACGTAATGCAAGTGTCAGTGCTACAGCTCTTTCCCCTGCATTCCATCCGTTTGCTTTGGCCGCTGCTTCAAACTGCCGGCGGTAATTTGCCCATGGAGTTTTTCCGTCGAACTGAGGCGGCTTCATGGAAAGCTTCCCTATTTCTGAATTGATCTTGACATCTTTTATTCCCTCCTGAACTTTATCCAAGTTCAAACTCAAGTCCAGCATTGCATTTTCGTTAACCATCTCTGTGGAGGGCGCACTATTAATTCGTTTTTCCAGCTTACTGATTGTTTCCTTTATTTTGTCCATTTCTGCCTCGACCCCATCTTTGATTTTATCTACCTCCGTGTTC
Organism: Gonioctena quinquepunctata; assembly: GCA_018342105.1. Classification (NCBI taxonomy): domain Eukaryota; kingdom Metazoa; phylum Arthropoda; class Insecta; order Coleoptera; family Chrysomelidae; genus Gonioctena; species Gonioctena quinquepunctata. Next base: position 103,429 of record JAFIRS010000961.1, read on the forward strand.
ATTTGCTCCCTGAATTTTCTAGAAGCTTCTCTTCCAGATTTCTAGAATTTTCTTGAAGCTTCTCTTCCAGATTTCTAGAATTTTCTTCAAGCTTCTCTTCCAGATTTCTAGCATTTTCTTCCAAGCTTCTTGAATTTTCTAGAAGCTTCTCTTCCAGATTTCTAGAATTTTCTTGAAGCTTCTTTTCCAGATTTATAGAATTTTCTTGAAGCTTCTCTTCCAGAGTCCTCGAATTTTGTTGCAGTTCTTCTTTCACGGATTTAGTAGTTTCTTCGAGTTTATTCATTACCAAACTTAAATCACCTCCGGGAACTTCGAATAAAAATGTTTGGTCATCACCTTCTTGTATAAGTCCTTCTGCAAGTATTTCATGGAGTACTTGCTTTTTACCCGTTGTTTCCAGTTCCCTTTCCTCCAATTCCTGTTTCAATTCCGCTACCTTCAAATCCGCAAGGCCACTTTTCTTGAACACATTTTGTCTTTGACGAGGTATCAGTCTGTTTCACACGAAAAGTTTATCAGTTTGTTGAAAATTCACTTGCGAATTCTTTTCCACGGGCCACCAGTCTATAGCCGGTTTCACGCGAAGAGTGTATCAGTTTATATTCCCACGCACAATTGTCCACTTCGCGAAAACCGGGCCACTGTCTATTTTCTGTTTCACGCGAACAGCGTATCAGTTTATATTCCCACGCACAATTGTCCACTTCACGAAAACCGGGCCACTGTCTATTTTGGGCGTACAGAAAGGTCTATCAATTTATTTTTCTGACTATCCACTCCACGATCACTTGTTTATTTTCAAAATCTCACTTCCGACACCAATTGTAACGTAAATAAACTTAACTTGGTTCTACTAATTTATTTCACACTTAATCTACAACTTAATTTATATTACTACTCCACTGTATAGCTCGATCGTATGGGCTCGTTCAGACTGTTCGTGCCATCTTGAGGGCTACCTATTTATCTCCGTCACAGGATTCCCGATCTTTCGAATTCCGGCAGTTGGCGACGGCATGTTTCAATTGTTTCCAATATTGACCGTTGTTTTCCGCGGAAGAGCGACTGGATGGTTCTCGAATATCTCCGGGGATGATCTCATCGCTGTCGATGGCAACGTGTGAGGCGACAGGTCCGGCCTAGGTTCGTTACAGTATATACAGATTTGGATATGGATTTTTAATACCAATCACCCAGCTTGGAGGAACACTTATAGATAGAACATTTATTCACTGTCTATATTACAATTTAGCAGTGTTCCTCCAAGGTTCTAAATTCCATTAAATATTGGTCATGTTTCTGCAGCTATGGAAATATAAATATATAGCCGTTGCAAAACAATCCAGACAGCACCCCAGATATAATATTGTACACCAACAATCTGGAAAATAGTATATCGAAAGTCGAAACCCTTGCAGATCTGGGCTCTGACCACTTAGCAATCCAATTGAGCATTGACCTAGACAGAGACGTTCCGAAAGAAAATGAGTATAAAATCAATTACAACAAATGTAACATCGATAAAGTGGACGAAGATATGTCGAGGTTTATACGCAGCTAACAACAAGAAATTAGTAGTGAGTATATTCAGTAGTTCAATGAAAGACTTGAAGAATCAGTGAAAAATCACTCCCCAAAAGTGAAAATCAAATGTTACCAGCATGAACTGCCCCCATATAAAATTGGTCTGATAAAAAATAAACGAATAATGTATCGTGAATATAAAACTTCCCAGAATCCAGCTATAAAACAGCAAATCAATAAGTACAATAAAGACATTCAGAAATTAATCCACCAATACAGAGAGAGCAAATGGTTGGAAACAAAAAAAGTGCTTCTCGTATAAACCCCGTAATACAATAGCAGCAATAGAAGAAAACAGACAGGTATACAGCTCAGACACAGAAAAGTCCAACATATTTGCAGAAAAATTTGAAAGAACTTCACTGAAGCACCCAACCCCAATTATGATCAGGAAAACTTTGAATTAGTCAACAGTTGGTATGAAGAATATTTCAGTAACATTCCAGAAAATCACGAATTTAAAACAGACGAAGAAAAATACTTCAGAATCTTACACAATCAAAGAAACTCCGCACCTGGATTTGATAACGTACCATGGGCAATCCTGAAAAAACTTGATTATGATGTACACCTACAACATTATCATACACAGTTTCCTATCAAGTAGAAGAATGTCAGTGAAAATCAATAATGTTTACTCGAGGGAATTCATTGCCACACAGGGTGTACCACAAGGTTCCGCTCTGTTCCCCCTTCTGTACAACACATACTGCGCTGACTTGAAAAGCCTGCAACCAAATGTTAGAAACCCCAAGTCATATATATTACAGTATGAAGACGATATTGCTCTAGTAACACACCATAAATAAAAAAACACTGCCAAAAATCAACTACAGGAATTGGTAAATCTCACCCAGGCATGGTTCGACAAATGGAGGCTACAGATCAACCAACACGAAACGGAATTCACAATTTTCAACCCCATCCCATCAGACTGGGAATATATCTGGATCACGTACAATCTCAATTTCAATCATAACACCGCATTAACAAAAAGAAAGGTCAAGACAAGAGCAAAAAATTTCAGAACACTAACTTATAATAACCAGGGTATCAGCACCTCAACTGCAAGCAAAATATATAAGTCAATCTGCAGACCAATTTTGGAATATGGCCATCCTCTATACCTCAACTGCAAAAATACTGCAAAGAGGAACTTACAAGTTGCAGAAACCTCTGCACTTCGTTCCATAACCAGAATATGACAGCCAAATAACCCACTCCATAACCCTTCCAACAATTTGCTTTACACCAAGACCAAAGTACAAAAACTCCAAGAGAGAATGGAAATGCTCTCAAAAGTTCGCCTACAAACTCATTAATATGGAATTAATGGACCCCCTAATACTGGAGAGGAATGATTCCAGGCCCCGGCATAAATTTCCAACAAAGCCCCTAATACCATTCTGCAAGAGCTGGCGAAAAGACAGTAACACAATATTTTTGTTTGACACTAATTAATATGTAATTCGACATTTTTTTTTTTCTCTTTAAGAATACGGCACTCATCTTGTACTAAAACATACTAATGGCGATGGCCAATTGATTGTATCGCTGTCCAATTGATTGTATCTTATTGTATTGTCTTATTGTATTATATATAGAATGGTATGATCAATAAAATACCCAATTATTATTTTATATATATATATATATATATATATATATATATATATATATATATATATATATATATATATATATTATATATATATATATATATATATATATATATATATATATATATATATATATATAAAATTGATGATAGAATAAAAATCACTAAGATTAAATTATAAAAAAACGTTTCGAAATATGTTCACAAACTTCTACAACTTGAAAAACATGAATCATTTGTTTTTTAGATGAGAAATGCATAAAAATTCGATTTACAAATGTTTATTTCTTTAGAAAGTCGTCTAAACGCGAAAAAAAAGAGGTTTATTTCAAAATTGAACATAATGAAATAGCTCAATCAATCTACTGAACATTGATTTGGCATTTGCATGTGTTATGCATTTGGAAGAATAGAGAGAAATATTATTATAAAGACATGACTTCCCAGCAGGGAGTTCATTCTTCATTATAAAATATTCTCCTTCAAGATTCCCCCCAAGAAAACCATGACTCCTTACCTTGGTAGATAATTTTCAAATATCAAATTCAAAATGTGTACTGACTCAAGACTTTTATCAGGGAACCAATATGACATTTCGTCTGAATCACTCTAAAATAATGTCTTGACGCATTTGTTATCCAATTGGACAAGAATCAAGAATGAACTTCCGACAGGTAAGTCGTTTATTTTTATAATCGGACGAATATATTCCAATTGCTACAAAATATTTAAATATAAATGCAATACATTTATCCACACTATTTATTACAATCGTTTGTTCATTGGAGGGTTTCTGACAAATTGTACAAGGGCACACTGCAATTTTTTCTCTAATTGGTTGTCAAGAGATGGTGTTGTGTCGTACTTACCTGTATCATAGGTATATTGGTATTATTGACACTACATTTTCTAGGAGAATCGATTCGCATACAGAATTCATTTTCATTCGGTAAATTCTTAGCTAACCTTTGACCCACATAGGAATTGCCTGAATCGCCGGCCTGTCTCCTCAATTCATATTCTAGATCTTGAAACTCTTCCTCTAAACGATTTTCTTCTTCTGGGGGAGGGCATTTGAAGAATTCCTCCAATACTTTTCTCGTTTCCGAAAATTCATATAAATAATCAAATGTTGAAGTTGTGGTGTTTGGAGATAAATTCTTTTTCTGAAAAAGAAAACTTTTTCATTGGTATGGAGTTAATTTTATACAAAACTATTGGACTCATTTCGAAAGCAAGCGTTCACTTGCTCGCTTTGTACCATTGGATCGGAATTGGGAACAGATCAAAATAAGACTAAAAGTTCCTATGATTTATTTTCAAACTGTATCATTTTCAGGAAGGAAAGGAAAGGTTTTTTTTGACAATTAACTGAAATTTGAGAGGACTGCTCGGTAAATGTGTACTGTTGATATTTCATTAATTTTACAAAACACAAAACCCAGCAGACTGAAAGGGATTAATATGCACATATGTTACAAATCATAATACTTATTGTATTTATATGGTTTAACAATTATTAGTTATAACAGAAAAATAATGATAAAAGACAATGATATAATTTTATGTTACTTGTAGGTGTTGCACAAAATTGTTGAGAATTCATTGAGAGATACTGGAGTCAAAATTCCGACAAAATGTATTATAATAGGAACACATTTTGTAAACTGGAGAGGAATATAATATATAAATTTTTGCCAGGATAAGTGAAAATTTGTACTGTATCTTCTGGCCGGTCTAGAAACTAAAAAAAAATGGTTCTTCCAGAAGATAAAAACATGTAATGGTGCCATTGTCTAGTTTAAATAGGAATATTAATAACCCTGGAAGCAAAAGTTGGTTATATGTGCCTCTAGCAGAGTATACTCCATCCATTTTGAATATGAGGCACTTGGCAAAAACTCTCTGGAAGTAATAAGGTGACAAATAAATGACATACTACAATTTACTTGTTACTTAGGTGTAATAAATGGTTTTGAAAGTTTCAACATTTTTTATTGTTTGCAGTTTCTCATGATCAATTCCAACATCCTCATGAAGAAACCACATATAATCAAAGGTGAATTTTTTAACTAAAAAAATTCACAAATCCTCGATACATTCAGATTTGTTTATGATTGCATTTTACAGCCGATAGTTAATACTGATACATTTGAAAGTAGGTCGTTTTCATTTGTAAATTATTTAGAAGTATCTCGGTGTTTATAGTAAAGTATAGCTGCATATCAGCAAAAAGTTGCTTTTTAACATTTAGAATATTCGTTATGTCATTAATAAGTATTAGAAATATAAGTGGTCCTAGGAATGGCCCTTGAGGCACACCTCAAATAGCCTCATATTCTGTTGACCTGCATCCATTATATTATACAAATTGTTTCCTACCATTTAAATCCACTTAGTGCCACTCATCCAGTGCTTTCGAAGTAACAAACCATGTTGCTCACGTGATAGAAATGATTTCCACTTTACTGTAGATATGTGCATACAAAAATTAAATTTTAAAAGCCTGTCCTTTCAAGAGAAAACATTCTATGCTAAGGCTAGTCCAACTCTAATTTTTATAGGATTTGAATATTCTTGAACTTTCTTTACTGCACCAAAATTCCATAAGGATTTTTTTTGAAGTTTCAAAGCGATTTTTTTTAACTTAAGCTAGCAAAAAATTGAAGGTCTAAATCCATCTTGGAACCCAATCTTTCAATCATCAGTTTCTGTCAATATAAATTTGTCAGTTGTGTGTCAGTTTAGCATTTCTAGATGTCTTGCAGAAGAAAATAATTTTGGTGCCTTAGTTTTCCATTCTATTTTCATCGCATTTTTCATATTCTATCAACATTTTATTAATCACAATGTATAAAAAATTATTCTATTGATACATTCATGAGTGAGAAGTTATTTTAATGGAAATGAATCATATTTCAAGGCAGAACTGTTTTGTAAAAGGGATAAATAAGTTTAAATTGCATGTAGGTAATTCATCAAATGTGGAAAACTCCTTAAAAGATGGACGAATTTCAACAGAGAGGTGCTTTCTCAAACATTATTTTTTATGAAAAATAACTTAATTACTGAAATCGATCATTAAAAGGATTTCTATTAGTATTATTAAGGCATACAGAGATGTATTCTAGCACCAACATCTCAGACACCGAAAAATTATTGCATTATCCCCGAATTCAAATAACAAAACCTTTCCTACTGGGGTCAGAAGGTTCTTTAACCTTGTTTGTACACAGTTCTCAAAAACAAAATCTCAAAAGGGGTTGGAACTGATCTCTAAGAAAAATAGCTGAAATTAAGTGAACTTACACTGAAAGAGTTGTTTTCGGGAATGAGGCTAGATTCATTTTCTACAGGACTAGGTGTGGTGACAATTCGCTGTGGAAATCCAGGACGAGGTGGATAAACACTAGGAGAAGCTAATAAACTTTGTGCACTAGGAAGCTGTGGGTGTGAACAATTCGTTTCCAAATGTCTTTGTCCATATCTTCTCGGGGAACCTTCATAAACAGCAATGGGGAGATTCCCTATAACTTTGGTAACTTTTTCGCTATCAGTATCGCTCGTGTTGAATATAGAGGCAGTGTGATTGGAATGCTCTTTCTGTACCCGATTATTTTCTTCAACTTGCCAGTTTTCTCCGATATCATCAAAAACCACCACTTCACCTGGGAATGTCATATCTACAGGGCTAGATTTTTCTACAACTTCTTCATCTTTTTCGTGGGCCACCGAACACACTTCGGATGAGAATACTGTCTCGGTATAGTCTCGGGAATTTCGTAACTTTTTCTCGTCGTTTCGGCTACGTAATTCCCAAACACCCTGCCTCATAGGCGATTTCTGATTCTTTTTCTCACCATCTTCGCCCACTAAAGAGTTACGGGACTTCCTCAGTGCCTTGCTACGGCTCTGGGAATATATTTCCCTTCCTCCAGCTATTTCAATTATCCTAAGATAAATATTTTGTTAAGAAAGGTTCATTTGCTTAGATATTAACGAAAAGTCTTTTTTCTTTGAAACTTTTGGTCAAATAATTAACTTTCCAAATGTTTTTTGACTGGCAAATTCAACAAAAGTCTTAATAACACACATCACGAAAACACTATTAAAAAATGTGGAGATTTATTTGAAAGTAGGATGGCTTCAACCGATTTTTTTTTAACGAAAATATTTTCATCGATTGTGTCACACTCAAAAAACATTGGTATTAAAAATGCCAAACCTCCCAGATCCCGAAAAGAAATCCAGGCACTTTCCGTAAATATCATATATAATCATGCAATTCACTAAATAACCATGAACATCTATTTCAAACATATATCTTTCAAAGCTTTTGTGCACGTCAACATGAAGTTATCTCAACTGCAGATATTCCTTTATATATTTTTTTTGATCATTATTACAAAACTGACTTCGACCGGCGAAGCAACAAAGCAAGATATGAATTATCAACTCATGTGCATTTAGATTTATTTCACCAATGAACTCTGATAAAATCAAGGAAATAACGAATCCCGAAAAAAAAAGGTGCCTGAATGGTATGTTTACTATTATTATTTGTCAAGGTTTTTCTGACGACCTTCTGAATCTTGGTGATATATGCATTTGATAAAACTTACAAAAGCAACCAAAAATTAGTTTTTTAACGAATAAATATAGAGAACTCTCAGAATCTGAAAGAAATAGAGAATCGGTTAAACTGGGGCAAAGTTGCTTCTCATCAAGCTTCGAAGAAATAGTAATATGAAGTACAGAGAAATATGTGAAAAATCGAAAAATTCGGTATTAATTCTTTGTAAATGTTTATTAAAAAACTGCTCGCACTTTGTCATTCAAGTATTTAAAAACTATGAGAATATGCTGTTGAAAATATTATACAAATGGCAGTGTATCTGTATTCATTGTTCTAAACCGGTATTTTTTCCAAACCTCAACAGTAATTTTTCATAAAAATATTAAATCTTCATAGAGCTAACTGAAATATGAACTAGACATTTTGTTCGTTTCGGATAAGAAATTTTGAATTGATGCGTCCGATAAAAATCCATATCAAAGCAAACAAAAGTACTCACTTCACTAAATGATTTTCACCAAACTGGGTTTACGAAACCACGACAAGTGTTTCGCTATACAATAGGTGAAGTGATTAAAACAAGTAAATACTAGTTAGTCACAACTAGCTAGTTTTAAAATTTTCTGAAATGGAGGTGAATAACAATTGGCTAAAGGTAGGTAGTAAATACTTGGAAATATCATGATATTCTAAGTAAATACCAGATAGGTAGTAATAACTAACCCTAGTTAATGCTAACGTGTGCTCATGGGACAGAAGGCCATGACACGATGCTCACGCTCTCTCATTCCACCTAATCTATCAGCCACTTGAATAACAAGTCTGAACAAGTAGCATTCAACGTATACAAATCTCAAGTTGCGGTGTTGTGTTTTTCGCCTTTTACTGAGATGTCATCCGATGAAGAGGATAACTCCCTACTGGGGAAGCAGTTGGACAGAAGCTTGTTTGTAAAATTCACAAGACTGCAACAGAAAAAAAGACATGAAAAAAATTGCTGAGGATTTTCAGTGCTGCAGGGAAGAAAGTGGAATCGGTCAGTTTAAAACACTAAACAATATGAAAACAATTAAAGAAAAAAAGACAAGACTGAACAGGTAATAAGCCCATAAAGCTCAAACAATGGGAGCAGGATTTCCTAGATACTATGCAGAAGGAAACGAATCCTGTTTTTTGTAAAGTTCCTCAGGCCTTATTGGTAGGACATGAAACAGTGACGGGGAGTACCATATTACAAGAAAATGAAAACGCAGAAGAATCATTAAGTGATATGCCAAGGCCTTCCAAGAAAATGAGAAAAAGTAAAGAATTATCACGAAGTATGAAAGTGACAACACAAAAGACTTATTATTACCTCAGTTGCAGAGGATTGTTTTGTTACAACAATTGAAGTTACAGGAAATTCAAATTAAAAAGAAGAAATACAATTGCTAGAATTAAAACAAAAAATACATACATGTGAAAAAGGTTCTGATAAATCTGAACATTGTAAAAATCAACTCAAATACTCGGAAATGGGAGATTTCATAATATACCAGAGCTTATGAAAATTTTCTTTATTTGTTTATTATATATAAGTATTTAGTAAATAAAATATTATTCGTTGGAAACTGCTTCATTTCATTACGCTTCTGTATACCCCTCTCTTTGGAAGCTCTAGTTTCATACTGTTCATTTGCAATAGCAGCTTCCTCTGCTTCTTCTTCATTATTTTCTTCATTGAAGTCGAAATTGTCATTCAAGTGTTTTGCAATATTATGAAGTACTGCACATGAGATTATCACTTTTGGGACTCTCTCCAATGCCACTTTCACACAGTTACCGAGAATGGGAAACCTTTTCTTCAGCTGTAAAAGCAATATCTCAATTACACACCGTTCTCTAGCATGAATCAGATTGAAATGTCGCTCCACTCCATCTTGTGGAGGCTTGAAAGGTGTTATAAGCCATGGTGATATCCCATATCTGTAATCTCCTAGCAAACAAACAGCACCATCGTACCTAGACCCTATACCTCTTATAGGGCTTGTCCTCCAGATTCTGGCATCGTGGACACTACCAGGCCACTCGGCAGAAATGCTTTTAAATTGTTCATCTGCATTTCACGTTGCTTGAACATTTATGCTAACGTATCCTTTTCGATTAATATACTTATTACCGTGCATTGTAGGTTTGTTGATTTCGATGTGGGTACAGTCCAATGCTCCGATTACAGTTGACATCTGAAAAAACCTTGTCCACAAAACCTTGGCATCATTCATTTCAGCGGGTGTTGCTGGAAAATGAATCCATTCATCAACTTTCGCTATAATACAATTCATTACATAATTAACAGTTTTTGTTACAGTGCTGCGATGGACACCCATATCTTCCGCTACTCCACTCTGGAAACCTAAAATAAGATTTGAACGTTTCCTTATTTCGTTGTTTCAGACATGACCATTACTAACGAGGCAAAATATATGAGATTTCTGAAAGTTTACCTGGATCACTGAAGTAACGTAACAGTATTTCCATCTTCTGCCTGGATGAAAGAGTTCCACCTCTAGTTTCCATATTTTCTGGCAAAAATGAGACGTCAAAAAATCTATAGATTCATTTTCGAATCATAACAACTGCGTATAGTTGTCAATCCGCCTACATTTGGGGTAAACTTTCATCTTACGAACCTGCACGAACATCGCCATAGCTGAAACTGAACTGAAAACTAGTATACCCCAGACAAGACTTGAAAAGTTTCAAGTATTTACTACGACCGATCATTTTTATTCGCCTAAAATATTAGTAATAACTATTCATGATATTTCTTAGTTAATGCTAGGGTTAGTTTTTACTTACATTTTTATTCACCAGAATCGCAGTAAATACTTAAAAATAGCTTAGTTTCAGCAAATACTTATTTTTATTCACTTCACCCATTAGCTTCTTCAGGAATACAATAGCTTCTTCAGGTGTTTTGTAAACCTGGTTTAGTGAAAATCATAGCGAAGTGAGTACTTTTGTTTGCTGGATAAGAAATATTCGGTGAACTCACCAGGTCCATAAAATTGAAATATTGAAGAGGTTTTATTGAAATGAGATGCTCAAGAATATTTGAGAATTACCGGCATGTTGATAACAAGTTTTTCATTTCATCAATATTCTCTTAGTCAATGTAAGAAAGTGAGATCATATGATTCCACTGCGATAGTATCTTACAAGCTTTGATTTTTATATATCTTCACTTGCCCGTCTTCAAACTCTTTAACTCTATAAGCAAAAACTGGCCAATTTTATTTCCGAATACACCAAAGATACAATTTAAGCGACATATAATTCGAAACGTATCTTTGTCTCGATTTAACTGATTCTGACGTTCATGTGCAAGACCTTAAAAAAATTATTTCACTTGATAGATAGATAGATAGATGGAAAACGGGATTCAAAAAGGATTTAAAATAAGCATTGCAATAGTAAGCCACACATTTTTTATTTAATATGGGAAAATACTTATTATCTCTGAAAAATTAAATATCTACGTCCTTGGGTTCCCATTTTTAACGTTTTGTATAATCAAAATGATAAATGGGGATATACTTTTTCACCAATATATAATATTTGGAATAGTAGGATTATGTAATGTTATGCAAAGATCTCGGCTGTAGCAAAATACGGGATCTATAATATACAGTGCGTTCATAAAGTGTGGAAACGCTCCATTATCTGACGAGTTAATCATTTTCGGAGGTAAAACTCGGACAGGTCGATTTTGTATTTTAGTTTTCCATCTTTAAAAAAAAGGATTTTTTCCCCCACCACCTTACAAGATATTTTTTTTAAATTGAAAGTATATTTTTATATCAGAATTTGAAAGCCCATATTTTTCTGAGTTCAACCATACCACATACGTCATATGTAACACTTCAAGTTACAGTATACTGAGTATACAGGAAACCAGTGTTAATATTTCTTAAATTTTTTTCATTATTTATTTTGCAATGAAAACCTGAGAATTACTCAGTAGTTAGTACGAGTATATTGCCAAACTTGAGTAGGCTATGAAAACATCTGAAAGCCCTTAGCAACCAGACAATAAGTTCTTAGTTACCATTGCATAAGTCAGTATTAAATTGACTTGTTGTGTAGCATATCGATTTATAAATCTTCCTTTCTGAAAAATATTACCCTAAAATAATTCATTCGAAATTACGATGGTGCTGTCAGAAAAACAGCGAATTGAATGATCTTAGGTTACGGCGATCGTAAAAGAAGTATGGCAGAAGTATGCGACATCTTTAATGAAAAATATCCTGATCGAGAACCAATAAGCAAATCGACGGTAAGCAAAATATTATATAAATTTAATGAGAATGGCAATGTTAGGGATAAGCCTGAGAGTGACAGGCCTACCGTTACCGAAGACACTCAATTGAATGTATTACTTGGAATGGAAGAAAATCCTCATTGTTCAATTAAAACTTTATCTGACAACAATGAGATCTGTCGTGGTGTTGTGCAGAAAATTCTAAGAAAAGCCAAATTACATCCTATACAGTTAAACTTATACATGAACTTAATGAAGACAACGCATGGGGTTTTGGGAAATTATGCAAGAAGTGTGTATTCAAAATAATGGCTTTGAATTTAATGTCTTATTTTCCGACGAATCAACTTTTTGTATAAACGGTACCGTGAATACGCAAAATTGTCGTTATTGGGCAAAGAAAATCCCACTTGGACGATGGAAGCTCATACCCAATATCCCCAAAAAGTAACTGTGTGGGCTGGGATTCTTAGGAATACCATTGTAGCACCATATTTTTTTGACGGTACTGTGACGGGTGAAAATTATTTGGAAATGTTACAAACTTATGTAGTTCCATATTTAACTGTAACATTTCCAGACATTTATCAACCTGGTCGAATAGTTTCTACTATTTGGTCCATCAGGATGGAGCAGGTCCACATTATGCTCGAGTGTTTAGAGATTTTCTCAATGAAACCTTTCCCAATCGCTGGATTGGACGACGCGGTCAGATTGAATAGCCTGCTAGGTCCGCTAGGTCCCATGGACTTTTTTCTTTGGGGTTACTTAAAAAGTAAAGTGTATATAAATCGTCCTACCAATTTGTAAGACCTGAAAGAGAGAATTCGAACTTAAATTCAACGAATTACACCAGAGATGTTGTCAAACGTAACCCAAGAATTCATCAGACATCTTGGATATTGTCAACTAACCCAAGGAGCTCAGTTCGAGCATTTGTTGTAAATTTGTTGTTTGTTTATTTTTACTAATTATGATTATTTTCATTGCAAAATAAATTATTAAATGAATGTTAAAAAATATTAACACTGGTTTCCTTTATACTCAGTATACTGTAACTTGAAGTGTTACATATGACGTATGTGGTATGGTTGAACTCAGAAAAATATGAGCTTTCAATTTTTGATATAAAAATATACCCTTTCAATTTAAAAAAATATCGATGACGTCATATCTTGTAAGGTGGTAGGGGAAAAATATTTTTTTAAAGGTGGAAAACTAAAATACAAAATCGACCTATCCGAGCTTTACCTCCGAAAATGATTAACTCGTAAGATAATGGAGCGTTTCCACACTTTATGAACGCCCTGTATAATCTCCGTGCAAACCCATATTCAATAAAATTTTGTCATCCTACATGTGTGGAACATAAACATTCGAATGAATAGAAATAAACTAATTTTTATTTGAGAAATCGTATCCAACCCGTTAAGCAAGAATCTGTCTGCTGGACAAAAACAGGTCACCGTATATATGTATATATTCATTCTTCATCTTACAGTGAATATTTTCATCAAAATCAATAGAACGACAACCAATTCATTGAAGTGCTTGCGTGATTCTCACAAATGAAATTTCAATTTCAAATAGATGTGATTTGAATTACAAAACTAGTTAAACGGCCATGCATGAGAAATGTGGCATTTGCATTCAATCTAGAATGGTAACTGGTGTTTGAAACATGAACCTAGATCGTGCACTATTCGTTATAGTATAGGTACCTATTGCAAGATAGCTAAAAAGTGCAAAACAATGAACTCAAATAATTTTATCACCAATCAAATACCTAGAGTCGCGCAACTTATAAGTTCCCCCTGTGTGTTTGTGTTCAATAACATCATTATCATCCGTAGGGTGCAACTGACTTATATTATCTCTACTAACATTACAGGAACTTTCAGCTATCCATCTAACGAAAATAAAAATGTGTTTTCATCAACAGTTTGAAATCATACTCTTTTTCAAAAATAAACCAGTCTCTGCTACACGTCCCCCCACTGTCTCAGTTATTGAACGACATTAAACCTTAAACAATCTTTTTTTTTTCTGTTTGGCTTACCCATACATTGAGAGAGGTGTACCGGCAACAGCGCTGTGCTAACTCGTCACTTTCTCGAGACGACGAGACCACGACGGTATCAGTGAGCCTGCTGAAACGGAGGCGTTGTTGCCGGTTATATATGATCTACAGATTATAGAATTTCAGAAAATTTGGAACGTATGAGCAATAAGTATCTTCGATATTCGTGTATTTCTCTAATTCTCAACTTGTGGTTCTTAAAACGTCAAATTGGCCTTACTGAAATAATATAAAATATTCGTTTTCGATTAATTCATTCTCTTTGTGCTCTCTCAAATGTGTATGCAGTTTTTCCCCAATATCTCTAAAGCCGCTTTGAATTTTATTTTAATTTTGGTACATGCAAAATACGTATAAAAATATATTTTTTCCGGGATAAAGGTTTTTTTTAATTTTCATCAGTGACGTACTTGTTAACATGCCCAGCAATATTTTCAATCAAAATAATAATACGCCACTGTTTTTTTTCAATAAATATTATTTTTATAATTGTCCTCTAAAAAAAATGATCTCTCCATTAGTCCGGCAGACGGTTTTCGATTAAAAAAATATGCATTAATTTGCTTGTCCCTCCCTACTATACGAATTCAGCCGTTAAAGAGTAGGAATATCTTGTAGGCTACAAACATCTAAGAACACATCGTTGTTTTATAAATGTAAACAATTTTGACACTTCTTTATCTACATACGCGGCTTGTGACACTATTTAAGTTACAAAAACTTGTTTATTAAAAAAATGGTAAATTTTACAAATACCGAATCAGCAGACATGCATTACTTGTATGAGCAAGCTGAAGCGAACGCATATGAAGCTAGGCGACTGTCAAGCAGCCACAGAAGATTATGCGAAACAGGTAAAAAGTGAAAAAAATAAAATAGTAGGATGAAACCCATTGGAAAAGGAAGAGAATATAACAAAAATTAAAGGAAAAATATTTTTTTTTCACGAAATTTGGTGAAAACCTCTTTTATGTTCCAAACACACTGTAATTTTTTTGATTTAATATATTTACTTTTTCACCTTATTTTGACTTAATATCGAAAAAGCACCCTAATTTTCAATCGAAAATTCTCCCGTCAAAATATCTGCTTTTTAAAAAAAGTCGGTGGGCTTTTTGTTCGTTGAAATCTCTACTTTCTGATGGTATAAAAAAAAAGTACATTACTATGGCAGAAAATGCAAAGAAACGAAAAAAACTCGAATCCGAATTTAATAAGACATCTACAATATTTTGAGAAAGTTGTAGAATCTTCTTTAAATTATATGCGTAGATGCCTATTTATTGCTATTTTAAGATAACTTATATACCTGAGTGACCTACGGAAAATGTTAGCCCATCAAAAGGTATTTCATAGAGAAGTGGGGAAGGGGCTAGGAGGGTCTGGGCCTTACTACCTGTTATTTCTTTGCATTTTCTGAGAACATTTACCATAATAATGTATATTTTTTTTTACACCATCAGAAAGTAGAGATTTCAACGAACAAAAAGCCCACCGACTTTTTTTAAAAACCTGATATTTTGACGGGAGAATTTCTGATTGAAAATTAGGGTGCTTTTTCGATATTAAGTCAAAATAAGGTGGAAAAATAAATATTTCAAATCAAAAAAATTACAGTGTGTTTGGGACATAAAAAGGTGTTTTCAATAAATTTCGTGAAAAAAATTTTTTTTTGTAAAAATAAAAATAAAAAACCAAAAACTTGGTAATTTGAATTTTTCACATACATTTTAAGATTTAACTTTCTTCCATAAGACTTGTAGTTTTGCCGGAAATCGAGATAAACTGTTTTTTACCCTTGAAAACTCACCCCCTTCCATTTGCCGATCTCAGATCGCCCGTAAATTATTTTTCCTTTCATTTTTGTTATATTTTCTTCCTTTTCCAATGGGTTCCATCCTACTATATTTTTTTTTTGTTTCAAAAATTATCGACCCTGGTCTACACGGACTGCGAGTACTCCAGCAATTCAGTTGAAGAAAATCCCGAAATAAGCACGAGGAAAGTTGCTAATGATTTAAATATCGCCCATATTCTATATCACCCATATTATATTCATGATTATTTATTATATGCCTATCACATTCAATAGGTTCAGGCTCTGCTTCCTCGAAACTTTCAATTACGCGTGAATTTCTGCCAATGTTTTCTCCAAAAGTTGTTTATTTGACACGGAAATTTTATTCACGGACGAAGCTAGTTTTATTAAAAACAGTATCATAAATTTGCATAATAATCATTTTGGGCCGAGGAAAATCCGCATGCAATCGTGGAATCTCATCACCAGGAGCAGTTCCCATTAAATGTGTGGACTGGAATTTTCAGAGATTACTTAATTGGATCTTTTTTCTACTACGCACATTAAATGGAGATAATTATCGCTGGTTTCTTTAAGCTAATTTGCCAATTATGTTGGAAGATGTTCCTATTTTAATGCGAAATCGCACGTGGTTTATGCACGACAGTGCACCTGCTCATATTAGTGCTATGGTACGATAAAATATATAAATACAAACTTTAATAATCGCTGGATAGGTCGTGGGGGGACAGAGTCATGGCCAGCTAGATCCCAGATCTAAACAGTCTGGAATGTTTTCTTTAGGGACATCTCAAGACCTTGGTTTACAGTCAACCAATTCAAACTGAGAAAGAATTGCGAAACCGCATAATAGTTTCCTGTGAAGCTATAAGGAATATCCACGAATTTTCCAAAGAGTACGCGAGTCAATGAGGAGGGCTGAAGCGTGCATACTTGCAGGAGGCGGACATTTTGAACAGTAACAAGCTTTTATTTAGTTTCACTTGTTAGTTAGTTAGTTTGTTCGTTCGTTTGTTAGTTTGGGTCAAAGTGAATTTTGACCGACTTCTAGTCGTCCGATTAATTTGAAATTTGGCAGGTGTTCATAATCCCGGTGACAATGCATAATGGAATTTTTGTTAGAGAAAAAACAAAATGACGGCTCCAAGATGGCGGACGAGATTTGTAATTATGGTCCGATTTGAGTCAAAATTGGTATGTGGGGGCTCTCGGGGTAGGAGATTATGAAATTTTTGTCAAAATTCATAAATTCAAGATAGCGGCTCCAAGATGGAGGACGAGTTTTGTGATTATGGTGCGATTCGATTCAAAATTGGTATGCGGCGGTTTTCGCGGTCGAAGATTTTGAATTTTTTGTCAAAATTTATAAATTTAAGATGTCGTCCACAAGATGGAGGACGAGTTTTCTGATTATGGTCATATTTTATTCAAAATTGGTATGGGGGGTTTTGGTTAGGATATTATGAATTTTTTAAAATCTATAAATTGAAGATGACGACTTCAGGATGGGGGACGAGGTTTGTGATTATGGTCAGATTCTATTAAAAATTGGTGTATGGGAGTTTTTGGGGTAGGAGATCATGATTTCTTTCAGCTCAAAACTTACAGGGAAGAGATCTTGTAATAACGATGCTCTATTAGAAATTAACAGATTAAGGCGAACTAACTAAAAAGCAAAAAATAACTAATAAAAAAAACTTTTTAAAGACAAGCTTTTATTTAAGCCGTGTACTAAAACGTATAAAATAAGTT
Source organism: Gonioctena quinquepunctata (assembly GCA_018342105.1). NCBI lineage: Eukaryota > Metazoa > Arthropoda > Insecta > Coleoptera > Chrysomelidae > Gonioctena > Gonioctena quinquepunctata. The sequence goes on from JAFIRS010000961.1 coordinate 121,164, forward strand.
TAAGTCGTCGCTGACAATGATTTAATTATTTTTTGTTAAATTATTTGGTTGTTAAATTATTTGGTTGTTAAATTATTTGGCTTGTCGCGCGAATTGTAATAAAAATTAATACTTCGACAAGTTGTTACTTACCAACCAATCATTGTCCAATGAAATTAATGGGTACCTACTTTTATGAATACTTTGTAAAAATTAAATACTTTGACAAGTTCTTACTTACCAACCAATCACTACCCAATGAAATTAATTGGTACCTACTTTTTTTAACACTTCACGCGACAGGTTTTTTGAAACCAAATAATTCAACAGAAAATTATTAATTGTCAGCGATGACTTGAACTAATTTTATACGTTTTAGTACACGGCTTAAATGAAAGCTTGTCTTTAAAAAGTGTTTTAATAGTAATTTTTTTAAATAAAAATGTATATTTCTGCGTACTCATTACTAAAACTAAATACTAGATACTATAAAATTATAAAAATCTTGCCTAGATGCTTTGTTTACCACAAATTGTGAAATTGAGACTAAGAGAAAAAATCGCATAGGGACAAGCAAATGAATGCATTTTATTTTTTAAATCGAAAACCGTCCGCCGGACGAAAAACAGGCTAAGAGACCATTTGTTCCAATAAGGTGGCAGTCCCCACGACCACCCACCTCCAACTAGTACAATCGACAAACATTTTTTTTTTACATGAGTTTTGTCACTTTTTAACCAAACATTTTACTTTTTACAATCTGTGTCGTGCCACAAATTGCAAAACAAAATCGAACAAATTAATTATTTTTATTTCGTGATATTAATTTGTATAAATATAAATTGGAAATGTCATCTTCTTCCAACTCGGATGTTTCTTCAGAAATAGATGTGGATGGTTCCAGAGACTGCACCGCCGAACCAAATGGCTAACTATCATCTACAAGGCAATATGAAATAATAATAAATAACAAAATTTTGCAGTAATCGTAAGTTCGTTTTACGCCAATTTGCAATAATTCAGCTCACGCTTATAATTATTAAGAGCTGATTAAAGTTCTAAATCGCATGCGCTGGTCCACTAGTTGCCACCAAATTTAGAACGTTATTATAAACCGGTGGTTACCGACATGCCGTGGTTTCTGTGAGACAGTACCGCGTTGAGGTAGTTGTCGTGCTACAAACAGTGTAAAAAATTAGGCTCGATTGTAGCGCGACGCGATACATGTTCAAACGCTGAATTAGTGGGATCTTTTTTAAGAGAACTGTACACTCAGAAACGCAACTAGCATGCGTGACACAGCAAATAAGCCATCACTGGACTGTTGGCAACGTCGCAATCCAACGATCGCTCGCATTTAGTTGTTCAAGGTACAGTGCAGTTTGCTCTTAAAACATTGGCGTGGTATCGTTATTGAATATAAGAAGAAAAATTAATTTGGAACGTAGTCATACATATGCTCAAAGATACGATTCTGATAAGAAAAAAGAAGACTGTTCCTAACATCAAGAGAAAAAAGTTGCGCAGAGTTGACATTTGACCAAAAAAAGGGAAATTTCAAGAAAATCGAAGGAAAAGTCAGAAGGTGTAACATATCAACCAAACGTTGGAATTAACGAATTAAGAGCATCATCACTATTATTAAAAAACATCGAATGAATATCAATAAATTATTCCATAGTTTATTTTGATTTAGAAACATCTGGATTGTGCAAAACTGATGACATTTTACAAAACGCCGCCAAATGTGAAAATAGAGAATTTTATATTTTTAATATAATATATATATATATATATATTATTTAGCCCTACGAAGCATCAATCCTGTGGCGACAAAAATTACGGGATGTACTACAATTTCTGGACAATTATATTTGAATGATTACAAGTCGATCAATAAATTTAGTTTTTTAGTTTAAAAATTTTTAAATTTATCTACAACTCCAAATCTACTCGTTGTGCATAATGCAAGATCCGATGAGATTACTAGAGCAATCATTAATAATAATTTAATAGAAGATTTTACCATGATAGCAGGATTTGTGGATATCTTAATTATTTTTAGAAACATGTTCCCAGATTGAAAAGGGTTAGGAATGTTCGAGCCATCAAAATTAGCCAAAGATTCAATACCAAACGAAACATCATATAATTTCCACGAAGCGATGTATGATGTACACATTTTGCAAAAATTAGTTCGCTTCATTGGTAAAGAGTCAGAATTATCAACATACATGAAATCATGTAAAGAATGTATTTCAGAGCGACCTGAGAACGAAAGCATATTTTGAAATTTACGACGGAAGAGAGAAAAACAAGAGGAACGTCGACAGAAGGAGGAAAAATGCAAGAGGAGGATGAACGTCGGCAGAATGAGGAGGAACGACGGCAGAAAGAAAAACAACAGGAGGAACGTCGACAGGAAGAACATCTACATAAGAAGGAGAAAAGTCGACAGAAAGAAAAAACAAGAAGAGGGAGAACGTATACAGAGGAAGAGGAAAGGCGACGGATAGAAAAACAAGAGGAGGAAAACAACTCGACTTCAGTTAATTTCCTTATTATATCAAAATTTTACGTAGTACTGAAACCGTAAAACTTAATACCTACGCAAAAATTGTTTATTTCAAAATGTGTTATTTTCCAGAGTTTTTTGCGTTTTTTCCAGCTTTCTCAATTGTTTAAATATATGCCAATGCAAAATTTATGACAGAAAATATGTACGTTTTTATGTTTGGCATTTTTTATTAATTATGGCAATGTTTATTTCCTGCTAGCAATTTTTGTAGTAAGAACACTCTGACTGGGCAAAAACGGATGGGTGAGTGATCCTATAGGTGTTCCGCTTTTCCTTTTTGATGTACAAAGAGTTGAAAAATTGAGTTCTTAACAACTTATTGAAAAATTTTACTTATGATCTTTTATGGGGTAGTGAGGATAAGATGTGTTTAACTTCTCTACGTATTGTACTAAACAAGTAATTGCAATTTCGGTGCAATAACAAGGATCTGGTGGGGAGAGAGTAGTAGATGACTAGTTCATTAGGAAAAAACGCATAGTGACTGGGTGAAAATTATTTCTATTACCATGTTTATGAAATTCAGACCTATGAATGCGACAACCTTAATATATTTCCATAATCAAGTCGGAAACTTATTAAGTTTGGAAACAAATGATATGCAAAATCCATTCATAAATGATAATCTAGAAGATTTCCAGTAATACCGTCCAAAGCGCAGGCTTCTATGATTAGTAATGTAGAAGAATATATTTTTTAATAAAATATACCTGAGTATTGGGTTATACCGGTTTTCAATTATGATAAATTGCAGGTGAAATGGGATATCGTTATCTTTGTAAATCTCAGTATGGAGGCGAACCAACCCTTGGAACACAGCACATCCTAATTTTTTTTAATAGCACAACCTCGCTTGTGATATCTCAAACGGAAGAAAGTGATTGAAACATTTTTGAAACTATGTTTCCTTTCCAATATTCGAAATTTTGCAAGTCGAGGACTTTTACAACAATGGACAAAAAGCGGCCAAGAATATAATGGATACTTTATGTTCTCTTGGAACACAGCACATCCTTCTCTTTTAATCGCACAACCTCACTTGTAATACCTCAAACGGAAGGAAGTGAGCGAAACATTTTTTTGATTATTAATTTAAACGAAAATCGGCAAAACACGACATATTAATTTTTGCTTGAAAATACATCTTAATCAAGAATGAATTTTGCACCCAGCTGGTAAAATCTACGCTTATATAGAACAGGTTATATCTCAAGAAGCATCGGTAACGGTCTTGGGTAAGGAACTGAAAAATAATTTAAAAAAAATTCGAATCCCAAGGAGATACTAACCCCCTGAATATTTGATTAATTCTAATCTATGAAACTGGACAAAAAAGCAGAAAACGTTAATTTTATTTTCTGTCAAGGAGACATTTTTCATTTCTGAATTCTGCACCCCAGGCAGTAAAAAAGAACCCTATTATAAACAGTTTATATCTCAAAGATTATCGGTAATAGAATGAAATTTTGCATGAGGGTTACATTCCAGATTTCCCAAAACTCGAATCCCAAGTGGATTAAACTACCCCCTGAATATTTGAATAATTTTTATCTTTGAAATAGTTAATCTTCAATGTACTGTTTCCTTGAAAAGTTGTGTGTCAGACAATACGTATAGTACATTATCCCAATGGATATTTTGGTAAAATTGACGTCATTTTGAGTCTCAAAAAGGTCGGCGCTGATTTTTGGTAAGGTGAGGGAACGAGTAGTGTTAACTTGGCGCCATTTATTGCATTTTTTTTATTTCGCAAATTTCTAGCATAGAATTAAAAAATGGTATACAAAAGTAGGATCTACTCGGGAGCAACACGTAGGAGAACAACATAGATATGTGAAATTCGAAAAAAATACAAAAGGTGTGAATATTTGAATAATACTAGATACGTGAAATTGTTAATTTGAAAAAATCGGCAAAATATTTTATGTTATCTTTTAGATGAGATAATTTTTGTCACATCCGAATTTTGCACCCCAGGCGGTAAAAACTCCCTATCACTATTATAATACAAGTTATATCACAAAGATTGTCGCTAATAGGATAATTAAGTTTTAAATGAGGGTTACATTGCACATTGCACGTGTAGGGCGTACCAAAAACGGATTTAACAATATTCTAATCCTGAGGGGGTAATATTTCAATAAAAACTACACCTACTATACAATAGGTATATATCAAAGAGTATCGGTAATAGGAAAATGAAATTTTACAAGTGGGTCATATTTCAGGGGAAGGTGCGTAATAAGAGATTGTCCAAAGTTTGAATTCTAAGGGGTTGAAACTACCTTGAATATTTGAATAATTTTTTTATTTGAAACTGTTCATTTTTTCATCAAGTAGTGTTTTGTTTTCTTCCATAGTTTCAATTTGAACCCTAAGAACATTGTGAGACAATACATAAGTTATACATTGAAGACATACAAATGGCCCTTTCAACTGATTCATCATATAAAATCAGCTATAAGTAATAACAAAATTGGGAGGGGATTTTTTTTAATTCCATCGGCACTAATATTGATTATTTTCGATTGACTTACGTCAAGGAACTTTGTAATGTACTTTCATTGAACTATGAGGTAAATTGAGTAGTATAGATAAATACACCAATATCGACGATGCTTACGTCATGAACTACATATTGCTCTACATTTTAAACACTTGCACTTGCGTAACAAGCTTTTTAATATGTTATTCACTGATATACGTACAGAATAACTGACGTAGCATATGTCACAAAATATATATTTTTATATTTTCTTTTTAGTGCGTTCAAATAAAAGCTTGTTTCCGAATATTGTTTTTAATTTTATCTATCGTTCAAGATATCACATGTAGGGTTGTGTTATTTTGAAAAGTTGTTTTGAGTTTCAAGGGATGGTTTGTCCTAGAATAACAATTTTATCCAATTTCGCTAACATTTTACCGAAAAGTTATCAGTTATCCATTATGAAACTGAGATTTTCATTTAATAAGACTAGACCAACCAGTATTCGTGGTGTTTTTTATTTTTACACTAACAAAATTTATGATACCCCTGATTGACAGTGGCGTTCCTGAATATTTTACGAATTTTAATATCTGCACATTTAAATTCTTTAACGTTTTATAATAATTGAAATCAATCGATCTATTCTAGAACAAAACAAATAAAAAATATCTGGCAGAAATAGATAGATGAACATTTTCCACAAGGGACTGTGCATAAACTACGTACGAGGGGGGCTAGCATGACAAGGGAAGGGGCAGCTGCATCGGTTTCGTTATGAATCAATTGATATAATTAGGTATAACTAATTATAATTGTGAATGAACAAGGAAACTTCTATTTTCGGAAAACTTCAGATACTGTATTATTTTTGTACACTGTAACAGCAGTGGAAAATCAAATTTGATATATCGCAAACTTCAGAAGAAATAAATGAATAATCTTTGTGACATACATTTTTCAAATCCTCAATGAAAAAGATAACTTTTTTATTTTCTAATGATAGACAAGACGAGGAATACTGTTTTCCCACTAACTAACAAACATATAAACAGTCTTCAGTATATAACACTGAGAAGGTTTGTTGGGAATTGGATCAGTTTGGTTGAAGAAAAACTATTGTTTCATTGCCAACGTTTCGAATTTTATTAAATTCATGTCCAGGGCTCTGTAACAATGAGTTTTTGTGATTTGAAGATGTTTAGAAATAGGAAAAAGAGCAATTAGAAACATTTAGCCAAATAATTGAACCATATTTCTCAAAGAAATAAATTATTAAAAAAGGAGGACAACAGGTAAAAGTTATTTTCATGTCTGTTTTATTTACATCCAACTCCGAAAAACAAATTTTTGGTGAGTCCCCTTTTTTAATTATGTTTTTGACTGAGAAATGTTTCAATTATTGTGGCTAAATGTTTCTAATTGTTCTTTTTCCTATTTCTAAACATCTTCAACTTACAAAAACGCATTGTTACAGAACCCTGAAGATGAATTTAATAAAATTAGAAACGTTGCCAAGGGAACAATAGTTTTTCTTCAAGCAAACTGATTCAAATCCTAACAAACCTACTCAATATTATATGATTACAATGGATCACTAACCTTACTAAAAAACTCTTCAATATACCTAAAGGAATAAATAAACTCAAACGAATTCATTTATCCCTTCATTTTTTATTCCGTATAAACTTCGTAAAAATCCTTTTCAGTCTGCACAAAGAAGGGCAAGGCTGAAATGAAGAATACCAATATGAATTTTATCTCAAAACCGAATTCTTAGTTACCCAACCCCATATAAACTGAACTCATTAGCTTCTTCATGAATCACTATAACTTCGTTTATTTTTCCTTTCAACATCCGCATCTACGCACGCCACTGTCAAATACGAAGTATCACAATGATGGCATCGTGTAGTATACATTCGAAAATTCCTCAAACACAAAGGTGTAAAAATAAAAACACCGAACATTTTTTTATACAGGGTGATTTTCGTAGACGCATTAAGGCGCCCACAGACGATGAGATCTGTATCGCTACATGTTGCATGATACCGTGTGTGTGGTTGTATCAGTATCACCGTCTGAATCACTGCCGTGAAACGGCGATACCACGTGCTTGCGAATGATGTTTCACCATAATCACGATTCCGTCTCAGCGTGTGTGGAGACGTTGATACTTGATACAAATCTCATATGTAGCGATACCGATCTCATCGTCTGTGGGTGCCTTTAGAGGTTTTTCAACTTGCAGTTGGATTGGAAACTTGAAATTTGGTACACTGTCACGATCGATCATGCATGTTTCACCAAAAATAGTTTTGTCCTATAGCTATGCAGGGTGTACAAAAAATCGATATCAACTTTCTTATTTTAAATGGAAACCAACTTTTTTTTAACATGGTTCGATTGGCCTTCCAATTCTAAGTTTAGGTAACCCAAGTTATGTTAACTTATCTATAACAATTTTTGACAAATGTTGATTTTCATGAAAAAAAAATACTACCGTAGTAGCCGAAAAAATGTGTATCTCGCAAACTGTGGAAAATTAGGAAACCAAATTTGTAGACCAGTTCACTGGAAGTCCAGGCTAACTCCTGATGTCCCATTGATGGTCCCACTTGGTACCAGATGGGCCCAGACGATTTTCAAATGTCGCATTCAAAAATTGTCGAAAACATTTTTTTTTACACCGTTCGGAAGAAAATTGAATTTTAGGGTTTAAGCATTCCCTACTCCTAACTTCAACCTCTATCGAGTTATTCAATAAAAGAAATGCCTTATCTTGCCAAGAGATTCTTTTTCAAGTATGTCATGGAAAGTCGATTGTAATTGAGAAAGTGATATTCTGTCAAAGTGCAAACGAATTGTGCTAATTCTTACATAAAATTGATTCGACAATGGCATGTGTCAAAAAATTATTCATCGAACAGTTTAATTTGAAATATACAATTTTACCAACCATAACAAGAAAAAATTTCTCACGATTGAAAAATAATTTTAAAAAATTTGCGAAAGTGGCTAGACCCATTACGAGTGTCAAACCACTAACTGACAATGAATATAATCCAATGACCATTCTCGGATATTTTCAAGCATATCCTTAAGCCTCAATGCGAACGGCGTCTTGAGCTACATCGTCTTTCATTCATAATACAAAAATCACACCCAGGTGACTTTCCCCGTAGGGTAAACGTTTGCGAGGATTTATTTTACTCAAAATACAAGAGCCCGCCGGATTCTTGGAAAAAATAATTCAGACTGATGAGGCAAAGTTTTGTCAGCAGGGAGTGTACCGAGTGGGCCAAATTGGACAAGGGAAAGTCCTGTTTTCAAACTAGATAGATGAAAACTGATGGCTGTGTCTGAGGGTCAATTTTTATGACAAACTTAATGGTTAAAACCGCATATCGATATCTATCATCGTTTCTGAGTTACACCATGTTTTTCAAAAATGTGCAATTTCAAAAAGTTGCTGTAACTTTTTTCCTGTCAAAAATTCTTTGTTTCTATGAAAACATTTCCAGTGCACTTTTTTACGTAGAATTCAATGGTTTGAGTAATTTATTTTTTCAAATCATATATCTATAGTTATTAATGGAAAAATCATTTTTTTAAAAGAGACAACCTGTATATTCCTGCATATTTCAATAGAACTTGAAATTACCATTCCAAAAATGTAGGACACTTGATGTTTTGCTAGTCACCTTTGAAATGCAGAGCTTTTAGGTTTTTTCATGTAGACTTTGAAACGCACACTTTGAACAAGTAGGCTTTGGACGACGCGGCGATAAAACAGAATGCAAATGTTTACTGGTAGCTGAAACATGGGATATAATAGTCTGTTTTATACAAACCGGGGAAAATGCACAGGCAGCAAGCGATTTGGATACCACGAGAGGTACCTATCAAGAGAGAAGACAACCTTTTAGAGACATTTTCGCAAGATTGCAACACAACCTAATTGATGGTGGTCAATTTGAAAAGAAAAGGCGAAAATTATATGCATCAAATAGGGATAGGGAGTTGGAAGAAATAGTCGTTTTAGGAGCTGTTGCAAATAATCCCAAAACGTCAACGCGAAATTTAAAAATATCAACAGGCCTACCAAGAACTAACGTTAGGCCTCAGATCAATAATACTTATTGATCTGAGCGTTAGGCGGATTTTGGAAAAGCACAAATTCAAGCCATACAGGACCAGAAGAGTTCCTAAACCAGACCAGGAGATTTTGAACGGCGCATGGATTTTTGTCAGTGGTTCCTGGAAAATTGTAACCAAGTGCTTGATTTTTCGTTAAATTGTATTTGGACAGACGAAGCTTATGTTAGCAGGGCCGGCATTTTCAACCGCTACAATTCTTATACTTGGGCACAACAAAATTCTCATTCTATTGTGGAGCAGAGAAGTCAAGGAAGATTTGGATTTAGTGTATTGGCAGGGGTTTTTAGAATTATCGGCCCGTTCATTTAAAATTGCAATCTCACATCTCAGAGGTATTTAGAAATTGTAAGGCAACAAATTGAACCCCTTGTTGATGAATTGCCGCTAATGGAGCTCTGGAAAATATATTTTCAGCAAGACGGGGCTTTGCCTCACAACACTGCAATTGTCAACAATTTTTTGGCTGCCAATTTTGGCAATAATTGGATAGCCAACCAAGGACCCAACCGTTGGCCGGCCAGGTCACCGGACCTAACGCCTATGGACTTTTACCTCTGGGGAAGGTTAAAAGATCTTATTTTTAAATTGCCGACCAACTCTAGACACGAATTGGAAGAGGCAGTGGTGCAAAGTTTTGCTTCTATCACTCCCATTGAACTAATTAATTCGGCAAGAAATGTTCAAAAAAAGTGCCGCCTGTGTGTAGGAGAAGCTGGTAGACATTTCGAACACCTCCTCTAAAGAAATATTTTGTTCTTGTTTGTTCTTTATTATTATTGTTGGAGTTTCATTTATCAGTAGTTAATACAGTATACATTGTTATCAGTTTTCTTGAAACTATGAGTTTTAATTACTGCTGTGAACAGCTTTCTTAACATTTGATAGCTACTAGTGAACACTTGCTTTCTGTTTTATCGCCGCGTCGTCCAAAGCCTATATACTTATTCAAAGTGTGCGTTTGAAAGTCTACATGAAAAAACATAAAAGCTCTCCATTTCAAAGGTTACTCTAGCAATACATCAAGTGTGCTACATTTTTGGAATGGTAATTTCAAGCTCTATTGAAATATGCAAGAATATACAGGTTGTCTCATTTAAAAAAAAAAAGATTTTTTCATTAATAACTATTGATATATGATTTGAAAAAATAAATTACACCATTGAATTCTAAGTAAAAAAGTGCTTTAGAAATGTTTTCATAGAAACAAAGAATTTTTGACAGGAAAAAAGTTACAGCAACTTTTCGAAAATGCACATTTTGTTACTCTGAAACGAAGTGTCCAATTTGGCCCACTCGGTACAATAAGCGAAATCGACATTTTGTAAAAATCCACATATGGTGCTCGAAGTTGAAAATCAAGTACAATTTCGAATAGATGTGTTTTGTTTGGTAATGAACCAAGATGTACGCTATTTTATGTACGATGGAAATTTAAATAGGGGAAGATACTTAGAAATTCTTCAAAACATTTCTTGCGAATTTGCTATTGGCTAGAGCCGCACATTCATGGTACCATATGAATGGGGCACCACCGCAAAATACAAGAACTGTGGATACCAAATTGACATCCTTGTTTGATCATCGTTGGTGGGGGAATCGAGAACCATTTCTGCGGCCTGCAAGATCTCTAGATCTTACCCCCATTAAAATTTTATTTTTGGGGTAGGGTCAAATATTTAGTTTATTCTTCACCAGTTCGCAATAGAGATGATTTGAGACAGGCTTTTGACAATCTCGATCCCAACGAAATCAGAATTGAAAGTGGAATAATAGAATGTTTGAACAAAAATGGTGGTCATATTGAACATTAACGAGTTCTGTCAACATTGTTCCTGTTCCTTAGCATGATAAGGCATTTCTTGATTTTTATTGAATAACTCGATAAAGGTTGAAGTTAGGTATGGGGAATGCTGAGGTAATTCACCTATAAATGCCTATAATGCACGACCTACGTAAATCACCCTGTATACAAGTTACAGCTGAACATGCGTTTTTGGTAAATGGAGGTTATTAAGAAAAAAACAGTATTCAATAGACTTAATGAAATTTTGCACAGTTCGTTTCTTGATAGGTTGAATGACCCCTGCCAAATCACAGCAGAAACTTATGATTTCTACCCTGATTTCCCCTGAATCTCAATTATGGAAAGATAAAATTATCCTAATTGCTACAGGATATTATTCGGGGCTTGGCAGTTTGTTCCTGATAATTGTAATGACACTGAGTCGAATCAGCTGATGATACTAACATTAAATCATATTCAAAACATCTGGACAATGATTCACATTTGGGTATAAATATGACTAATAGTAAACAGGCTCCGACTCTAAAAGCTACTCTAGATAATGATTTTTTCAAGGAATTGTACAGGGTGAGGGTACAGTTTTCAATAATGCAAATTTTTTATTACAATTAAATATACAAATTTTCAATAGTACAATGACTGGGGTCAAGAATGAATTGTTAGGGATTGAGTTACACAACAGAAACGTGAAGGAAAATAGTACCTATAGAAAATTTTACAAATCCTAAAATACTGAAATTTCACCCTGTACTGTAAATTCCTTTGGAGGGGTGAAAGATATATATTAGTTTTTAACTGTTTCTGATGACTGATGAAGATGTTAAAAATGAATATGGGGTGAGTAAAAAAAATTACCTATCATTCTCACTGTCGACATTCATGACAGTATTTGCTGAATTGTCAATACATTCATGGTCTCTTCCCGAGGCGATAATTGGATTCAAGTTAATGTCGCTTCTTGGCCTGCACTTAGGAAATAATTTACTAATTTGTTCAGTATTTTCGCTAACATCAATATTATCTAAGGCCAAAGTCAAACTGGTCATTTCTATTCAGATTCTATAATTATAACTTCCATAATACTCTTCTTGAGAACCTACGAATAAAAATGACACTCACTACCTGAAGTAGACACAAAGCCTATAAAATTCAGGTAAATCGACCATGATTCATTAATGGGATCTCAATAACAAGGGCCGAATTTCATTATCTTCCGTGAAACAACACCAATAAAACGTTAATGTTCTTACCGATTTCCGAACAATGAAAACACTCTTTAACAATCTGACAATTTTTCAAACTAATTAACAACCCTTGGTTAACATTACACTATCACTTTATAACAATAATTATTACATTTAATAGGAATCAATAGTCAGAAAACACCAGAAACCATTGCATTGAATATTAAATGTTTACAAACGGATGCCACCAACCACAACATAACAAGTTAATTATTTGTTAGTATTAGGATATTTACATGCCGACAGTTTCTTGTGTTAAAAAGCAAGAACACAATTTTCTTTACGCCACCAGACTTCGTCCGTCCAGCCCAAAATCAATATTTGAAGAGGCGGCGCACAAAATATTCAAGTTTGCCAACCCCTTGCTATGGCTTCCTTAAAATTGACATATAAGAAACAATTATTGGAATTTATTAGAATTATACAAAATAGTGGGGCTACGATCGAATTCCTCGCAGTATTTTTGAAGTTTTGTAACGAAATCGACGCCATGCGTCAACCTTCGCGACGTCGCAATGTTTGGTCAATTGCAAATTACAAAATTATCGAACGCATGTGTAGTCACTTGAAATAACGTTGCCCAAAGTGAACATTAGTTTTTCTTTAGAAGTTTTGAGATCTTCCCATTCATTCCCACTGACTGAACGTAGATAGAAAGGGGTTGTAGAATGGGGTTTGTTTAGCAGAATTTCAAACCATACTTTTAACGCCAATTTAAAATCAATGAAAATGAGTTGAAAATTAACAGTTCCGGAAAACTATAGGATGAAGTAAACAATATATGTAGCTAAATATGTCAGGATAACATAACGGCACAATAAATCATGACTAATGTTGGATATGGTTACTGATACATTCTAGGTCAATTCACTATTAATCACATCAAGTGTTTGAAAAGAATTAGAAACATTACCTCTATAAACTTCTCCTCGGCATGGATTGTCACTATGTCAACATTACAAATATATTTGTTAATTTTTTATAGAACAAGAAAAATATCGACATTTGACAGAAAATGTAACTACTGTCATTCAAATTTGACAACTGACGTTCATTGCTGCCACACTAAAACCCTATGGAACTATGTCGGACTTTAATTCACAAGATTTTCATTGATTTGAAATTCAAACTCATCTATCTTACTATTATAAAACTGTAACTATCGGTTTGTTTGTACGATTTTGATGAAATCTTTTTGTTTGAAAGCTTATGACTAGACTTGAAAACGGGATGAGTTAATGGAAAACGGGATAATTGGATAACGGAATAATGATAACAAGAAACAGGAAGCTGGCAAGCCACAGGGATAAGCTGGATGGAAAAAAACAAAGAAAAACATAAGAAATAAAATACAAATTCCACGCGAAGTCGCGGATACCAGCTAGTACTATTATAAAACTTTAATTGTCTGTTTGTTCGAGCATCACGCAAAAACTACTGGATATATTTTTATGAACAACACAAAAAACAGGAGAAAAATTATAGTTGAAAACTAAAAAACACGCTTTTGTAACAATATGAAATAAAAAGTTAAAAATATTTAGAATAAAGTAATTGACCAAAAAATTGACTTTAATTAAAAAAAAGAGGTGTGTTAAAATGTTTATCGCTAGCTATTCGTAAAAGTAGTCATTATGAAAATTAGGTAGAGCAAGCACCCCACGCTTTTTTTACATTAAAGTACATTTTTTGGTCAATTACTTTTTATTTTGTTTTATTATTTTTAACTTTTTAGTTGTTATCGCTACAAAAGCGTGTTTTTTTAAATATAACTTTATTTCTAACTTTTTAATCCATATTACTTGAAAAGCGTGTTTTTAAACTGTCCAACTACAGGAGAAAACTCATCGATTAATGAGAAGTTTTCACTAACTTTTGATGAAAGTAGATTGTAGGAGGTTGATAAGGTCTTCTGTACCTAACTTCTGGTGAAAGTAAGACCGTACCAGTCAATTCACCAAATCTTTGAGATGTAAATTAGGCATCTTTACCATTGAATTCACCAATCTTGTTAATTTTTTTTTCTGAAGATCTTGCGGAGAATAACAGGTCATAACTATCAAATTATTGTATTGTCATCGGTTCTCAATATGTGGGCAAACTTTCGAATGATTAGGACATCTAGAAGTGGATGAAATTCATTTCAAAGATTCAGTTACATTCACACATACATACAGGTGAAGCTAATGAAGCGTGTGTAAAAATACATATTCCACGCGGAAGAAGTCACGGATACCATCAAGAATGTATATATATATATATATATATATATATATATATATATATATATATATATATATATATAGGGAACGGAATAACGAGAAATGGGATAACGGGAAGATGGCAAAGCCACAGGCATAAGCTAGATAGAACAACACAAAGAAAAACGGGAAAAAATACAAATTTCAAGCAGACGAAGTCGCAGGTACCAGCTAGTGTATTTTAAATTAGAATTTGGTTCTCTGTGGGATCAACCTCCGGGATAGTTTAGTCAATATTTATATATTCGGAATCCAGGTCGTCTTGAAATCGTGTAAATTTGCCTGCATCGAGAACAAATTAAAAACTGTAATTATATTCATTTCAAAAGTATGAGCAGTCGTTTTTTGGCTCTACTCCAAAAAAACATTTATGTTGCAGTTATTGTTGCCAATCATCTGATGGATACATGATAAAATAGACTGATGAATAAAAAACCATCAGCTTTGATAAAATAGACTGATGAATAAAAAACCATCAGCTTTACAGGAATAACTTCATGTGGTATTTGATGAGGAATGAATAGCTTTTGACATCATGTTTCACACAATTAACAATTTGTCTTACTTCTGACAATTCAAGCAGCTCAGAAAGGGCCACTTTTATATGTGCTCATAAAAGTGTTGGATTTTTTTAAAAGGGAGACAAAATAGACTATGGAATAAATATATTGAACAATTAACGTAACAAGAATAATTTACAAAAACTTAATATATACTAACTATTCGATGAGGAATGTGTAGCTTTTGACATCATGTGTTCCACACGATTAGCAGTTTCTCTTACCACGTCTGACAATTCAGGGAGCTCTGGAAGGTCCAGGGTTATGTGGGCAGACAAACGCTTGTATACAGAATTAGTATCTGTTTTTTTTCTTCTTGATTCTTCATATTTCAGTTGTTGTTTTAAGAATATAGCATTCTTGAGATTGTCTTGAATATTCTTGAAACTTTCCTCTGCTGAGCTCATTGCTTTTATTGCTCTGTGAAAATATGATAGTAAATAGTGACTTGAATGTATATTATACATACCCTACTGCATATTCTATGTCATAACATCTTCCTTGCAACTCTGTATGTAACTTGTTAACATCAACTCTACGATCCACCATGGGATTCAAGGCTTTTCTCACATGTTCTTGCAGTCTATAAAAAGCCAGAGACGGTTCATTTGCTACAATATGCATATTCTCTGATATCCTCTCAGTTGCTGCAACAAAAAACATTTATAAAAACTAAATTCGGTAATTCTAATTGACTTACATTTACGAACTTTAGTTTCTAAATCAGAATCCGCATTGAAAGCCATTTCAGAAAATATTCAAGGAAACTACTTGAGTTCATTGAGCATTGAACTGAAATTGAACCGGATAATGAGATATAAACAAGAATTTCGTCAATTCATAAATTATTTTCTTAAACAATAAACATGGAAATGTCAAAATTTGGGAATTCCAGTATTGCCAATTGTTTTACTGAGTACGAAACAGGGTTCTTATTATTAGGACGGGGTTATTATTAGGACGGGGTTACGAAATAAGTGAGCATTTGGACAAGGGGGTGACTGAAGAAAGGGAGAGGCCACGTCATTGGAGGGAAATTAAGTTGGCTATACTGAATTTGGTAATTTTGGTTATATTTGTATCAATGATAATAACACGGCAGTGTCACGGAGATTGGGAGATTATTAATTGTTTATCTTTGGGAAATTTCTGATTCCGAGTGATTATTGTTTGCTTCTCGTATGTTTAATGTATATTCTTAGTTCATTACGTTTTTGTTTGTTATTATTAGTGTATAGTAGGTTATTGTTTACTAGAATATCAGTTTTTTCATTAATTTTAATTATTAGTTAAAAATGCCGGGACACTTCAGGTGCTCTGTTAAATATTGTGACAACACGTCTACATCCAACTCCGCTGATGGTACATTGAGTTTCCATAGATTCCCCAAGAATCATACAGTAAAGCAAGCATGGATCAATTACTGTAGGAACTCCAAAGACAATATATAAATGATACCAAAATGTATAAAATATACCATTTGCTCATAACATTTGAATTATTTACTTTCATACCCTTTGAATAGAAACAAAGCAAATTCTAAATCACGCTTTCTTGTAACACCTGAGCTCTAGACTAGTGTCAACATCAGAGTGTGACTTTGATTTTCATTTGACTATTGTTCGAGAAGAATTTATCTTTAGAGGATGCAATTTCCTCAAATTGTAACAACAGAAATATCAAATTCTTGCATAAAGAAAACTACAACTTTGGTCTCGAGTCTTGGTTTATTTGTAACAAATAAACAAAGACAGTGGAAATTAGACAAAAGTTGTAGTTTTCTCTCTTCAATAATTCAACATGAATTTCCACCAAATAAAGAATCGAACAAGTTAGAAATATTCAAGCTTCGTATTTGAAATACATTTCCACACTAAGCTTTTGAATCTCAGATTATATGATTCTTCCAACTTTTTTGGTGGCATGTAAAAATGATCGGCACCTTTTTCGTTTTTTGAAACATCTCCCTTTATATGGAGTTCACTTTTTCATCACTACAGCCACTTTCATCTACAGCTGCATCTATTATAAAGAGACTAACATTCAGAACCTATAGAATATATTAATAACAAATATGTATCAATAACTTTCGATTGAATGTGCGTGTAATTACACGCACATTTTTCAATTTACTCGCATTGCACCGATTGGATTAAACATAACTACTTTCATTGTAAATTCAAACTTGGCGCCTCCCCTCCAATGACGAAACAAGATGCCGGACAAAATCGGTGACATTTCATAACCCCGTCCTAATAATAAGAACGTCCTAATAACCCTGCTAAAACAAAGGTATATAAGGGCGGGTTGTATCCACAGACAGGTCTGTGGTTGTATCACTTCTGGTTATCTTTGGTTTTGCTAACTGCAGATTCTCTCTCTTTTTATTGACATGATCTAGAAAGAGAGAAAACCTGTAGTTAACCTTTACCAAAGGATGACCAGCTGTATATTTTTCGATAGGCCATTACTTAATGATACTCGACATATCATTGAAAATTGATTCTCTGAATAGTGCATGGTATCCAAAATAAATGCCCTAAAGTCTTTTTAAATATAACCTAATGTGAACTCTATTCCTATATTTTTCATCAACGTTTTATTTATAAGAGATTAGAGTGGCTATATTTTCGTCTGTCCCATGAATTCAAATATACCATCTTGTTTGCTGGAGTAGAACTTTTTCTTGAGCACACAGAGTTCCACATCTCTGGATATATCTGAACCATTATAGTTTTATGAGCTGCATCGGGAATTCTGAATGCGTCATCGGTCGTCAGTAAAAGGTCGTTCCACCTATCTTTATTAGCTGCCTATATGCTGAACGGCTATCAATTATCATTGAATGTTTTCCTCTAATCAACTTAAATTTCGAGAAGTGATCGAACATTATAATATAACAAATCAACTTAGAATGGCGTCCATCTACGGAGTAGTAATCATCGAACAGTAGAATCTACAACTCGCCCTAAAATAGATCTAAAAACCACATTGATAGACAATAATATTCATACAATAATTTCAATCATGTTTGATGTGATGTTTCAGTAACAATTGAAAAGACCAACAAAACACAAGCATGTCTTTTCTCTAGAAAAGTCGATCTCACTGTGCCTAACATAACTTTGTCAGGAGTAACCATACCACTGAAGTCATCCATATCGATGCTTGGTATTACTATCAGCAATAACCTTTCCTGGGAAAATCACGTGAGGTCCATTGCCAAAAGTGCATCCCAAAAACTTGGTTTTTTGTTTCGTGCCAAGAGCTATTTCACCCCCACCCAGCTGCTTATGATCTATAAGGCACAGATCCGACCTGTCCTGGAATACTGTTCCCATATTTGGAGCGCGGCACCTAAACATATCCTGAGGCTATTGGATTCTGTCCAAAAAAAGGCAATTCGTCTCGTCGGTGATGCCTCGCTTACAAACTCGCTCACTTGTCTGGAACACCGTAGAAAAGTTGGCGATTTGTCTCTATTTTATAGATATTTTCATGGGCGATGCTCTTCTGAAATATCAACAATCGTTCCTGCTTTGGCAGTCTCTTCGAGACTAACCCGTCAAGTTCAGTCATCACACCCCTTCGTGGTCACTTTGGAGACCTGCAGAACATCACTTTCCAAAGACTCGTTCATCCAACGAACAGCGAGGCTTTGGAACTCATTGCCTAGGGAGGTGTTCCCCGAGGCATACAACCTCCAGAAATTTAAGAAGAACACCAACTCCTACCTTCTTTCCCTTG
Source organism: Gonioctena quinquepunctata (assembly GCA_018342105.1). Classification (NCBI taxonomy): domain Eukaryota; kingdom Metazoa; phylum Arthropoda; class Insecta; order Coleoptera; family Chrysomelidae; genus Gonioctena; species Gonioctena quinquepunctata. Next base: position 139,983 of record JAFIRS010000961.1, read on the forward strand.
GTTCCCACGATGTTCTCTGAACATTACAGGATATCCCTTTTCGTGGGAACCAGAACATAAAAAAAAAAAAAAAAAAAAGACTATGATAATCAAAATACGAGTACAACATATAAACGAAGACAGATAAAATAGTTGACAGTTCGAAGCAACTAGCGGTAAAAGTTTGAACTGTGTGAAGTAACGATGCATACTTTTCAGAATGTGATGAAAAAAATTGGCGTTTTCAGTTTCGAATTATGAAAAACTTCAAACATTTTTTTCAATGTCTAAGTTTGTTGCTGAACTTTCTAGGTGGTGATCTTCATGTGCAAGTCAAAATATTTCAGAAAAGGGGTACATGCGTGTTCCCTATTCCTTGTGATTGATTCCGACTGTATTCAGTAGTGCATCTTTTGTTTTTTATTATCAACTTGGGAAGAATTATTTCTCAAGATAAAGATCATTGTCAAAGTCATTGGCCAATTAGAAAATACTACACTGCAAACGAAAAGACCTGTAATTGTCATATGAACTCGGCATGAGTGTACATCAATAGCTGTGTTTTATTGTGATTCAGGTTACTCTCATTTTCATTATTTGCTATGTCTGTTTTGTGTTTATTCATGTACCTATTTCTGTTAGAATTTTTTTATGTATTTATTAAGTGTATATTTGTGAAAACTCGACTATAAATGTATATCATAATTTCTGGAAATAAATCTATTCTATTCATCAATAATTCTGGTTACAAACACTAACGTCATATTTCAATAGCGATTATAAAGTTTCTGTCCTCAAACATAGAATCTGTAGAGTTCAGTGGATTCATCCAATCCCAATAAAACTCACCCTCTCTAGATTAAAGGTCATTGCTTCCTTTCGGCGCATTTTACCTTTTTAGCATTGATAGCACTAGGGTATACGAATAAAACGCAGCTATTGAAAATTGTTATCTATGGTTATTGGTTATATGCCATCTCTGACAGTTCGCTCTGTTTTGTGTTTGTTATTGATATTGTTTGAAAAGCATTGTTTATAACACAAGTTTGTGTAAATCCAAAGAAAACGACAAAATGCCAAATCATCCTGGAAAATCGAAAATTATATGCGATTCTTGAACATCTTTGCGATTTCCATACAGGTAGTTTTGCAATGTTATGGCATTCATGAAAATATATTTAGGAAGTTAACCTCCCGATAATGTTAACATTAATGAAATCCAAAAACATCTTTCTACTATGGTATGGACATTAAACAACAAATAAATAGGAGATATTCAAAAGTGTTGATGAATGTTGGGAACCTTATATTTAATGGATAATGATGGAGTTGAGCAGGGATGACATTATTCCTGGTAGTAGTTGCCAAAACGAGGAAGGGGTGAGAAGTTGTCGAATTAAAAAGAAACAAAATGACCCCACATGCTGCCCGATTTGCAGTGTAACCATAAGAGACACAGAAATCAATGTACATCTGAACTCTGAAATAGATAAGCTCAATAAACTGCCATCCTCAAAACACAAGGTAAATGGTAGAAACAACCCTTCCGGTTCAACAAATGGGACAACTGACAATAATACTGACAAAAATTGGGAGACTTACCAAAAAGTACGGTCAAATAGGCAGAGTAGACAGAAAACCAAAACTAGGAAACGTAGGGCTGAGGATACCTGCCCGATTTGCAACAAAGAGGTGAGCGAAGATTTAACATTGCACGTAGAATTATGTCTGAGAAGATCAGAGACCAATGGAAGTGAAAGTGATGAAAACATTGACGTAGAAGCTTTCGAAGAGTATGAATGGGCAGGACAGTCTCGCATTCGTGCTACAAGTCTCCTTCAAGGAGGCATGTCAAATTTAGGTACCTCCATGAATATGTCAGAAGACGATGAAGACTTGAACGTTGATGTAGATGATTCTCAAATGTATGGATCACCACAGTATTCTGAAAATGATGTTATCCTTCCCTGTGACAATCCTGAAAATTTGGCCCTACGCAAGGCTGTTACGGGAAGTGAGCCTAAAAAAATGTCTCCAGAAAGAACTGATGTGGACACTATGGAGACCAAAGGTGATCCGATACTGGAAGTGTTGAAGAATAGAATCCGAGAATTGGAAAGTAGGCCGAACAATAGGGAAGAGGTGTACAAATGTTTGATTTGTATGGAACGCTACCGTACTCCAGTTATTTCTGTGTGTTGTTGGCATGTTCACTGTGAGGAATGTTGGCTGCTGACTTTGGGTGCAAAGAAGCTGTGCCCCCAGTGTAACATGATTACATCACCAGCAGACTTGAGAAGGATCTATATGTAAAAAAAGTATACCTACTTAGGAGAAATCTTAATTTATTCCTTTTTACTTTGTCATAGATTATGAGGATTCTGTTATTTTTATTTTAGAGTAATAAAATATTTTTCTAAAAATGCTGATAATTTTCAGTTTATCATACTGGGTGATCAAAAGTCATGGCAAGATGAAGGTTTGGTATTTGGTGTTGAGTAATGGTGCTTTAACACAACTGAATATTCAGCATGTCCAGTTTTACCAGAAGTGACCCCAACTTTTATGTTTCAAATTATACACTTTTGATGATTATTCAAAGTAGCTTTGAGCTGGTAACATAATTGGTTTTCAGTATGGACAATGTTTGAAAATGTTGAAGATATAGCCAATAGAAATTTATGTTATTATGAACAAGGTATTGAAAATATAATGCCTTAATTCAGTCATAAAAAAGGAAATGTTGAATTCCAAATGACCTGTGATTTTCAATGCTTCGATGTCGCAATCAGGTCATCTTTAGTGGCTACTGGTGAGAATGCATTGGAATGTCAAAAGGAACAGACCCAATAAAAATGTATTGTTAGAAAATTTCAAATCTGAAGCAATTTTAGTGCTCTGATTTTAATGCAAGTCATCAATTGTTCTTTTAATTCATTAACTTGGTGGTATCAATACCTCTTGATATGTTTTGTGATTTCTTTTGTCAAAATGTTTTTTTATATTAACTTTTCTCATATATAAAAGAGCTTTGCAGTTTTTCGCCAAATAATTTTTTAAGTAAACAAATGACAGGACTTAATCTGATTGGGTTTACAAAACCATACCATAAAACTAAATCAACAATCACTTGTGATTCATTTTAAATATGCAGAGCAGGTAGTACTATAAGGTATAAAATGTTATGGATAATACAATAGGTGATTAACTAGACCAGGAATTTCATCTCATTACCTATATAATCTTCAATGAAATATAGGAGAATTATTCAAATTAATCTGATAACTGCATAAATACAAGGACTTTTGTATTTATTGATTTCCAACCTTTCTAGGTTGACTTTACATCCTTTCTTTTCTACATGTAATATTTGTTTTTCATCAAGAGGTGAATATATTGATTTGTTTGAAAATATGAACAGAGTGTTCATAAAATCAGAAGTGGAATCATCTGCTACTCAAAGATAAAATTCAATCACTATCTTCCATCGTTCAACCTCTTGGGGGTATTCATGTTGAAATATTCTCAAGTGAGAATATTGAAAAGAACGATTTTTCTGTGAATAAAAAAATTGGTTATTTTTGTGAATATCTTACAGAAAATAACTACTTCCCCGGCTAAAACCATGCTGGACATTGAACTACATCTGAAATATTTTGAAAAGACCCTAACTCAAAAGTTAAAATTTGATTTTCTATTCTAGTCTTAATTAATGAATGAGACAAAGAAAAATGTTTTCCAAGAAGGAGCACTTAGCGGAAATCATTTGTGACAAAAATGTATTGAAGACCTAGAGAATGCTACAAATTATTTCTGGCAAGTGCTCCTTTTTACACGCTTTATATTAGCTTCACTTGTACGTTTGTTTGTAACCAACTCCTTTGGGCGCGATTTTGACCCACTTCCAGACGTCCGAATGATTTGAAATTTGGCAGGTGTATATAATTCCGGTGACAATGCATTAAGAAATTTTTGTGTGAAAAAAAAACAAAATGGCGGCTCCAATATGGCGTACGAGTTTCAAAATTGGTATCAGAGGGTTTTCGTGGTCGGAGATTATGATTCTTTTGTCAAAATTGAAAAATTCAAGATGGCGGCTCCAAATGGTGGACGAGTTTTGTGATTATGGTCTGATTCTATTCAAAATTGGTATGTGGGGGTGTTTGGGGTCGAATATTATGATTCTTTTGTAAAAATTGAAAAATTCAAGATGGCGGCCGAGTTTTGTGATTATGGTCTGATTCTATTCAAAATTGGTATGTGGGGGTTTTTGGGGTCTGAGATTATGATTATTTTGTCAAAATTGAAGGATTCAAGATGGCGGCTCCAAAATGGCAGCGAGTTTTGTGATTATGATGCGATTCTATTCAATATTGGAGAATAGTTAAAAAAAATTAATTATGATAATAATAGTTTGGAAAACTAAAAACACGCGTTAATAGAAAACTAAACTAAAAAGTTGAAAATAAATAATAGTTTGACAAAACTAAAAAACACGCTTTTATAGAAAACCGGACTAAAAAAATAAAATAAGAAAAAAATGTATTTTATTTAAAAAAAGCGTGGGGTGCATGGTATCAATAATTATATAGTACATTACACACCTAGGGCAGTAAAGTAAGAAATGTCGCAGATCACAGGTAATTGTTGGCCGAGGCGATACCATGCACCCCACGCTTTTTTTTTAATAAAATAGATTATTTTCTATTTTTTTAGTCTGGTTTCCTATAAAAGCGTGTTTTTTCGTTTTTTTAAACTATTCTTTTTGTTTTGTTTTTTAGTTGCAAAGCAACCCTCGAAAGTCAGAGACTTGTGTGAGTTAAGAAGACGGGGACCTAGCTTTTTAAGTATCATCCGAAGCACTACTCGGACATCAGCCAGCGCCTCTATGCTCATGACCACCAGCCCAGTTAAAACATTTTTCTTTGTCTCATTCATCTATGAGTTCTTAATTAAGACTGGAATAGAAAATCTTATAACAATCTGAATTAGAATGCAAGTATTCACTTTCAGATTTTTTTTGAGTTAAGGTCCCTTCAAAATATCTATTAGATGTAGTTCAATGCCCAGCGTGGCTTTAGCCCGGAAAGTACTTGTTTTCTGTTAGATATAGGATTTTTCAATTAACAGAAAAATCTTTCTATTCAATATTCACTTGAGAATATTTCCCTTTTCAAGAGGTGAATAGCAAAAGTTTATTATGTTTTTCCATTGGCAAATCAGTTTTTATATTCGTATATTCCTCTTTTTGAATGGTTTGTCTGTTTGGCCTACATAACTTCTCCACAAGTTAGTTTTTATATTCCAGATTTTTTTTAGGTTCCCCGATTTTACCTATATTGTTCTAATGAATTTTCATAAGTTTTGTATATAATATTGACATAATTTTTACGTAATTGTTTTTTTTCGTAGGTTGGCCGAAATATGTAATAACTTTAAAATTATGTTTTTCATTTGATTTAGTAGAAAGTTATTTTCGAAAAAATAATGAAGCATGAACTATAACAGTTTTTATTGCAATTAGTTTGATTATATTTAATTTTCTTGGGAATGAGGAAAATCTATGTATGGTACTGCTATATTATTCAATGCACGTCTCAAATTTACAATAAAATTATGTATTGTAAATTTTCAAGCGATCAGCTCGTAACCTAATAACTTGTGTTATTTGGATCGATAAGAAACTATTTGAACGTAGATGAATGTGATACACACAAAAGTAAAAAAAAACATTTATACTAAATAAATATATTTTTAACAATAAATTAATATACATATCTATTACTAATGGTTGATTGTATTTTTCGCGCAAGAAATATCACAGGGGCATGTTCTACTAAAAGCTATGAAAACTTAATACTAGAATTAAATACAAATAAATAAATTCAAAAAAGACAAACATAAAACAAATAAGTACTTCACAATGTCAGTATTATTGTCATTGATTGTTTTTCATGATATATACATTTTTTCAATCTATGATCGTAGCATTCAAACAGTAATAATCAATTTAAAAATGCCCCAAGGTATACTGCTGTCATTTCAAATGTCATAATATTTGTGCACTACTATTATACAAGAAAAATGAAACAAAATAACTGAGTCAATTTTAAATTGTTGACAATTAGTTTAGGGGTTGATTGTGACATAACCGAATAGTTTTTCACATCTGGTTTTTGTCGTAAAAAGCATTATAAACCCTTAAATTAATAACTAGCCTACAAACACAATAAATACTCTAATGACCAGCTTCTAGCTGTTCCCTCAAGCAAGTTTTCAGAGTGCCCATAAATATTTTTCTGCCATAGTCAGAAAACACTTTGTAGTTATCGTTTTTGGCCACCTTCATGAACCGGTCACTGAAAAATAATTTAAATGTAATATTACAAAAATGAATTGCTACTTCAGACTTACTGCTCTCTACGAAACATTTCAGTTTCTCTCTTGAATATGGCATTCATGTCAATGACATTGCATTGTAATTCATTATCTGAAAGAAATAAATATTGGTATTGAGGATACTGTATGTAACATGAAAATATTTCTTTTAAATTCTGATAGAAAACTGATTAATACTGTGATGCAGATAATATACTCTCTTGCATAAATGAATACAATTATTTCTGTTAGAAAATAAGTTTAATATGTTTACTAGACCTCAGAGTTTGCCTAAAATAAGGCTCCAGAATTCTACAGACTCATAGTATCAACAACCTCAATTTTGACCATATTAATTTCACACAAGGTGTTCCATAAACAGAATGAATGGTACGTTATTATTTTGACAGTGAAAAAAAAACTTATGCCTTGGTTTATTGATTGCATTGATTCAAATCATTTTTATATTTAATATGAAATGAAAATACATCATCAGGATTTTCTCTTTCATTGCAGTTGAAACCTGAGATGACATTTTCGAGTGTGTAGTTGCAGATCCAGAGGGGACTGGAGCAGTGATTACAAATTTGTTACTTTTATTCTCTCTTTAATTTTAAACATATTTTTTATTTAGGATCTTGTTGGTGTCCTGCAAAAATTGCTGATTTAGGGAAATACTCACCACAAGAATAGTCCAGTATAGCTTTGTTATAAATGTCCATTCTATTATGAAGCTTTCTACTGTCAGGTAGTTTTGGGGAAGGTATTAAAGTTACCAGTGTAACTCGTGTATTTTTTTTCTTCAGTTCTCTTAGTAATTGTCTCAAATCATAGATCATCATATTCACATTACGATTCTGAAAACATGAAAAATTATTGGAACACTTGAAATGAAAGCACTAGTGATTGTACCTGTAATAGATCTCTGAAGCCAATCATAACTACAACCCTTGGTGCCAAATGAACAGCTTTTCTGACCTTATCTGTAAGGTCAGAGATTGATTGGCCAGCAACACATAATCCACATTCCTTGGGACCTACACAAAAAATCATATACATAGACTGCTCAAGGCAATGATTTATATTTGATTGAAAATATATTCCAGAAAAATTGTTAATAATAAAATTGGGTACCTATATCTGTACCTCAGAGAGGCAAAGTATGTTTTAAGTCCAAATATGGCGAAATCGAAAGAAATAACGTTAAGTCATCCATATACATAAAGTGATCTTTCATTTGCTATTTTTTATTGATTTTTATCTTGCACCGATAAAAAATTAAGACACTTTTAAACTATGTTAAGTCACTGTCAGCCTATAGCCATAACATTATTTGCCTCAGGAACTATTGCAACACTACACTATTTTAAGTCATGTAGTCGCTTTTTATATTAATATTGCACATGGTAATAACAATGCGGAAGGTAGCGATTAAACAAGTATCTGATTAATAGTTCCTAACTTATTAAAAATATTTTTGTACGTTCTTTTGAATAAAAGTTTCATAAACTTAACATTGTTTGCCATTAGTGTTATTTTCCTTTATTGGATTTAACATTACAGTTAAGTCCAAATAACAATATTTTTCTCTTAGCCCAATAATGTTCAAGTCACTTTAAAGAAATTCTATTTTTTTTTTCAAATGTAACTATTTGGTATGAAAGACACTTATATTGACAATTTTACACATTTGAAAGGATTATCTCAAATAGGTACAGAGTGCCTCAACATAATTCATTAAGGAAAACTTTAAACACTTCTCCTGTAAAATGCTAATTTTGGACTTAACATACTTTGCTGCTGAGGTACAAATATATTTTTTCTCAATGCCCCACACAATAAGATAAACATTATACTATAACACGTCAAGCCCCGATATGAGCAAGAAAAAATCATACTGTTGGGGCCGGAGTTTTTTTTTCTCAAAAGCAGTGATTTTGTCAATTAAAATGTCGATACCATTGAATTTGAGCAAAAACCAAATTTGGACAGCTGATTTTTGAAAAACAAAATGAGGCATTACATGGATATCACCCCGTCTAAACAAAATATGACCATTTGGACCGTGTTTCTCTAATGTGTTTCTAAAACTCACAATGCTACAAAAATATTTAGTTGTCTTGATGATTGTATAATTCAATCAATGATTCTCATTTCTGATAATAAATGATTATTTGCTAAAATAATGCAATTAAACACAAAAATTGATGTAACTTTTTTGTACACTGAAATTTTCCCAATCCGCAAACAGCGATGTACACTCTTGGGACTGGGCGTTTTTATTTGTCATAACGTTAACATTGAAGCGTGTAGACTTAATGTTGCTGTGTGTCATTACCCTGATACATCGCGGCCCAAGGGTACGTTTTGAAGTGAGGCATCAGTTAAATGCCATGCGGGGGCTTAACGTGATAATTAACATTTCGTATATCTACTGAAATTCAATAGTTTTTCTCAACTTAATATTGGATATAAAAGGGGTTACCATTTTCGGGTACATAGCAACCCAACTTCGTATCAGCAATATCCAGAAAAAAATCATCTCCAAGCGCTTGATGCTTATAAAACAAAGGTAACATCGACTCCTGAAAATGTAAAACCAAAATTAAACACAGAATTACATGAAAATTAATGCTTTCGCCTACTCACCAGACGATGAAATATTTCGAATCTGTCAGAATCATTTATAGCTGTGGTATTGATAGAGCTGTGTATGAAAGACCCACGTGGCATATTTCCACTTTCGAAATGTTTTGGACATTTATAGTTTTTTTCAAATCGATGGTTACAATCCATTTTCCTCTTGAAGGGAAACCTTTGATTTGACTTCTGTTTCACTATCAACTCCTTAATATGGGTGGATTTCATGCTTTGCTGAATAAGAATTTCATTATTATGATAATCTTTTACCAAGTATATATCAGGCAAGGTTGATATCCATGATTTCAGACTTTCCGCGCCAAATTTTCGATATGGAATGGCGAATCCACAATAGTTGATAAATTCTTTTTCAACTTCAGCGAGTGGCAAACCACTAATGCCATAAGCATTGATGATGGCTATTAAAATCTTGCATATTTTCATTTCTTCAGTATCTGAGTTTCCCAAAACCATTTTGATGAGATCAATTAGCACAATTTACGATTACACCTTACTCTAGCAGGATACTCAAAGAAATGAACCAGGCCATGCAGATGCAAAAACTTCCTATCGGAATCTAAATTTGAAGAAAAAAACAAACTTTTTCTAAACACGCATTTACCATACCATTAGTTTTTTCTAGTATACAATTTAAAACTTGAAACCGCCATCACTCATCACCACCAGATAGCGCTCCAGAACTCACAACACAACCAAACCGGCTTTTAACGCATACGAAAGACAGTTCGAAGCAACTAGCGGTAAAAGTTTGAAAGTCTATCAGAGGCGCTAGGAATACGTTTTTATTGTGTTGGAAAAATTGGCGTTTTCACTTTCTAAGTTTGTTGCTGAACTTTCAAGGTGGTAATCTTCATAAGCAAATCAAAATATTTTAGAAAAAGGACATGCGTGTACGAAAAATTCCACACCAGCAGCGCTAGTAGTTCGGTAGGGACAAACATTACCTAACTCACATTCAAATACATGCAAAAATAAACATGTTTTTGACAGAAAACGACGTTCCAGGAGCCAAATTAAAATTTGCAAATGTGAAGGATAATAATGTAGCTGGTCGAAATCTTAAAATGTCCGTTTTTTTTATTAATTAAAGTATGCAAGGTTTAGTTATTATGCAGAGGTATTTTTGAACTCTGATATCAGACGTTTGAAATAATTATAAATTGATTTCAGAATGAAAAATGAGTCAAATATATTTGGTAATCAAGATAGATTCAATACATTACAGTGAATATGATTCAGTAACCAATAGAGAGGTTATATGTTTTTGTAAGCAATGTTTTTTACTGTAAATTGAGTAGCTATTTATTTTTCATTTATTTTATTATTTTTTATAATATTTGTAACCTATGTAAATTATGACTGTCACTTATTAGGCTTACCATTTAATTTCCTTCTTCAAGAGGTAATTTTCAGGCACCGTTTTCGCGCACACAAATCACTCACAATGCCCCTTTCTTTTTACTAGCTCCACCTACTGCTGTTTGTAGTTCACTCATTTTCGGTACAACTTTGCACAAAATGTAGCCGGTTTCATCGAAAAACTACTCCTTCAACAGTTAAACCTAACGTAACTTTTCACATTCACTAAATTTCTTCTGTCAAAGGTGAAAAGTTTGGTTATTTGTAATTGTTGGAGAAGGGAGTATTTTTTCGATAAAACCGGCTATATTTTGTGCAAAGTTATATCGAAAATGAGTGATTTGGTGTTTGTAGTTTAAGCTGGTAAAAAGAAGGAGGCATTGTTTTTTTTTTTTTATGTTCTGGTTCCCACGAAAAGGGATATCCTGTAATGTTCAGAGAACATCGTGGGAACCAAGGGAAAGAAGGTAGGAGTTGGTGTTCTTCTTAAATTTCTGGAGGTTGTATGCCTCGGGGAACACCTCCCTAGGCAATGAGTTCCAAAGCCTCGCTGTTCGTTGGAAAGTGTCTTTGGAAAGTGATGTTCTGCAAGTCTCCAAAGTGACCACGAAGGGGTGTGATGACTGAACTTGACGGGTTAGTCTCGAAGAGACTGCCAAAGCAGGAACGATTGTTGATATTTCGGAAGAGCATCGCCCATGAAAATATCTATAAAATAGAGACAAATCGCCAACTTTTCTACGGTGTTCCAGACAAGTGAGCGAGTTTGTAAGCGAGGCATCACCGACGAGACGAATTGCCCTTTTTTGGACAGAATCCAATAGCCTCAGGAAATGTTTAGGTGCCGCGCTCCAAATATGGGAACAGTATTCCAGGACAGGTCGCATCTGTGCCTTATAGATCATAAGCAGCTGAGTGGGGGTGAAATAGCTCTTGGCACGAAACAAAAAACCAAGTTTTTGGGATGCACTTTTGGCAATGGACCTCACGTGATTTTCCCAGGAAAGGTTATTGCTGATAGTAATACCAAGCATCGATATGGATGACTTCAGTGGTATGGTTACTCCTGACAAAGTTATGTTAGGCACAGTGAGATCGGCTTTTCTAGAGAAAAGACATGCTTGTGTTTTGTTTGCATTGAATTCTACCAAGTTATTAGATCCCCACTCGAGAATTGTTGCTAAGTCCATATTTATATTATTAACATTTCTTCCTCGTTCATTTCTGGTTTCACGGGCTGATATAGGGGCCCTGGAGGAGAAAGCGGTATGGAGGGTACTATCATCGGCAAAGCTGTGTACTGGACATGAAGTTGCTTTCAACAGGTCGTTGATGTGAAGTAGAAATAGTGTTGGTGCGAGAATAGATCCTTGCGGAACACCAGCATTTATGAGTAGAGTGTCGGATGAAACTCCATCGACCACTACATGGAGAGACCTGTTTGAGAGAAAACTAGCAAGCAGAGAACACAGCTGAGGGGGCAAGCCATAAGACGGAAGCTTGGCGAGGAGTCCCTGGTGCCAAACTCGATCGAACGCCTTGGAGATATCTAATGCCACAGCTAAAGTTTCTCCTTACTTTTCAATAGATAGCTGCCATATATGTGAGACGTAAGCGAGCAGGTCACCAGTTGATCTCTGATGGCGGAAGCCATATTGCCTATCGTTGACAATTCCTGAGTCTTCCAGATATTTCATGAGCTCGATGTTGATGGCTTTTTCCATGACCTTTGAAATAATAGATAGCAGTGCGATAGGTCTGTAGTTGCTAGGTAGGGCCTTTTGCCTTTTTTAGGGACTGGCTGTACTCTTGCAATTTTCCAATTGGACGGAAATACCCCAAATTGTAAGAGTGGTTGAACAACTTGCAAAGAACAGGTGTTAGTTCGGGGCACATTTCTTGAGAACAATCGGCGGGATTCCGTCAGATTCACAGGCTTTGTTGGTGTTGAGACCCAGCAAAATCTTTCTGATAGTACGTTGGCGAAAGGTGATCTCGGGCATGTGACTGTCAATAGGTGTAATGTTCGGGGTTGTTTTCCCGATGAATCCAGAGTGGAATTTCCAGCAAATAGGTGCGCAAAGATATTGGCTTTTCCTGGGCAGTCGTTGCTAGTGTTCCATCTTCTTTGGTTAGAGGAGGAAATGAGCTGGAAGTGAAGTTTCTTCCCACAGCTTTGGCGAAAGACCAAAATGAACGGGATCCGTTAGGACATTCAGCAAGTTTTGATCTTATTTTGGCATTGTGGGCATCTTTTGAGCATTCTATTGTCTCTTTGCATATGCCTCTAGCCTCGACATATGCTGCTCTGGTCTCAGGGCCCGGATTTTTTAGCCATCGATGGTATGCTGCCTGTTGGAAGCCACAGCTCTAGAGCAGTTTCTGTTAAACCAGGTATTATCGGATGATGTTCTTCTTTCGGTATTCGGTATGTAAGTTCGCATCCCCAACATGATGATTTCAGAAATTGTCTCAGCACATCGTGTTGGATCTACTGAAGAGAAACAAACTCTCTTCCATGGAAACGCTGAGAAAAACATACGAAGACCTTCCCAGTCGGCCGAATTGTAATGCCACATGAGACGGGGTGGTATTGTGCAGCTCGATGGTAAATGGAAAGAGCATGTTGTGGAGATGAGGGTGTGATCAGAATTTCCAAGTGGGGCACAAACTTCTATTCTATACGGGTCAGGATTGGTGGTGAGGAAAAGATCTAGTGTATTGGCAGACTAGTTGTTGACATCAGGGATGCGGGTTGGTAGCTCGACCAGTTGTTCTAGACCACGAGTGATGGCGAAGGCCTCGGCTTGACGACCCGCATCATCTGTTTTGTTAGAGAATTTGAGCCAGGCAGCGTTATGTACATTAAAGTCTCCCATGATTATGGTTTCAGCTGTTGGATGGTTCTCCTGAATGTAGTCCAGTTTGAGTGATAAAAACTCAAAGAGGTCGTTATATGAAGGTTCATTAGGTGATAGGTAAAGGCAGCAGAGGAACTTAGTCAGTTTGGTATCAGATAGCATGAAACCACATCACATCAAAGTCTTTCGGTTCCAAACTCTCTTCACGCTGGCATGAAAGGTTAGCCTTAGCGTAAAGGCAGACTCCACCTTTGAACCTGAATCGAGAATGGAGTTCGTAACCAGGACAAAGCATATGGACCTTGTTGGTGGACGAGTTTACTTGTGTTTCTGTTAGAGCCAGAATATCCGGTTTTTTCGTCTGTAGGTGATGGTGGACGTCATTGATGTTCTTGTTGAGTCCGCGGATGTTGCAAAAATTAATCTTTAATGTTGAGTCCCCTCGAGTACCTCTCGCCCGGAAATCCGAATGGAGAGGTATTTTGCTTCCGGAGTGTTTTACTCTAGGAGACTTCATCATCATTACTATTAGGATGCACCTGAAAATAAAGGAGGAATTGGGGAAAAGGAAAGAGGGAGACCGGAAAGTATCGACCGAACACTGAAACATGGAATGATCCATTTCACAGCACACAAAGTCGATATGGTGGTATTTCACCGGGTGATGAGACCATCTTCCACCTACGGTTATCCTTTTAGTCGCCTCTTACGACAGGCAGGATTTACCATGGGGCTATTCTAAAGCCGACCCCCATACAGCATGAGCATGTGAGTGATATTTGTGCGCGAAAACGGTGCCTAAAAATGAAGAGGTAATTTTTTGGCACCGTTTTTGAAGAAGGAGAAAGTCGGATTCATGTTCAGGAGGCAAAATCACGCAAGAAAAGTCGAAAGCTATTTTCAGGGAGCATGAGCATTATTTTAAATAATTCAACTGTATCACTTAAATAACACTATCTCAAATGGAGAAGGTTTGATGTTTGTCCCTACCACAAGTGCTGCCTTTCGTGACAAATTGGCCACACTATTCTCAGGAAAAAGGCTCATTAAATAAGAACACTTTCGTACCATCGGCTCGTCGGATTTCGTGTGCATGAAAATCCGACTTTAATCTGTAGTAACGTCAAAATGCATTTTCGGAAACCTACTTGGGTTGACACACCGACATAACCTTAATCTAGACTGCTGATCCCGTATGATGAGAATTCATCCAATTACAAGATATCAAAGAGCTTTTAGAGCATGCGTATTTTGTGCCGATATTTTGTGCCTATGAACAAAATGGCTCCTCGTTAGATGTCAATGTCTGAAATGACATTATTTGTGCTTTCTGCGCTTCGCGCAGACACGTTCACGTAAATTCTATTAGGCAATCCATACCACGTGACCCAATATGGCGGTTGTTGGCACACAAACCGATAATCGCCATAAGAATATCATTGTCAGTGTGTACCTTTGGCTTGTAAAAGTGTATTTTTGGTTATTTTCGGAGCTTTTGTGTTGTTGATTAATAATATTCAGATGGAGAGTGATTACCTGAAAACACTATTGTTGAAAAGCAGAGGCTTTGGTGAACGGTATGCTTGAAAATACATCCCCATCTTTTGTTTACATTTTTATCAATGTATTTGTTACAGGTATAAAATGGAATTGAGGATTGATCAGTGATTTAGATTCTTTTTACACTTAATATTTCTGGACTAAATTGTTCAATTGTTGGTGCTCCTCCTGTTACGAATATGGATATTATTTCGTATTTGCTTTTTACTCAGCTTTCCCAAATGCAGATGAAGCCCTATACAAGTTTAGAATCCATACATACTTTGAATCTGGCTTCGTCGTGAAGGTGAGAACATAAATTCAGAATCATTTATATATTTTAGTTAGTCTAGTATGTTTTTTCCTAGGCAGCAGGTTTTTTCTAATGGGTACATGTACAGTGGCAAATCTTGAGTCATCGAAGTGAATTATAAATTAGGAATAATAATACATAAGAAGCAATTTATAACTTCTGATCTGTTCTATTATGTTTATTGCCACATTTGTTTATTATAAGAGACATTGATTTGATATTTAAGAATATTACTTCTGAACTTTCATAATTGTTCTTTCTAATCGACATAACTTTTTTTCAGGTCAAGTATTCACAAAAGGCAAATTAAAAACCTTCAGATGTTTGGTACATAATTGAAAAGGATGAAAGCATTTGTACTGCTCACTGTACTTGTATGGCCGGAAACAGTGAAGTAGGTGGTCATATTGGTGCTATATTAGAGGCAATGTCACGCACAGATTTGGAAGCTGTGTGGCCAATGCCATCCAGTCAAAAAATTTATTGGACGACTTGCCTCTTGCTCAGTTGTTTAAAAAAATAAAATGTTTCAAATAAATATATATAAATAAATGTTTGTTTATTTGTTGTTTTACTGATTCAGTTGATTACTCTTGATTTAATACCAATTATAAAAAAATTACACAATATTGATATTTGCATATAGTACAATTTCGATAAATATCACGATATATCCAATTTTTACTGTTAATAAATTACAATACCCTTTGAAGGTTGTAGACGATGTGGTAACTTGATTACTCTCGTCTCGGACGTCCATCGTCTTAATGTTCTTGAAAAGGTTTTCACGATGTTTCGAATGTTTGTATCTGCAATCGTCTGAATACAGTATTCACATTCAAAACATCGTGTAAACCTTTTCAAATACATTAAGACGATGGACATCCGAAACGAGAGTAATCAAATACAACACCCTTCACAAGACTTGATCGAGGCTTTCGATAATTGCCTGAAATATCTAAAAAGGGAAGGTTGAGATTTAAAGACATATTTCTAAATATTTTCATTTATTGAGTCACCAGAATTCTAAAGAAAATTTGTATTCCAGTAATTCAATAACACTACCTATAAGAATGTTTTTTGAGGAGGTAGGTACATATATATGAACATTCATTTTTTGAAGTGGAAAATATATCAATTATATATATATATATATATATATATATATATATATATATATATATATATATATATATATATATTTATATATATATATATATATATATATATATATAAGAACTGTATTTGAAATGGGACCTCCTAATGTACAAGTAGGCAAAATCATACAAGTAATCGTAGGAACAAATCAAATCACAAAAGTCTGATGTTATAGGTAGGTATCCATGACGGAATGAAGGATGTTATCACGAATGTGCACACAGGGTATGTCTGCTGCAGCCTCTCTGATATTTGATTTTCGAATCCGTAAGATCTTCTAGGTTGATTGCAACTAACCATACAGCTCTTCTCCTCCTCGATAAGTCATTTTAACTGGTCAAAAACTTATGATTTGAAACTGTAGACACCGAGTGAAACCCGACTCTATCCCTGTCGTGACGGGACCCACAGTTAACTACAATGCAAATAAGGGGCATTTTTCTTCAGTTGAAGCACGAATTATAATCCTAAATTGAAAAAACTACTCAAATTCGCACAGAAAATCACAAAATAAACACTTTTACCACTATGGTCGCTTATGACGAATTGCAATGTGTGCCAACAGCCGCCATATTGCTTTCGTTTTGACAGGTCGATGGATTGCCTAATTTGGATGAATTTTTCGAGTGAAGGGGATATGACCTCTAGCGGTCTAGATTAAGGTTATGTCGGTGGGTTGACAGGATCCCTAACCTGCACGTTCGTTTTCCTAATCCGAGTTAACTACCCGCGTTTGCAAACTTTGGTGTTGCCATAGACAAAATTTTTAGTTTCTCTATGTTTAGTTTCTCTATGGGTGTTGCTTACTCGATCACTGACTCGTCTAGCATAACCCTATTCAAAAGCAGGGTCGTCAGAGTCGCTACAGACACCCCATGCGCATTACAAAAATTTTAAAAATTATTAAAATTTATGGGGAAAAGGAAAACTACAACATTCCAAACAATAACGGCGTTAGCTTTCGATTATGTTTTTGATGAAGACGATAAGATGTTTTATATTTTGATGTTATCTTCTAGTAAGATGAAGACACAAAACGTTTCTAAACGAAGACGAAGAAATAATTTTACACTATTCCATGCAAGGTAAAATAAGACTGATATTACCTTCGAAAATTCATGATTCCAAATTTGATTTCATAGATTTCCAGAGTCATTTCCGATTAGGAAGAACTGTTAAACCCTTATTACACTATGCCTTTTTCGTGCCTATTTTTGTGCTTATTTTCATGGCTATTTGTTGGCTAAATTTCCCCAAATAACTGGCACTATTACACCGTGCCTTTTGGTGATTGTTTCAGGCGCTAACTTCAGAGCTGCAAACCTAAGGAAAATTGACATTTACCTTAAATGATTGAGTAATTTAGTAAACCTGGACTATTTGTTTCAACTCTTTCCCTACCTGGTACAAGATTTTTTCTTTTTTCTGTCATACTTAACAAAAGGAAAACTATGTGATCAATTTCATTTGTTTGTTGGTTATGTCAAGTCCAATAGATAATTATTGTTTTGGCAAACCTGACATTTCCACAAACGTCCTTGAAATCCCCTCGATTCAGGCGGAAAAAATAGAACCAGTCCTATTTATTTTCACGCCTGAAACAATCAACAAAATAGCCACGCGCGCATGCGTATTTGTTTAAAATTTCAGCCACCGGCAGTCAGGCAGACAAATAGGCACGAAAAAGGCATAGTGTAATAAGGGTTTTAGAAAAGTTGAAGTCAAGGTTATGTTATGTCTTGTGTCAGAACTAGAATAAATAAGAACAAGCTCAACAGCTCAACCTGATACGTTCGTGAACTATAGTAGTGGGGTAAGTGATCAGAGTGACCCGTTACGTGATCTATTGGTATCGAGCATAGAATTGTAATTATAATATACTGACATTATAATTACAATTCCATGGTATCGAGATGGTAAACCAGAGTAAGTTTCCGAAAATGCCTAATGAGTGTTCGTAAAACTATAATCTTTGGTAACGTTGGCACCGGCCAATGTTTATACACCATCATTGTGTATAATCATTGGGCATCGGCGGCTGGTCAGGTTGACTAGAGTCTTATTGATATCTGAGGCTCGACCCGATTTTTTGCCCCTCACTTTTTGCCGGGAAGTAAACCAAAATGTTAAATAACAGACAATAATATGTCCTCTATCATTGTTTAAAGAGAAAGATTATTTTTAAACAATGCCTCTATAAAATTAAATTAACACCTACATGAGCTCACAGCGCAGGAAGTAGGAACATCATTTTAAAAATATTTTAAACAGTTCAAATTACATAGGGAACAACGCATACATCAGCGGGGCACCTTCCTACTGCCCTCTCAGGGGGTGTACGAGACGTGGAAATATTTCCCCACACACAATCAATGACCTCCATTTCATGTCCCGTACCTTTGGTTGGAAAACCAGAGGATTCGGCAAAATTTCCGGTTGGGGGAAGGTAGCAGAATTAGGCCAACGAAAAATAAAAAAAAAAAATAACCGAACGGTTCACCGCTATTTTGACAGTAGTACTCATGAGTTAAGTGGCAATTAACCAATATCTTTCGAGACGGAACGATGTGTGGTACGTTCTGTAACATATGACTTTAGCTCCACTGGTCCGTGGTAGAGGGTGAGTAGTTATGGCGCACATTTTCAGCAATATCATTAGAATCAGTTATCACAAAATTCTGAAAAAATATGTATTAGTTCCTTACGCTACTCCTTTCAAACGATGCCTCACATGATACCAAGGAAAGATGTGTACTAAACTTCCTCCCTGAATATGATTCTTGAGTTCTCTTCCACATTTCTATGTTTCGAACAGAAAAATAACCGTGACAGACGTAAGTGATTTGTAGGGGTCCTTTAATTTTAAATCTCGACTTACAGAATCCTAAAAAGAACTAAGTATGTAATAAGATCTCACCCTGAAATCAAACAGAAAAAGGAGCCGACGCATATGAATA
The DNA here is from genome assembly GCA_018342105.1 of Gonioctena quinquepunctata. Lineage (NCBI taxonomy): Eukaryota > Metazoa > Arthropoda > Insecta > Coleoptera > Chrysomelidae > Gonioctena > Gonioctena quinquepunctata. Next base: position 159,188 of record JAFIRS010000961.1, read on the forward strand.
AAATGACAGTAAAATGCACGCGGGACGCGCTCTGCAGGCCTTTTCACGGCTCGTTACGCGCAAGTGCATCCGCCATGTTAAAAAATCGGATACGAAAATTTCGGACACTTTTAGTAAATATGGCTGGACAACACGGGTTATTCCGTGCAATTAAATGAAAAATAAAGAAAAATAATAGAAAATTATTAAAAGCTAACCACATTTTTGCTACTTTTACCTGGTTACATTAACAGTTAAATGGATAAAAAAATTACCCGATTAAATGTTTTTTTACACAACTGCGACCCAATTCTTGAATTTGCAGGAAAATATTCTCTAGAGAAAATGCCGTAATTTTCTCTCAATACTGGATTTTGCTAGTCTTGACACTTATTTCAGTAGTTGATTCCTTTCAAAATTCTCCAAGTTTTCACTAGGAGAAATATATTTCACTGATGAGATTGATCGGCTGAACACGATTCTTGGTGTTGCTTCTTGCGATTTAATTGTTTTTGTTTGTTATTTTTGATAAAATCGGGAAAATGGAAAATACAAGAGGATGTTCGTTAATATGGCCAACGCGGAAGAGCAGCTTTGCAAAAGCGTAGACGGTGGTGTATATCCGAATCCATTAGGGGGAATGTATTGGTAAATTTGCATTTTTTTAGTTCTTTATCATTTTCAATCATATCTATCAGAAGCGATTTTTGTTTCCCACTCAGAAATGTTCTCTTTGCCATTTCAAAATTCTCACCAGTACGAGAATTCTAACCAATAAATCCCCACATTCAAATTCATAATTTACAGTGGTAACAATAAAATCTGTCGATGTCTGAGAATTTGATTGTTTCATACTCGACATACGTCACTTATATAGTTCCTTTTGGAAACATTCCTAATTAATCCAAGAATAACTATTCCTACGTTTCATATTTCCCAAGAGAATTTGAAAGTATGAAATAATTATCTGGAGGAAAATTTCCTGCGATTTCAAGAATTGAGCCCTTGGGACCCAATTCTTGAATTTGCAGGAAAATATTATCTAGAGAAAATGATGTCATTTTCTCTCAATACTGGATTTTACTATTCTTGACACTTATTTAAGGAGGTAATTCCTTTCAAAATTGTAGGAATACTTTCACTAGTTTTCACTAGGAGAAATGTAATTCGCTGGTGATATTAATTGGCCGAACACTATTCTTGGTGTTGTTTCTTGAGATTTGATTGTTTTTGTTTGTTATTTTTGACAAAATCGGGAAAATGGAAAATGCAAGAAGGATTTTCGTTATCAATAATATGGCCAACGCTGCGGAGTAGCCTTTGCAAGAGCGTAGACGTCTTGTATATGAGAATCCATTCGGGTGAATGTATTAGTAAATTTGCCTTTCTTCATCATTTTAAATAATATCTATTGAAAGAGTTGTTTGCTTCTCACTCACAAAAGTTCTCTTTGTCATTTCAAAATTTGCTACCGTACAAGAATTCTAACCAATACACCCCACATTTATAATTTACAGGGGTATAGTAACAATAAAACCTACCGCTTTCTGAGAATGTGTGGTTTAAATGAAAATTCTACCGAAATCATATTCGAGATACGTCACTTATATAGTTCCTTTTGGAAACCAATTCCTAACTCGTCCAAGAATAAATATTCCTACATTTTATATTTCCCATCAAGAGAATTTGAAATTATGAAATAATTCTCTAGAGAAAAATTTCCTCAAGAATTGAGACCCTGAGGTGTAATCTGTGATATAAGATATTAGTCTACTGATATTTTGAATGACATTTTGGAGTGTTCTCCACACTGCGCAGATACATTTTCTTATGTTCAATTTGGATAAATTTTTCAACTGGTGGGGTGGGTAATGACAAAGATTATTGTTCTACGAATACTCTACTCTTTGGTAATGACTCGAGCGGTCTAGATGTCGGGTCGGTGCCAGACTTTCTCCGCTCTCTCTCTTTAGAATAGACAGGACGATAAAGAAAAAGGAAGAAGAGAAATATATATAATAAAAAGGGAAAATTTGTCAACATCAACAAGACATAGGTGATAAGTATTGGTACGAATAATTGAAAATGATGCATTTACAAAAACGAACATATGCTATACCAAAAAATAACGCTAGATACAATGGAAAGCTCAAAGATATTCTCACGATATCTTCTCGTCATAAATCCGAAGGGAAAGTTATAGAACCTGATTTGGCGAATATACCTTTGATAAGGCAAAGTGATAATGCCAGACTTTTATTGAAATATACCACAAGTAAGTCAGATTTAAAACACGATTCTGGTAGCACTAATGTGGAAAACAGTTTTAGCAAAATCGGGCGATGACGGAGTTTCGATGGACGATCTTGATCAACTTCAGCAAGATTTAGAAAAACTCTTATCAACTAGTGCTCTTAGAATTAGATATTTACTAGCTGAAATTGGAGAAATAGATAGAAATGACGTTGGACATGATCGAAAAGCTCACGATAAGGTATGGGTGTACCCGCCATTTGAAGGGAAATTGATTCAAGCTGTTTTCATTTCAGACATCTCTTAAGAGAAAACGTCCTGATGAAAAACCCAAATTCAAAGATCTGAAGAATGGCATGAGAGTTATCAAGAAACATGGATTGACTGTAAATAAATTAATTGATCCTCAACAAGACATCCCAAAAGTTACCTTGCCTAAAAATGACAATTCTGATAAATTTTGGGCTTCCATCGAACCATTCTGTGCAAATGTGACCAAAGATGATATAGCAGTAAGATATTCACATTGTGTGTTTCAATATTTCTCTGATGTTTTTTTCCAGTTCCTAGATAATCTCCTCCAAGAATTCTCTAAGGAGATTGACATCAAAGTTCCCGAAGTTGGTGATCATTACGCGAACGGTTGGTCTGAAGAAATCATTAATGATGAACAGAATTTGGGGAAATCTCCATCAAAAAAACCAGCGACAACAGTTGATATCAAGAAAAATGGTTTGCATGCGTGAGTAACCAGCACTATACCGGGTGACAACGATATCACTAGCACCCCTATTTTGCTCTTTGTTTTTGCAGATATCAAAATGAAACTCGACACAGTTAATACAGACATCAAATGCCCCATTTTGACGTCTTTGACGATTTTTTTGGACTTCCTGTTTGGTCGGAAGTGACATCAATTCTTAATTTTCAAATAGAACACCCTGTATATAATTTGCATTTTCAGATTCCTTGGAAATTTTTGAATAGATTAATACGTTGAGGGCGGCATGAGATCATGCGGATGCCATGCTTGTTTCTATACAGGGCGGGCACGGCATGAATGTGATGCCGCCCAACATATTTTCACTCAGACGGCATGTATCTCATTGGGACTCACATTATAAAGATAAATAAATGGTAGGCGATCTAGCGCCGGCTGAGCGACCAACTTTTATATGAGCTGGATCGAGATTTATTAATGGGTGGTTTTTATGGGCATCAAAGTGAAAAAATCTGAAAAGTTATTGTTTATAATAAGAACATAAAGAAAAAAGAAATACCTTACAAAGCATTACGAATGCAATAGGCTGAAGCAATACAAATATAATAGGCTAACATATTTAGGCCTTAGTAGTAGTAGCAAAGTTTTTCTCATAATCGCCCATTTTCAATGAATAATACGAGTTCTTCACTCGAATTACCGCATCAACTGAACTTGAAATCGGCACCCGACAGAAACTACGTGTTTGCGTGGTACATAGCCACAACAATAAATTGTTTCTAGCCAATCAGATGGCCACAACGCCTACTACATCATGTGACATTACATTGGTACCATGCCAGCTCAATAATATAATTACTTCTATTCAGACGGCGTAAGATCAACGTGATGCCGCAAATTAAATAATTCAAAAAACCAATTTAAAATCAAAACTTATAATATATATATATATATATATATATATATATATATATATATATAGATATAAAGAGTCGTATTTGAATAAAAGTGACAAAAAAAATGCCGGCTGACTTTTTTTCTTCGTACTGCCATTCTCAACGTGTTGAAGCTATTTTAGTGGGTTTTTAAAGCGACTTGATTTTTTTAGAGCCAAGTTTTGTTTTCAATCTATCATGCTGCTAGAATCATCAACCATGATACTGCCATAGTTTTCACTAAACATACTTGGGCAGAGGTTTTTATAGCAGCTGAAAAAGGAATGAAAGATAAAATTGTGGCTTGATCTCAACCTCTTATGTCTGAATATTGATAAAACAAAATTTATGACTGTCTCATAACAAAGTAATGATCAACCAGAAAATGAAATACTTAAAATACACAAATTTCACTGTAATCAAAATCAATGTTCTTGTCCCAGGATTGAAAAAACCAACAAAATTAAATATTTAGGGGTCATCTTAGACAAACACATTCGATGGGATGAACATGCCCTTTACATAAGAAACCAACTGAGACAACTCATCCACAAATTTAATTATTTAAAAGATATATTGGACAAAAAAAATTTGCTGTATACTATTCATTAGCAGAATCTGTTATAAAGTATTGTATTACAGCATGGGGGGGAATGTACAATAACAACCTAGTGTGTATACAAACTGTACAAAATAGTGTTTAGAAAAAAGTAGCTATTCTCCACTGAAAAACTTTACAAACAATCTAACCTACTTGATGTAAGAAGTCTTTATGCCTATTCATGCCTGATCTGGATGTTTTTCCATAAACAGGAATATGAAATATCTAAAAAAAAAACAGATCATGCGAAAATATGACTGTGAATCTGCCATTGTCACTGCCAAAGATTTGTACACTTTTTCGGTCAAAAACTACATAACTGTTTGCCATTAGAACACAAAAAAATTGGAAAACTAAAAAAATTCAAAGTAGCCATAAAAAAATTCATAATTACCAACAAAGAAAAATTGATATTTTCTAAAAAATTATCAAAACAACACAACAAGCAACCTGACATATATTTCGCCAACAATAGACTGTCCGTTATCAACATTTTTCATCTATGGCCCCCTTTTGAGAGTTGCTGGAAAACGCAGCACAAGCCCATATGTGCTTAGGCGTAGCAGGCTACTCAAAATGGGGTGAAATATTTACAATATTAATATTATTATTATATTCGCTATGTTGTACATTGCCATCAATAAATTGAATTGAATTGAATCACAAATGACATAAAAAGTAATAGAAAACCATTAACCAACAAATTCTATGACTGGGTGCATTTTTATCTTTTGAAATACTTTATTGGTACCATTTGTTGCAATAACCTGTTCACCAAAATTATGTTTGGATGATTCACTACTGGGGCAGCATTCTGGGGAGGAGCCCCATCTTGTTGGAAGTATAGTATCCTCAAAATCGCAAGGGGTAATTCTTCTAGGAATCCTTCAATCTGATTTTGAAGAAAATCTAAATATCGTTGACCATTCAGACAGCCTTGTACCAATAATTCCTGCCTTAATAGATGTTGATTTTCTTGCGCCCAATATCTGGTAGTCTGTTTATTATTGAACATATCATTATTTGTGAATCGTAACGCGTCAGAGAAAAGGATTCATTTCACGAAATTCTGGTCTTCATCATAATTATGAAGCAACCAGTTACACTAATTTAGCCTTCAATCAACATTATTTTCATATAAATGTTGATGCAATGATATTTACGAAATCGATGCTGCTTGATAATTTTTCTTTCTGATTCACGATTTATATCCAGTTCATATCCTATTTTTCTGGTCGAAACCGTAGGATTCAATTCAACCCAAGCAACTACATATTTTTCCTCATTGATAATGAAACTGAGATTTCTGGAATTTTCTTCTCGTCTAAATTTCCTCTCTAAAAATGAGAAATATTGCCTGCAGGGATGTTGTCTTTCGGGATACTGTTGTGCATACAGACTTTCAGCTTCTGTTGCATTCTTACGACATTTGCCGTAAATTAAATTAATAAGATGTCTACTTGTTCGTCTCTCGAATACATACCTATTATCGTTAAAAACCAAGAAGAGACAAGCACTTATTCCACTATGCATTGACAGAACAGGATTCTTCGTAGATAAAGTTTCTTATAACTCAAACATTTTTGTTTTTCCATGGCTTACTTTAAAAATTATTTGTTCAATTTTACTAAGGTAATGGAAAACAAATAATACGTTTTTGAGTTTAATACTCAACGGATTTTAGGTTTGAAAATACCGTTGGATTGGTTTGAAAAGTTGAATCCAACTGAGGGGGTGCTGCGGGGTGGTGCCATTTAAAATAAAACGGCATTTTTGCAATAAAGTAATTTCAAAAGATTAAAATGCACCCTGTCATTGAATTTGTTGGTTAATGGTTTTCTATTACTTTTTATGCCATTTATGATGATTCTAATTTAATCGCAGCACACTAGATTGAAAACAAAACTTAGCTCTAAAAAAATAATATCGCTATAAAAACCCACTAAAATAGTTTTAATCTATTCAGAATTTTCTCAGTAATCTGAAAATGCAACAATATACAGGGTGTTCCATTTAAAAATCAAGAATTGATGTTTTTTTCTTCAATATTATTTATAATAGTTACTGTGAAATTTTCTTACCAAACATCACACATTTTCTTGAAAATGTAGGATATATTTTGTAATTTATCGAATCATTTCATAGTTTCATTTCATCCAGAGATCTGAATGACATTTTGTGTGGCTTCAGTTTCATTCTTCTGGTGATGTTCTACAAGGTTTTGGTTTTTTATTTTTCCTGCAATTCATCTTCCATACTTCACATGGAAACTCCTGTCCTGTATTCTAGGATTCTCTGAGATTAAAAAGGTGAATCAGAAGTGAACCTAATCACGATAGTTATATGTGGTATATTTTCATGCTGGTGTCTTGAAATTTCAGAAACCATCAAATAACACCCTTCAAGATATTTTGTTTTTGAAGAGTGCTGCTATATGCCAATTATTATGTTTACATTGTTGGTAGACTTGATAAAGAGGGCTGGCTGATAGACTCATAACTCATCATGAAAATAAGAGAAAATGTTGTTCTTGTTGAGTCAAATAATAAATGTTATTCAGACTGGGGGACACATATTTTTTTTCACGAAATTAAATTATTTGTAAAAGTTTTGTTGTTATGAACCCAGTGAACACAAATGGTAGGGCCGGCACCGAAACACTGCTGCATTCCGTTATATAGACTTGGCAAACTTTATCTGCCTCGACGATTTGCCGTGTCGGTGAAATGTTCACCATCACTGCCCGGCCGACAGCTTACCGCGTTACCTTTTTCCGCAGATTGACCAAGGCGTTTCCGCGAGTTTGCCGACAATTTAAGAATCTGTTTTCCGATACTTCCCGACGTCAGCCAGGCACTTTTTCGCTGACGTTAGAATAGATTCTAACAGATCCGTTATTGGTTTGAATATATGAAATTGGGTGGAGCTGTTGGTTGGCGCAATTTTCAAATTGCAGTAATTTGAAATTTAAACCAATTTTTGACACGATTTCCAAATTGCAGTAATTCAAAATTACACCAAATTTTCATTCAATTATTGACCCATTCGAGTTAGAAAATCGAACCAACCTATAGGCCTATCACGCAATAATTCTACAAAAATTTTAAGAAATTTTATTAGGTTTAAAACCCAATCAATCTGTATTATGTATCAGTGCATTATATTTCATTGAAAGTAGAATAAGAAAGACATAGTTGAAATAAAAAAACATACTCAATTCATAAATAGGTTTATTCACAATTTGACAACCAGAAAACCTCCCTAAACATCTGGCATCAAATATGATCAAAATGGGATCATGAGAAGTACAACCCTGATCTTGAACATCTGGGAATTCCGGCATTGACTCATCAGTATTAGATTCTAAAATACTATTTGTTAAACTTCTCAGCAGTACGTCTACGGTGTTGGCGTTTATTACTATATTTATATTGAAATTTTCCTGGACATGTTTACTTTTCTTCACAATTATAATAATAATAATAATAATCTGTATTTATCCTTTAAGATCATACATGATATAGGACAAGTCATAAATACACAGACATACATAGGTACACATATATATATATATATATATATATATATATATATATATATATATATATATACAGTAAACAAATAACTATATTACTTTAAACATATCGTCCATACAAACAAGCAAATAATCAAATAAAAAAAAATTATGAATTAGCAAAATATTCACTAATGTCATAAAAGCAGGATTCCACTAAATATTTTTTCAATCTTATTTTGAATTTACTAATATTTTTTCGTTTTTGATATCACTGGGGAGGTGATTGAAAAATCGTATTCCATTATAATTAGGACTGCTTTCGTAAAGTGAAGTACGGTGCTTTGTACTTCTAAATAAATCACCATGCCTCGTAGCATAGTCATGAGAGTCAGAATTTTTTGAGAAGCTCTTGATGTTGAGTTCAACATATGTTACAGTTTTGCCTTAGGAAGGATAATATTGCAATGCAAATATGTCTATACCTCTTGAGATGCTGAAAAAGGAAATGTGTCAAAGAGCAACTGTGGCCTTATATGAAAGTAATTAAGAAAGGTATATGAACAATATATCAATCCACCATTAGAGATCTATAACGTGTTTTGGTATGACTACGAAGCTCAAACAAAACATGATTTTCCATTTATGATTAAATGATTATCATAATTAGCAAAACGTAACTCACCATCCAGTTTAATGTTGACACACACGTAAAAAAAGTTAATGAATTAAACCTCAACAAAATCCTAGACTTCTTAGACCACGAACCATTTTTTTATACAACATAGCCACAAACCATCATAGGACAGGACAACACACAGGACTGTTTATTATATGTTCGATCAATCCGATTCGGTGGCCGTCTGTTTGTTGCTTATATTCAGGACAGCCCGGAAAATTTGAAAGTTGGTGGAGTTTCAAAGTCGTCAAAAACTGAAATCCGGATAGTTTCATTATCGTAGCACGGCCGCGTCAGTGATTGCATAGATACATGAGTCGGCCCAGCGTCGAGTCTACATGTCAAATCCACCAACCTCCTAATGCATAAATAAGGTAGGCGAAACGACTCCGGCCCGCTTGTGTGTGACCGATGCCGACATAGATCTGATGATGCCGATATAATCCCGACATTCAACCGATGATTTGTGTTTACTGGGAATTATTGCTCATGAAATAATATCTCTGGTCACTCACGAATTCTCAGTGAAAATTCAGTTCATATTCATTTGGTCAAACTTGTAAATATAGTTATAGGTTTTTGACGAAGTTTGTTGCAAGTGACTGAAGCAATAGCTATTCAAACATTTGACCTTAATGAATATCAATCAATTACCACAAATAAGTAATACCATTAGATTCAGATTAATCGCAAATTTGTGGCAATACAGATGGTATACTTTCTAGTTATAGGTTTGGTCCTTGTTTTTGCTTAATGGATATTCTAATGGGACCTTACAATTCATTTTTCAGTGTGTGTGTGTGTATGTTTAATTTCAATAAATAATTGTCTGCTCAGAATGGTGGAAACCTTTTCAACGCCACAAACTCAAAGACTCCTGGCGGCCTTGATTGAAGAAAGAGTGTTGAACAGTCTCCCAAAAAATGGGGAAAATGGAACCAAACCTGCGAAGTTGAAGTGTGAGTGGATACAAACTTTCTTTTTGAAATTTGCTACAAAGTGGTGTTTCAGCTTCAGAATTCACAAAACTTAAAACATCGACAGGCAATCAAAAAATGGGTACTTGTTTGGATAGGCGGTTGAAGAAAGAACTCATGGAACAAGGCATACTAAGTATAGAAGATATATCGAAGGTACTTAGTCATTTATCTAGCGAGTGTATAAACAATTGATTGGTGGATGATAGCAGCTTTTCTTTTGCACAGAGAAGCAAAAAATGTTGAAAAAATGTAGAGGAACATACAAACCACATTCTGAAAATAGGTACAAAAGTGATGTTTTTTTAATATGAGTTTGTAATCGATCTCAAAAGCTATTTTTCCTTGTTTTTAGTTTTTTTTTCAGATACTGTTGAGGTAGAAAGCTGAAATTTGTCACGGTATTGAAACTTATTTACTTGCATATTTTCCCAATAAGAATATTTAACCAAATATTTTGGTGATCAAAAGTTTTTTCTGCTCATTTATGGAATCAGTGTATCGCTAAATTCAAACTGTAGTAGTGTCTATGAATAATATTTGAGAGCTTTTCTGATTTTATCTAATGGTCGAATCTATTTAATATTATCGTTTTATGGTTGTAACTTTTACACCCACTATAAATGAAAGAGTCTATAATAAGACTTGAGGTGGGTAGTAGAAGTTTTATGTCTCTATTTTGCCGAGTGTTCTGATTTGATGAATAGGAACCAAACTTAATTTTATGTTTTTCTATTATTGATGCATTTAAAACTGTTATTATTTTGTGAGATGTCAACATTGGTTTGGAATCATAAGGTTTAGTTCTGCACATGATATTGTTACGAATCTGGGGTTCGTATCTAGTGTCCGTTTATTTACACTTCACAAAAACACAATACTGCACTCTGACAATTGAATAAATCAATCACAAGTCACTTTTTGGGCTATTCTGAATGAACTCCTAACTGTCTTCCCACGGTCCGCTCGGTCGTTTATATAAAGGTCATTAACAACAGAAATTGTTTGTTTGTTTCGGAGATCTCCGCCGGTACGTCAGCGGTTCATCGGGTGTGCGATAACCATTCAATGGTGTACTATTCATTTTTGTAACAATAATATGGATTATTCTGTAGGATAAATAGACTGTTCAATAGGTGATTATTAAAAAAATGCAATACCATAACTCAGACAATACAATGAACCAGTGATAAACCATCTTTGCAGTTGAGAATTTTAATTCTTTCATAATTAGCACCCAGAACACAGTTTTTTTTCTTAGTGAGGGTGTTTATTAAAAAACATACTTTTGTATTTTATACCAATTTTCAGACTATAGCTTTCATGTTCCTACACAATGTTTATTTGTAATCAATCATTATATACTGATATTTATGGATACAAAAATTAATATAATTGATCAGAGAATGCTATCTGGATTTAAGCGGACATAATTCAATGAAGTAGTGGAGGCAAGAGTCTGATTCAATAAGGTTTTTTGTGACATCCTAAGGGAAGTATATAGATTTAACAAAGCAGTGATTGACAACCATTGGAATTTTGTTCAGCTAAACATTAGCCTCTTCAGCTCATTCCTGAGAAACTGTGTTCAGCTCTTGTACCATTTCTTTGGTGGTTGTCCTGATTTCCTGATTTTTGGTAGCCTGTGAATTATCGTTGAATTCTCATTTCACTTGTTCTTAGGTTTTGTTTGATTGTTGTATTTCAGCTCATTATTAGTCTGACACAAGTGTTGTAAATCTCCACTTTCACTCTTGTTTTCATGTATTAGTTCGTCCAGATTATATTACTAACACAGTGCCAAATGAATAATGTGTTGTATTTCTGCTTGGTGCCTGTATCTGTAGAAAAAAAGTATCAGAAAATCGTATGGAAGACATTCAGAATTACTTGAATTTGTGAAACTTAGACAAGTTATCAAGTAAAATATAAAAATTGCACATAATGACAGTACGACTATGACAGAATACTTTGCAAATTATATTATACAGCTAATTCGTTTCCGAATAGCCAAAGAACATAAGAAGAATCTCAAACATATCTGTTTCCATCGATCAGTGCTTCATTTCATATTAAATGTGCATACATAACAACTGGCGACGAGAGTCGTTTTAAATAAAAGTGAACCCACGGTCCTCACTAAGGAAAAGTGAACGTTGTCTGATCGTTTTTTCACCATTTACAAACGAATAAGACCTAACAACAATGCTTTAAAACATCTGCATGATATAGTCAATAGCTCTGGTAATTTCTTTGGTATATTTTTTCAACATCCTAGACCTGATGAAGTTAAAGAAGAAAATGAACAGAATCGGGTTTATATATATATATATATATATATATATATATATATATATATATATATATATTTCCATTCTATGGAGGAGTAAGACGTTGGGAAGGCCGAAAGAAATTTAAAGACAAGATGATATGATCCCTGGACATCATATGTTCTTTCCTCATTTGGGATTGTTCTGGCACTCTTACTGCTGTATTCAACTTATGTTTGAGAATGAGGACATTTCCTTATGGCTTGAAGTCTGTCCAATGTTCAAATGCGGAGATAAATATGAAATCGAGAGTTATAGAAGCATTTTGATCATTTGTAACCTTTCTAAAGCTTTCAACATAATTTGGTATAACTCTGTGTTTGTAATAAGACATCCCAAAATCAGTATCCCCTCATCAATAATCCTTTGACTGTGACAAATTTAACACAAAATATATTTCCTAGATGCTAGATGACAAGCCAGGTAAATGTTATTCACACAGATTTTGAAAATGCATTGGAAGTGGTAAACCATAACGTTTCATTAAATAAATTCAATTAATTGTATAAATTCAGTGCTACTGCTTTTTTAGAAGAATGAAGGGATTCCATTTGATTATAGTTAATCCAACGTCTCCATTCGTTGCTCAAGGGTCAAATTTGGGTCAGATTCTGATCATTGTAAATGATTTATGTCTTAGATGTGTCAGATATTGTGCTTTGCTGATAACTTGAATATTTTTCATGAATGATTTTAATGATTACGTACATATGCAGGAAGTATTTGTTTTTCAATTTTTTTTCGAAGTAGTTTTTCCAAAATAAAAATACCTAAGAAATGTTCCTGTTTGAACACTGGAAACCACGCCAGGATGTGACGTTACAAGTACAGATCGCCGAGTGCGTAAGATAATTTCAGAGTTGCCAAGCGTTATTCATAATATTTCTTAATAATGTGAGCAGGCCGAAAAAATAATGACATAGCACTGGGTATACATACATATTATTCAAGAATAACTAAATCAAGAACAGCTATCAAATGAGAAGCCTGCATTTCAATATAACACATGCTGACACAAGTTCTGTTTCATTCATAGCATGAAACAGAATAACATTTCCTCAGAAATTCCTCAAAATAGTGACACTGGCAGCTCGCCGATCGCCGACAGTTCAAGGAATTACAGCGTTGCCAAGCGTTATTCAAAATATTTCTTTATAATGTGAGCAGGCCGAAAAAATAATGACAAAGCACTTGGTAAACATACATTTATTTAGGAATAACTAAATCAAGAACAGTTATCGAATACAAAGTCTCCATTTCAATATAACACATGCTGACATAAGTTCTTTTTTATTCATAGGATGAAACAGAATAATATTTCCTCAGAAGTTCCGCAAAATAGTGACACTGGCAACTCGGGAAAATGCCAAATCAATGGACTTATGACGTCAAAAGAAGCGGCAATAACGCTGTTTGAATTTGAGGGTTTTAGAGTAGCATTTATTCGAATATTACCAAATATCTTCTAGGAAAAACTATGCATACATAATATTTTATCATTTCAACTTCAAGCACATATGAAGCAAATTTGTGATCTCGCCTATTGTTAATGTACTTATTGAAACCATTTCAATTTCTCTTATTCCTTTATATTGTCTTGTATATAGGAAACTGTGATAATGAAGGCTATTTATATTTATCACTCAACACACATGATTCTTGTAGGTCTTCCATAATTATTGGAACCAGACAAGTTTCATACTGAGGTTGGTCCAAATAGATAGGAATGTGTAACCTTAGTGAGTACAATTCTTGGTCTGTTTTTTTATAACTCATGTCAATTTTTCAGGCTATATATTTTCCGTGATACAAATTGGTTGTTAGATTATGTGTGCTTGCCAAGTTAATCTTGAATCAATGTGATATTATCAGTGCCTTCATATTTTATTTATTTCATTTGCGCTGAATCAATCACAATGTCCTTTACACCATATCTTAATTATTGACTCATCAGCAAATAAACCATTCCTAAAAGTAGAGGGTCTGAATAATACCTAGCGACACAAAAACAATAATTATTTCTTAATTTCTTGATATGATGCCTTTGTGAAACACTGGGTTGGTGGCCGTGAGCATAGAGGCACTGGCTTATGTCCAGATGGTCCGAGTTCGATTCTCGGCATGGCTACTGAAATACAAATTTATTTCTGTAGTTTAGTTGAGCGCCAGGAGATAGGTGACCAACCGAACATTCTTGGTACCTAGATATCAATCCTTCGGACTGTCCACGGTTACCAGCCGAGTAGTGCTTCGGATGACACTTAAAAAGCTGACTTCCGAGGGTTGCTTTGCAACTAAATTGGCGGTTAAAAACAATTTTAAAAACAATTTTTTTTAAAACACAGTGCTCTGTTAAATAGGTTCAATTGAAGCAAGGTTAATGTTGTAGCACTCAAACAATATCATTCTAATTTAGTCTATAGAATGACTTCAATGTATGATAAACAAGATGAAAATGTATTCAATGAGAGGATCATGAAAGTATTTCCCAAATTCTCTTTCTCAGTTTGTGTTTTAGAATATGCCAGAAGATGAAATTCTCACAGAAATAAAAAAATGCCAGCAAGAGTTAGCAACAGTGAACGAATATAATATTGAGGAATTGAATAAATTGAAAAGTGTTGTTGTGAATGACCTCAACTCCAACGATCTGAAGGATCACTTACAGAAAGTGGATAAACAGGTTTGTCCAAATGCAATTGAAAAAAACATTTTCTATTAAATGTGATTTTAAGGTCCTGGATTTATATAATAAAATCATCGTTGCGAGGAAAACAGCACAGCAGGAGGAAGGAGAAGACTTCGATAAAACAGTATTCACTGAACAAATCACTAAAGAATATGAGGGTCAAGCAGATACCTTATTAAAACAACATGTAGATCTTAATAGAGAATTAAATGGTCTCACAGATATGCAGATGCTTTATTGATGGCTAAATTCGATATAATTTGAAAAGCCAGCTAAGGATGTATGGTAATTTTTTACAATTTTTTTTTTTTTTAAAAAAAGTGTCTAAAAATATGTGCAGACCATCACCATGTTGAATATGGCACATGATGAGGAATGCAAGTTTTAATGATGGTGTTTTATATTATTTTACACAAAATACTTTAAATTATAGCTCTGAGTAATCTTTATTCATTTAAATTTCATTAATTTACAACGTCGGAACTATGGCCGATGGCAGACAAACCTTTTTTTTTCATTAATATTGGGACATGGTTATTAATTATCTTTTTCAGAAATGTTGGAGAATTATATAATTAACTTTTAGATGTAACTTCATAGATATTAATTGAAGCATTGAGTGGATGTAATGTGTGACAAAATATTATTTTGTCAAAAAATGGAGTAAAACATTTATCACTGATTTTAGTGTCAGTTCATACTCCCACCTTCAATTCTGTTGATATGAATAATACATCGATGTTATCAGGACAGCATTCTTTATTGAGCTGTATGATTTTATTTATCCACTTAATGCCTTAATTTGTCGCAAATAAAAATAAGTACAAAATGTAATTATAGTTTCAAGTTGAATATTTTGAAAACATTGTACAACATAAATATATATTAGATTTTGAAGATTGGCCAATGAAGATTAAGTAATACTTGGGAATTTTTGCATACAGTATCAGAAAGTATTTATCTTGGGTATGGTGGTTTCATGAGAGCGTAAAGAATAGCTTGCTATATGTTGAGAGAGCATTACAATTTCTCCTCGACTCGCTCGAGGAAGGGATATCGAAGTCACGACAAGAAATGAGTCGATTCGCTGTGCGTTGTGTAGCATTGCCACGTGGTCAGTTAATGTGTTGGGTGGGGTAACAGGAGGGGCGCACAGCAGTGCGTCTCTCTTGTTTATGTGGTATTATCATATCATTGCGTTCCTTGTTGCTCGTGTAGATTTCTGTCCGTACCCCAGATAAATGTTTTCCGATACTGTATACTTCATTATACAATATATGTGATTTGAATATTTTGAAATTGTTGATTGAACTATATGCAAAATTCCTCAAGACCAATAATTTTCATTCGATATTATGTTAAATCATAGCTTCTCAGGCTAGTTCTATTGATTTTTTTCTCCAACCTTTATTTTCGGTCTTTGTATTTATTTTTATTAAAATCAATTTGAACATTGCACTATTATTATTTTCCCCACTCCAGAAGTACTACAAGTATACTAATAATTCGTTAATAAAAAATCTAAATTAGAAATGCATTTCATGAAGACTTTTTTTTTATAGAATAACCAATAGGGACAAAATTAGTATATATAACAATGCAACAAGAACCATGAATTGAATTGGGAAAGCTTGAGCATTTGAAAAATTAAGAAACTACCCAAATCTGATTGTAAAGAGGAGGAAAATGGGAATATATATTCATATACATATATATATATATATAGTTTTTTTTTAAATTGATCATAAGTTGAGACATTGAAGCAGATTATGAAAGAAAACAGAAAACTTGTAATGTATTGAACTTTCGATTAATTCAGCTGCCATCTCTGTTCGAATAGCAGAAAGCGCCACCATATGAAATTTACAGAACAAGATTCTCCAACAGTCAAATTTGTGGTTCATAGGTCCGCCTCTCCTACCAATTGATAGATGGCGCATGGGCACACAATTCATGTATTAAAAGAAAGAACATTGGTGTCTATTATATTGTTATTGTATTGTTTATTAAGAACATGTCGACATGAGGGAATTCTGGAACTTAATGGCTGAAGAAATTATATACAGGGTGTAAACCAACCTCTTGCATTCGAGTGAATAATGCCATTTTATAACGTACAGTAGTTAAAAATTCGAAAAAAAAAATTTTTTTTTGTCAAATTCGTCAAAATTTTTGGAACCGTGAAGTTTTTTAGCTTATCGTAAAAATTTCAAATATATATGTATAAATATATACAGGTTGTTATATAATAAGTGTCAGTTATTTATAAGGTGAAAAGTTCATATAAGCATGGGTCCGCAAGGCCTTCATTTTTGATAACCAGGGTGTTAAAAATTTATTTTTTATTTGTTTTTGCCTAAATAATTTTTAAAATAATGTGGATATTTGGACGAAAATTGGTATTTGGGGATTTTTTTATATGAGAAATTCAAATTTGATCTTAGTTTGGCCCTTAATTGTAGAGGGCGCCGCTTACAGGTCTTTGTCTCTTTTGGGGAGTCACAACTTTGTCGTGCATGCATGTATGTATCACATTTTCTAGAAGAAAAACCGATTCCTCTATTATTTTTACGTGAAAAAGGTATGCTTTTCAAAAGTTGCTACAAGCATTCGAGATATTTTGATTTAAATTAATCGATACATGTGTTTGTTCGCTGAAGGTGGACACTTTGAACAATTTATTTGAATACAATTTAGTTTCCTTCAGTTTATTTCATTATACATATTCAAAATTTCTTGAAATGAAATGTTGATATTTCTTGCAAATTTTATTAAAACAAATACAGATTTTGCACCCTTGATACAAAAATAACTATTTCAAACGAGTAAAAAGAAATAGAATGGGTGGCGCCCCCTACAAAAAACCAAAACTACTTACTTAAACGTCAAATTCATTTCCTAAGCATTCTTGTGAAAAATGCAAAATAATGGTAATAACTTCAACACGCATCGATTATCAAATAATCGACTTCAAGCCCAAAATCTAGAAAACGGTTGCTTATAGCGACTTGTAACAAGGGTGGCTTTTTTACGTAGATATGATAGAGGAATTGATTTTTTTACTGAAAAATCTGCTAGAAGTAAGCTCAAAAAAGTTATGAATCTTCAAAAAAGAAAAAGACGTGTAGGTGGCGCCCCCTACGAGTAAGAGCAATAATAACATCAGGTTCAAATTCGACACCTCAAAAAGCCTCTCAATACCAATTTTCGTTCAATTAAGGTCAGTATTTCGAAAGTTATTTAAAAAAACGAAAATAAAAATAAAATTTGGACAATTCATATTAGAATATTGTCAGGAATCACCTCCTGAAGTTTGTCAAAGTACTTTTGAATCATCCTGTATTTAGCGACGGCTCTAAAACTGAACAAGGAGTAGGATCGGCATTTGTTGTTAATGAAACCAGATCATCCTGGACTCTACCCACTATGGCCTCGATTTTTACTGCTGAAGTCTATGCCATATGGCAAGCATTACTGTATTGTCAGTTTTCGAACAGACATCTTTTACTGATCTGCACCGATTCTCTGAGGTGTCTACAAAGTCTTAAATACAATTCTCGAGATGCTTTGATAAATACTATTACCGACCTCCGAACAAGTTTGAATGCCTCCGGCAAAAAAATCATTCTAGCATGGATCCCTGGACATATTGGAATAATAGGAAATGAACAAGCGGACGAAGCGGCAAGGGAAGGATCAGAAGAAACAGCCGATAGATAGATAGATAGATCCTTTATTTTCATAGACAATATTGTAACGAACCTAGGACCTGTCGCCTCAGTCGTTGCCATCGACAACGATGATATCATCCCCGGAGATATTCGAGAACAATCCAGTCACGCCGCCGCAGATAACAACGGTCGATATTGGAAACAACTGGAACATGCTGGTTGCCAACTGCCAGAATTGGAAACATCGAGAATTCTGTAACGGAGATAAATAGGCAGCCCTCAAGAGGGCGTGGCAGTCTCAGCAGCCGATAGCGTCGAGCGATACAGTGGCGTAGTTAGTAATATAAATTAGTTGTACATTTAAGTGTGAAATAAATTAGTAAAACCAAGTTAAGTTTATTCACGTTACAATATATTACAGCATCGTATAGAAATTGTCAAACAACAAAACAAAAAAACTAAAAACTAACATTTTTGGAGAAGCCCTTAAAAGTACATCTGACAATAAAAGTACATAAATATATTGATCATAGGTAATAAATTAACAGACATATTGTTCAAGTCATGAAGTCCGTTGAAACATAAAAACATTTATCAAGTAGGTAATTTTTAAGATTTCTCTTAAAAAGTCCCTCAGACTGAATAGATTTTAAATATTCACGCAAGAGATTGAAGATTTTTGGTCCCAAATATTTTGGTGTATTTAATGTCACATTATATTCACAGTATGGAATATAAAGGTTTTAATCCTGTCGAGTTGATTTCTCACGTATACAACCATTGGTCAGGAATAATGTTCTATTTTTAAATACACACACACAGACATTTCAAAAATAAATAGACAGACCAAAGGCAAAAACTTGTATTCTCCAAATGAAGGTTTACAGGAGCTGAGTTGGGAGATACCAGCAATAATTCTCACAAGTTTTTTCTGTGCTGTAAATACGTTAGTAGCTAAGGACAAATTCCCCCAAAATAGGAGACCATATCTCTAGCGAGACTCTACTTGAGCGTAGTATAGTATAACTAGTTGTTTTGAGTTCAAGACTGATTATAGATTTCTAAAGGAGAAACATAGTGAATTCAATTTACTTATAAAATAAGAGACTCACAATGCGATCTCCAGTTTAAGGTATCATCCAATATCGCTCCCAAAAATCTGACCGAATCGGACTGAACCAAGGATTAATTACTGTTACGTATCTAATATCTAGTGGTTACGCATACTTCTGACTGTTTTGAAATCTCATAATTTGAGTTTTATTTGGATTCAGATATAAATTGTTTTTAGAGCACCAATCTATAGTACGATTCATCATCTCTGAACAGTTATTATTCAGGATGTTATAGTTCTTATCACTAGCAACAATAGAAATATCGTCTGCATATAGAATGCATGAATTTTCATCAAATAATGTATCCAGATCATTCATGTATAGCACAAATAAAATGGGGCCAAGCACAGAGCCTTACGGGACACCCATAGATACTATTCTCTTATTGGAACTGTACTTGTTTTCCTTGGCTCCATCACAGTGGGACATAACCACATACTGTTCTCGATTAGTCAAAAATGAAGAAATCCACTCATAAGCTACACCACGTATTCCGTTGGAATAAAGTTTAGAGAGAAGCATATCATGATTGACACAGTCGAATGCCCTACTTAAATCACAGAAGATTCCAGCAGGGCACTCACCTGCCTCAATAAAGTTTACTGTTTTATCCATAAATGAAATGCACAAATAGCACTGCTAGTTGATCTGCCTGGATATAATCCATGCTGACTTTCAGTTAATGAGTTTTTTCTCATTAGAAAATCCATGAGTCTCACAGAAAATGAGAAAATAATAGGGCCCAGACCTTTAAGAAGCAAGATGAAAAGGTAATTGGACGAAAATCATTCAAATTTCTAGAATTGGACTTTTTCTGAACAGGCACAACCTTGCTTGTTTTGATGCTTGAAGGAAAACGACCTGTTGTAAACGAAATATTAACTAAGTATGTGAGTGGTTCAATAATTATTGGTAATACTTTTGTCATTATGAACATTGGTATTTCGTCAGACCCACTAAAGGACTTATTTTTAAGTTTGTGATTCAATAAAATTAGAAGTTCTTTACAGACGAAAGGATTTAAGAAAATGGAATCTTTTTCAAGAAATTATTTAAATCTGTATCATTTGGTAATGAGCTAATAATTTCATTAGGTTTGTCAATAAAATAGGTATTGAACATATTGACAATTGTCTGAGGATCAACATAATCAGTTCCATTTTCTCTAATTGAAATATTCGAATTATTCTCACTATTCTTAGTCAGTTTATTTATCACATTCCAGGATGTTTTGCACATATTGTTCAGACGTAAGAATCTTATTTTGGTAGTGAGTGCGTTTAACATGTTGCACAAGTTTTTCATGTTTTTTTTGCTTTTTTATACAAGTCTGTCAGGACAAGGTGAGAGGTTTTCAATAAAAATAAGTCCTTCAAGTTTTGGCTGGATTTAATTACATCGTCAGTCACCCACTCACTCTTAGAATCCACTTTCTCATGAAATTGTTTAAAAGGGAAAGACGTATCGAAATGAAATCCAAATTGAAAAGGGAAACATTCTCAATTGAATATTGACTAGAAAGATTTTTCTGTGAATTGAAAAATCCACGATAAATGAAGTTATTTTTGTGAACAACTACTTCCCCGGCTAAAGCCACGCTGGACATTGAGCTACATCTGATAGATATTCTGAAAAGACCCTAACTAAAAGAAAAAATCTGTAATTAAAAATTTGCATTTTCATTCAGATCGTTATTTGATTTTCTATTCCAGTCTTTATTAAGAACTCATAAAGATGAATGAAGCAAAGAAGAATGTTTTCCAAAAGAGAGTACTCACCAGAAATAATTCGTAACATTGACGCAAGAGAGGCATCGCATTCACTAGGTCTTCAATACATTTTTGTCGACGAAAATCTATTTCACGCTTCCACGATCATCAGGAAGACCGGAAGAAATGAGAAACACATTTTCAAGAATCAATCTCACTTTGCAAAGATGGAAAAAGTTAGTCATTTCTTTTAAAGAGACACTTTGAAATTAGTGTTTTTTGACATTAAAACCTGTCGTGGGGTATGACCTTGAGGCGACAGGCAGAAAGACACCACGACAAAAGACATGGATAATTCCATATTTCAAATGAGTTGTAGGAAGAAAGTGAGTTTTTTATAAGATCATTGTTTTTTTTCATTTCATTCCTTCAAAAAACATGAGAAGCAATTTAGTTTTTCCTAATATTCCAGTTCTGTACCATTCTTCACGAAGCCTTCAATTTATCCTGAAAGGTTAACTGATTTGACTACTCAACAATAGGCAACAATCATCATAACTTGAAGTACTCAACTGATTCAAATCTTAATGAGGTAACGCGAGAGTGCGTATGGATCGCTTGTTTCCGCCCTTCGGTAGCTCTCGTGTCCTTTGACGTCTTCGACTTCTACGCTCTCGGGCTCGGCTCTCCTCGCTCCTCGCATTACCTCGGCGAGAGTAGAGCCAGTAGTCAGCACAGTTTTCAGCGTGAAAATGAATCTACAGGATGTTGCCATCTATCTGAAATATACATACGGCATGAATCAGTTGTCTGGTCTGAAGTATTAGTGACAGATAAGGTGTTGCCTTGCCTACCTTGTGTCACGAGGCCGCCAACTAATGGGACTCGTATAACATTTTATACGAAAAATGATTCACCTAGCTTCAGAGCTTCGTAATAATTTGGATAGCAGAATTTCGATCATTTCCCAGCCAGTACAAAAACATCTCAGATATGTTAAAAGTACGAGATTTTGAGACATTGAACATCCGCTGCGATGTTCTGGTTTACATGAATAGAACTTTTATAGAACAGCCAATGTCCGCCGCAGGTGGCGATTTTCAGGATGTCACAAAAACAACTTGTCTTAATTTTTTTTGATAGCCTTTTCATAGACACAACAGAATATTCCCAAAACGTTTTGCGCACATTAAATCGCTGTTGATAAAACATTTTTAGAGATCACTTTCTGAAGTCTTTTGTTATTTATTTGGACATTTGGAGGTGTCACATTCTATTTGAAATAGAGTTTTTTTTTCAATTTTTATACCTCCAGGAATGCGAGGGATGCATTTTAGGATGTCTATCATGTAATCTAAATGGAGATTCTTTTTGAAAAACGAACTTGACACATTTTTAGTGAAACTTTCCCATTAATTTATTCTGTTATGATGATAGTGTTGATGTTGAAAAAATAAAGTAAAGGCTTTTATATTTCTAGAATATGTATTGAAATTAAGATTTCATCTCATGAAACAGATTCGATGTGAAATATACTAACCACCAATTTTGAAGATAATTGTAACATGATTAGATATTTTCTTATATATAATTTCAATTATATCTTTAGGAAGGAAGATTTAGTTAAAATTAGGGCCAATTTATGCAACAATATCACAAGCGTCTACAATCTCTGTCTCAATCATAAAATCGAGTTGAATCTATACATTTCAATGGGAGCATTTATACAACTTTTTTAGTTTTAGTCTCAATCACTATCATAAGAATATGACCTTCAAACTTGGCAAATTTCAATATTTATGCTTATGATTAAGACGACATATAAAATGGGCATGTGCATAGATACATATTTGACGAATGACATAAAAAATTAATCATGTCAAATTTTGTGTCTGAAAAAAATGAGTCTGGAAGATTGAAATTATTGACAAATTTCCCCATCTTTGGAATAAAAAAAGATTGATTTTGCCATTAGGAATTCGTGGAAAACAATTGCTGAAATAATGCTAAAGACTGATGCATAATTACAAAAATTTCTTAAGACAGCGACTGGGACTATGATTTAGACAGTGATTGTGAGTACGACAATAACAATGTTGCATAAATTGGCACTTATATTTGGAAAAATACTCATTTTCACGGTGATTCTTCAGTTTTATCACAAACCGAATTATTCTATTTGACGAGTCAATATATTTCAGGTCGCATAAGTCTGTTGGAAAACATAAATTGTTTTTTATTTTCCAACTCCCCATAATCTGAAAACTAACAAAGTTCCTAATGGAACAATGATAAAGAAAACAGGTCGTTTTTCTCCAGAATCTTCAATGATACAGTTTGACCATGTCATTACACATTCAAAAACCCTATAAAAAAATACACATTGTATGCTTTTGAGGTTATATTATGTTTCTGGACTATGCCAATACATTTAATTCATGTAATACTTACTTTATTTACTTATTATTCAGTGATATCAAAAATGTCTATTATATAATTGGTAATGTTCACTACATCAAACACTCATCACTTTACACGTTTTTTTCAGTTAAAAGTTAAAAAGAAACCTCAACCAACGCCGTCAACTCCTGTGTTCCATGTGCCATACAGTCCAGTGTTGTTCTGCGAAGTTTATCAGGCGTACCACAGTGAATGAATGAATTTTAAAATGAAAGCCGAAAATGAGTGGATAGGTCATTTGGACATTGGTTTTTATTATAATGAATAATATTGGTTACATTTGCTTATGAAAATTTAAGAATGTTGTTTCTGTCCTGTGTAAAATATAAATATTCTAAGATTTAATTCACATGAAATTTTCAACTTTTTGTTTTGTGAAATGATCAAGTTATTAAATAAAATTGTCGAGAACCATTATGAAACTGGACAATAAATATATTCAATATCTGGGATGAACCTCTCAAGGCGAATAATGTTATGTCTAGAAAGAACATCCACACGTTAACATTTTTTGACTTCGCCAATACCTCTCAGTAGGCATACAAAGAAATGCCACAGAAGAACAAATACAATACTTCCAACATCCTCTGAAGTTATCTTTGGTGCATATTGCGTCCCAAAAAAACATCCTCTTGCCAACATTTTCAAAACATCCCAAAACCTCGCAGGAATGTTTGTGCTCGGTGGGTTGTGACAATTTAGAACTGAAAAGTGAGTCATTATAAGCCCACATACTTACTTCATTTTCCTAAATAATTGAACAAATTTATTCATAAAAAAATGTGCAAGTTCCGGATCACGTGGGTGCTGATTTCGAATCTACTTTCGGAAGAGAATTTTCACGAGTTTTCACTTTCACATTTCTATTCATTTGCCTTGTATATCCATCATCCATCACGAACATTCAGAATATATGTATTGAAACTTCACGTTCCAAAATATTCTACAAGGGTATATTAGTTTCAAAACGAATATCATACACGTTTGTATTTATTTTTAGCCAGGTAATCAATGTCGCCTACCCCTTTCTCATATATAAAGATATATGACAAGAGTGAGTTTAATAGGGCCCAGACACATAAATAAAAACTTGTCATCGAAAATAAGTTTTGTCGGTAATGGGGAATGGGTTTTAAAAAGTTATACAGAGTGTCTTGCACAACCGCTAACCGTTTATAGTTCATGAAAAATAAACATATTTTTCATTTGAAATTTTTACGAAAGGTCCTTAATAAGCCAGAAAAAAGTATCATCTACCAAAACTTCACTGTTTAATCGACAACAAATTTCGTACAAAGAGGTTTATTCAACTTTACAATCTGCAGTAGCTCATTTTTCAGCATATCTTTGTAAAATGGCTTCTTATTTAATGTAAGCCAATATTTTTTTTTTCAAGAAGACGTCGGTATTTTTTCTGATTTTTTTTAGGGGTAGCTGGCATTATCCATAACTATAACAGACTCAGGAGGAATAAGATCTAGCATTTGCTGGATGTATTCTTCAAAAACATCAGCGTTCATGCCTTCATGATAGCCACCATCGACAAATCTATTTTTGCTACCAATGTGAGTAATTATTAATCCTTTACCTTTTCCCGCATTTTATATTTTTATCCTGTTATATTTTACCTACGGTATATCCTTCATTTAACCAAGTTTCGTCCATATAATAGATATTCCTGTTTTCCCTTTGAAACTGTCTAACTGCCCTCAAATATCGTTGTCGCCAGCAGATGATTTCGTATTTCTCTATCAAAAGTGATTTTCTGTTTTCAATTTTTTTCATAACGAAAGTTAATTTCCTTCAAAGTTTTCCACACTTTTTCCCACCCATGGGTGGAATGAAATCATCATTTTTCATTTCAAACATTATTTTGTTCAAGGTAGGTATTTATTTTTTTAAGTAAAACGATTGTATGATTCTTCAGATGGCAGTCTTTTCATCCTCATTTATTAGAGTTTTTTTCTTCCTGTACTTCTCTTTGGTGACCTCATGGGGCCGCGTTTATCCTCGTGCACAAGTCGGTATATTGTTGACTGTCCGACTCCAATTATATTCGAACACATTTCAACTATTTTTGTAACGCGGAATGTTGAGTTTTGGTGGCGAACAGCATTGAACACATTGAGAATAATAATTTTCTCATTTTTAGAAAGCGCACTTTTACTAATCCGTTTCTCAGCAACAAATTCAGAAACACTAGCCATTTTCAAGAACGCACTTTTCAACAACTGACGGAATGTAACTAAACATTTCAATTTTTTTTAAAACTGAGGCACAGGTAGGTGCCTCTACCTAAGCTTATAATAGTTTTCTTAAATGGTTAAATTAGTAAATAGAAAAACAATGAACGTCGCATTAAAAAGTAATAATATACACTTTTGTTTTTTCTGATGGGACACCCAGTATATTATTGCATTTTTTGGTTCTCCGGAAAATTCTAGATCTGTTTCATTCATGTTGTCCTATATCTACTTGCACATTCCTATCTTAGTTTTTCATAAGCTATCCAATAACATCAACTTCAGATTTAACCTCGTACGCCTATGGAATACGACGAAGACGACTCGGTTTTAGAGTTCAATAATGATTTATTACTCTCTCACATTAGGAAACAGAGTATAGGAGAAATTAATTTATACTTTCAGTCCGTTTAAAAACGTGGTATATTAAAAAACATTTAGATAATTATTCTGTATTTATAAATCGATACAAAAAATGGGCGTCAAAACAAAAAATATTGTCTTGATGCATCCCTATTGATCATTATCTTCAGATCTAACATCGTAACCGTGCATATCCGTTCTGTTAGGAAGCTTCTGATATGGGGTGTGATTGCTAACTATTTTGTATACTCATTATTATCAGGTTATCTTGTTTGGACAAATGTTCTGCATTCGAAATTTGAGTGACTTCACATGTAAATTATTAACTTCAAGGATATTGTTGCAATTATGTATAATACGTATAGATTTGATTCGTCGAATTTTCTCCAAAATTAGGATAATCAATTATATTCTACACTTCTAAGAGAAAAAAATACTATTGACAGATTGGGCTCAAAGTCAAATAAAAATAATCATTTCATTCCATTGGTACAACCTCCGAAAGCCAACGGTTTTGAAGCTACGAGTCGTCGAATGTCTGAATTTTCATAAAGTATCGGCCGCGTCAATTAAAAAAAATCCATTAAGAAAATAATTTTCCTTTTTTTTTCGTTATATTTAATTTCAAATGGACAAAGGCAAGTTCAGGTAGAAAACGATGGATAAATGTTCTGCATTCGAAATTTAAGTGACTTTACATGTAAGTTATTAACTGCAATTAGGTATAATACGTATAGATTTGATTCGTAGAATTTTGTACACTTCTAAGAAAGAAAAAAAGACTATTGACAGATTGGGATCAAAGTCAAATAAAAATAATCATTTCAGAAAATAATTTTCCTTTTTTTTTTCGTTATATTTACTTTCAAATGGACAAAGGCAAGTTCAGGTAGAAAACAATGGATCCCGAAGTATACAGAGTGGCCACTTTTTTAATGGGATTGTATTGGTAACTTTTAAACCATAAGAGTTAGAAGGTCGGTCAAATGGAGAAAAAGTTGCATTCATAGAAGCATTGTCAAGCAGTTCAAACAAATCGAGATTATCAGGGCCGGTTATTGAGATATCATAAGAAAAGTAAATTCTGTCATTTTGATTTTTCTTTTTTTCCCACTTTATTTCGAATATTATCAAAAAATGTTACAGGAGTTTTTTATTCGACAGTAAATTATCCTCAATTTGACGTAATCAGATTTTGTATCCAACGTTTCGTACGCTCTGGGCCACCCTCAACCTCATTTTTTTCAATACGGACCTGCATATTTTATGACACTTTTCGAAATAACTTTTGACGTTGAATTCAACGATATATCATACAATGTCATTCAAAGTTGATTTTCAGGTGATTTTGACCCTTATCCAAATTTCTTTGGGTCGGATCTGTATTACATTTAGGTACCTTTAGTTTAATTAACAACATGCAATACATTTCGATAAGGAAATCAACTTACTCATCTTCAACTGAATGGAACGTAACAGAATCAAAGCAAGAAACAAGTAATAATTATTTACAAATTTCAAGAGGTGAAAAACCTAATTCATAATAATTAAACGAAACTATCATTTGATGAAAAAAAAAAAACAAATGATTATTCGAAAGTAAATGATGAACATTAATGAAGTAAGTGTTCGAAATGTCCACCATTTTGTGAAATGCACTTTGCCGTTCTGGAACCCATACTTCTTATACATTTGCTTATTTCGTCTCCATGAATACCTTCCAATACATTCTCAATCTTCTCGCGAAGAATCTCTATTGTCGGGTTCGTAGTATCATAAATTTTATTTTTGAGATATCCCCACAAATAAAACTCCAGCGGATTTAAATCCGGAGATCTGGCAGGCCATGCTACTGGACCTCTTGTTCCAATCCATGAATCGGGAAAAGTTCGATTTAGATAGTCTGTGACTATTCTTGAGTTGTGTGGACCACATCCGTCTTGTTGGAACCATGGACTATTACTCCGATACCGTATAGGAAGATCATCCAACATTTCTTCTATAATTTCTACATATTTTGCTCCGGTTAGGTTGCCGTCAATAAAATAGGGTCCCAGTAATTTATTATTCAACAAACCGCACCATATGTTCAAAGAAAAATGATATTGATGTCTAACTTCATGAATTAAGTGAGGATTTTCTGTGGCATAAAAATGTTTGTTCCTTCGATTGAATATGCCAGAAATTGTGAATGTCGTTTCGTCTCCCCAAATGATATTGTGCGCAAAATTGTTGTTATTCCGCACCTTCCGTTGAAACCAATTACAGAATTGCAACCTTCTCTCAGGATCATTGCGATATAGTTTTTGCACGGCTTGGTATTTATAGTCATGGTATCCGTATCTCTTGACTATTTTATTAACAGCACTTTTTGATAAATTGCATTCACTGGCCATAGTTCTCGATCCTATTCCTGGATTCATTCGAATTTGGGCCAGAACATTGATGTCAGTGATAGGCTCGTTTCGTCGTACATAAGGACCTCTAGGTTTGATGAATGAATTATGTGCAAGTAACGTTGTAGATAAACGTCGAAGCATTTTAATATTTGGTGTTGTTCTTTCAGGATATAATTCACCATACCTTTGTTGTGCTTTGAACAAATTTCTATCTAGTTTTATGTACACTTCGTACATATCTCTCTTCTCTTCATTTGTGTATCTTACCATATCGAATAAGTTGAATTGAAATTACTCAGAAAAGTATTTAATGATAAGTTCTTGTGACACAATAATAAACGAAGTGACAAATAATATGACATTTCTTGTCATGTTCTTTTTTATCCACGGCCTACTACTTGAAAATAATACATTCAATAAACCTAGAGTTGTGTGTATGTGAGAAAAAACAAGTCTATCAACGATATCAATGTTCTGACCCAAATTCAGTTGAACCCAGAAAAAAAAATCGAGAACTGTGGCCAGTGAATGCAATTTATCAAAAACTGCTGTTAATAAAATAGTCAAGAGTCGCGAATACAATGATATTAAATTTGAATACCAAGCCTTGCAAAAATGATATCGTAATGATCTCAAAATGAAGTTCGATTCTGTAATTTGTTTCAACGGAACAAATGACAAATCCAACAATAATGATTCCTCGCGAGAAGATTGAGAATGTATTGGAAGGTATTCAAGGAGACGAAATAAGCAAATGTATAAGAAGTATGGGTTCCAGAACCGCAAAGTGCATTTTACAAAATGGTGGACATTTCGAACACTTACTTCATTAATGTTCATCATTTACTTTCGAATAATCATTTGATTTTTCTTTCATTAAATTATAGTTTCGTTTAATTATTATGAATTAGGTTTTTCACCTCTTGAAATTTGTAAATAATTATTACTTGTTTCTTGCTTTGATTCTGTTACGTTCCATTCAGTTGGAGATGAGTAAGTTGATTTTTTTATCGAAATGTATTGCATGTTGTTAATTAAACTAAAGGTACCTAAATGTAATACAGATCCGACCCAAAGAAATTTGGATAAAGGTCAAAATCACCTGAAAATTAACTTTGAATGACATTGTATGATATATCGTTGAATTCAGCGTCAAAAGTTATTTCGAAAAGTGTCATAAAATATGCAGTTCCGTATTGAAAAAAATGAGGTTGAGGGTGGCCCAGAGCGTACGAAACGTTGGATACAAAATCTGATTATGTCAAATTGAGGATAATTTACTGTCGAATAAAAAACTCCTGTGACATTTTTTTATAATATTCGAAATAAAGTGGGAAAAAAAGAAAAATCAAAATGACAGAATTTACTTTTTTTATGATATCTCAATAACCGGCCCTGATAATCTCGATTTGTTTGAACTGCCTGACAATGCTTCTATGAATGCAACTTTTTCTCCATTTGACCGACCTTCTAACTCTTATGGTTTAAAAGTTACCAATACAATCCCATTAAAAAAGTGGCCACTCTGTATAAGTCTTTTTCAGTAAGATTTTTCAGATGGAGTCGAACAGATATATCTTTAAACATTTGATAAAATATGAACTGATAATTATACAGTTAACAATCGAGTCTGCGGAAGAAGAACGCAAACACTCATAAAACATTTATACGTTTTTGGAAATGAACAACTAACTTCTTTATGTAGATAAGCCTAGTTTTGTGTGTGTATATATGTTATTCTTTAGGCAATTGATAAAATATGAAGTGATAACACCCAGTATACAGGTAAGAGGCGGCAATATAGTACAGCTGGTGAGGAACAAACCACTGCGTATATTGAGTTTCCGTTCTGCCTGTTGATTCAGAACCACTTGAGGGATAAGATTCTACAGGAAGTAGGTTTCCTTAGAGAACGAAATACTATATTAAGCTCGTTACCTACATTAGAAAACGGCAGCTGTTCCAAACCTGTGTCCACCCGCGCTTTGTTGGTCCATAGCACGTGCCGAACACGTGCTGTGCTGGTCCACCAGAAGCTCACTAGATCATATTTATTCGGTGATTCTTATATGGCATCCTCCTATTTAGAAATCGGATATCAGGTGGTTGCCGATCGACAAGATACAATAATCACTCAAGTGAGCAGTTCCGCATCCACTTTTATTGCCCTTCTCAAACACATTTCATTATTAGGCGAGGAATTCATTTCCGATATATCATAAAAAATTGAGTGGCAAAGTATAATCCTCGCACAATTAGTGTTCCGTACCAGTGCCAATTATATTCATTCATATATAAATTAAGAAATTTCCCTAGTTAAAAATATATATTTTATATGAATCTGTGAATAGTATGTAAGAGTTAGAATTAGATATCATTCATAAAATCATTAACATTAATTAGAATAGCAAATAATTCGGTAGGAAGTGATACAAACTCGGAAATCTATGAAAAATAAAAATTTGGTGAGTGTTGCCATGGATCAGGATAACAAGTTTGGAGGAGATTGAAAAAGGTTCGAGAAAGTGAAGCCACGTACTAAATTTGAAAAGAAGTTTTCACCCATAATATAAGAAAACCTGATATAAAATTGCCGAACGAGGAAGATTTCTTGAAAGGCTGATCGGAGGAAGCACATAGTAAATAAAAATTCCACCTACCTGGTCCAGAAAATAAATCCTTGGATGGAGTGCAGGTGAGCTGTCATTGACATCCCAGAAATACGTCCACAGGATTGGAAACGTCAACAGAAAAGCAGCCACAAGGTATAACCGAACTCACCTAAGTGCAACCTTTCACATAAAACCAATAACTTTAAGTGTTCTAAACCATTGGTTATTTGTTTTGGGCTGAACAACCATAAAATTCCACACCCAAAAGACTGATACGTTCAAAATTTTCTTCATAAAATTTTCATTATCACAAACATCAAACTGCACTATATTTTTGTTGACATTGTTTTGCTAGTATAAGGTAGTTATCGCAGATTAGGGTACATTTAAGTTTTCATCTGAATAAAGTCAACTACTTTGATTATTCTCTGCAAACCTGTGTTTATTTTTTCAATTTCTTACTTTACTTTTCTCCACTGAACAGTTTTATTATCGAATCGATAGTGCCATAGCCGGCAACACCGATTACAGGAACTTGCTACTGGGAAGGAGTCATACCATTGTTGTCTTTAGACAATGGTCATACATGTTCATAGGCGTACCTGACTGAGCTGGGATAAGGTAAAAGGTTTTGAAAAGAAAAAGGTAACAGAACATAGCCGGTATTTTTCATTTGTTATGATAAGGTTTCAGAAATTATAATCTATGAAATAGATTCATAAAAAAAAATATACAAATTATAAATCATATAAACAACCCATCATAACAATTGTCACCCAACGCAGTGCGAAAATATTTGTAAGCATCCCTATCATATCAATATATATTATATAAATATATATAGGTACAAAACTAGGGAAATTGGGGTAAGCAGCAATGAAAAAGTAAACTCTTTAAGGTTTATCCAAGCTTTCGGAAATGTTTATTTCCATCATCAGGGAAACTATAATAGATGAAAAAACCAATAGTAATACATATTCAAGTGCGAAACATTATGTTACTTACAACTTTGTTGAGGTTGGTTTCAATGATGTTAAACATATTCATCTAACATAGTGATACAAAGGTGGCTTTTATAGGAGCCCCTATTCCGAAAGGATAGCCTATTTTTTGACAGGAATTTTAACTAACGCATACACCTTTGACAAAGAACATTATATAAAAGTAAAAGTGGAAATATTGTGCCCGAAATACATATAATGAAAGAAGGGGATTTTGTGGCATAGTGGACAAATTATTAAATTAAAGATGTCCTATGTCCTCGAATGGCTCAGTTGGTTAGAGCGTATAGCTAGAGATCATAAGGTCGTGGGTTCGACTCCCACTTGAGGATGCTTTTTTTCTTTAATTTAATAATTTGTCCACTATGCCACGAAATTCCCTTCTTTCATTATATGTATTTCGGACACAATATATCCACTTTCACATTATATACTTGGCTAAATCTTATCAGTGGTTAGAGATCATCTTCCTGAATCTGCTACTGAAATCGTCAAATAACGATGAAGTTAGAGTGACAGGTAAAGGATCTCGACGGCCAGTGATAAGTACGTTCGATCTTCGATTCATTTCTAACATGAACAATAAATTATGGAAGGAAAGGATTCACGAGTGTGTGTCGATTCCTATGTCCTCGAATGGCTCAGTTGGTTAGAGCGTATGGCTAGAGATCATAAGGTCGTGGGTTCGACTCCCACATGAGGATGCTTTTTTTCTTCTATTTAATAATTTGTCCACTATGCCACAAAATTCCCTTCTTTCATTATATAAAAGACTCTTTTGAAGTCACTAGTGAATTATTAAATTTCAACACAGACAATTATGTTCTGGCAAGTTTAGATGTCGTCTCCCTTTTTAGCAATGTCTATTTGGATGCTTGTATTAGAGCAATACACAAAAATTGGGATCGTATTAGTAATTATTGTTGCATTAACGAAAAGACATTTTTGGAATTGTTGACTTTCCTTTTTGATAATACATATTTTTCTTTCAATAACAAAATTTTTGAACAAACCATTTTAGCAGCGAACGTCATGGATGATTTGTTAGACAATGTTATTCCAGTTTTATCTTTCAATCTTAACTTTATAAAAAAATATGTTGATGGTATTATATTAGCATTACCGATTGATGGTGTGGATGAGATTCTCAATAGCTACGATCCGCATATCCAGTTCACAATTGAAACTGAGAACAGCGATAATTCCGTACAATTTATTGATACCAAGCTTATACGGACAACAGAAAACAAGCTACTGGTAGCTTGGTATAGCAAACCATGCAGCTGAGGCAGATACCTGAATTACCACTCATATCACAAATAGTCTATGAAAGTGAACTTGTTAAAACAAATGAAATTAAGAGTACTGAAAATCACAGATCCTAAATTCCATAAACAGAATGTGAACATTCTCTTTAACCTTTTCTTAGAAAATCCATATCCAAAAACTTTACTCAATAAAATTCTATATAATACATAATCTTACTTAGAAGTACTAGCCTCAAACAGTAATAACTCGAACATTGTCTCAAACAGCAATGACTCTTACTCAACCTTTTTTCGCTTC
Source organism: Gonioctena quinquepunctata (assembly GCA_018342105.1). Taxonomy (NCBI): domain Eukaryota; kingdom Metazoa; phylum Arthropoda; class Insecta; order Coleoptera; family Chrysomelidae; genus Gonioctena; species Gonioctena quinquepunctata. The sequence goes on from JAFIRS010000961.1 coordinate 193,005, forward strand.
ATTACCATATATAAGAGAGATCACTCCTAAACTCTCCAGATTATTTTACACCCCGGAAAAATTAAAAATATTATATAATTTATTCTAAAGTTAAAGATAAAACTTCATTATTTTTAATGTCAAATGTAATATATAGTATTCCTTGTCATGGTTGTGATAAACAATATATTGGTCAAACGCAAAGATCATTATCTAACAGAATAATTTCTCATAAAAGTGACTGCAGTTTGCATCCTGAAAGATGTGCTCAGGCAGAACATGTGAATAAATTTGACCACCAGATAAATTACGATTCAGTGAAAATACTAGCGACAGAGTCACATACGCATCAAAGAGATATGAAATGGCTTTCATATCACAAGAAAACAATTGCATCAATAAAACAACAGATATTAACCATTTGAGTGAGATCTACTCTTATTCATTGTCTTTAGATATCACTCCAAATTGACAACAATGCAATATCAAATAATAGTTATTTTTAACATTACCGCTATCTGGTAACATCAGTTGGTACTAACACTGTAATCATTTCCAAGTGACACCCGTCAGGTGTCGTTGGCTTAAATATAATTGCGGGAATTATTCCTAACCTGTCTGTTTCACTTGACACACCACATATAGTACACATTTATATTTATATAATTTTAAACAATGTTAATGTGTTTTTATTAACTTTGTTTATGTTTAACATCATTGAAACCAACCTCAACAAAGTTGTAAGTAGCATAATGTTTCGCGCTTGAATATGTATTACTATTGGTTTTTTCATCTATTGTAGTTTTCCTGATGATGGCTGGATAAACCTTAAAGAGTTTACTTTTTCATTGCTGCTTACCCCAATATCCCTAGTTTTTTTTATATATATATATATATATATATGTATATATATATATATATATTTATATATATGTATATATATATATATATATATATATATATATTAAGAATTAAAACACCTTCGCAGAATTCTTGTTAAATGAAAATATTTATAACAATGACACGTAGAAAATAGGAGTTGTGTTGGACAATTCTCAGTTTTGTTTAGGAATTTTCGATAGAACAAACGCGGAGACTGAAATTCTCATTTATTTAGGTAGAGTTTTGCTATTCGGTGTGTTTTCAGATTTCAATATTTAAATTTTACAAAAACATTGTGTCTCAAACTCATCAATTCAAAGTAAATGTAAAAAGCTACATTTATAAAAAATATGATATTATTCAAATAATTTACTGCGGCTTGACCACTATAAAATGTAATTTGATAGAATAAAGAATAAAAAGGCAAATTAAATTAAATTGATAAACACAGATAAAGAACAAACTACCAACAATCAACAAATCGCAAAGTATTTCAACACTTTTTTTCTCAAATAGAAGCGAATCAAACAATCCTCACAGCAATTCAACAAAGGAGTTCCACAGGATGATATCAAGCTCGAGCCTTCAACAGCTAATGTGATTATACTCATTAATTGAAACCAAATAAAGCAGTTTTGCCTTGAGCTTTCAGGACCACTTACACAAGCTCTCAAAATTGCAAAAATTAAACATCTCTTCAAATCCGGTGACAAATCAAACTTGACTATAGACCCATTTCGATTATTTTTGGCTCATCCAAATTTTACAAAAAAAAAATCGAAAACGCATTGTTTCATATCTTGCCAAACATAATATGATTAGTGAGAGGCAGTATGGTTTCCAAGACGGCAAATTAGCAAAGGACGCACTAGCCTATTTAAGTGCCAATATATATGAAGCGATTGACAATAAAAAACCGGCTATCTGTGTCTTCCTCGACCTCGCCAAAGCCTTTGATACCGCATGCCTTATACAACTATTTGCGCTCTGCAAGATCTAGGTTTCAAAAACAAGGAGTTTAACTTACCGAAGAGTTATTTTGTCAGGAGAGACAGTGCATTGAAATCTATTCTGTGGTGAGTAAATTCCAACATACGGCGCGGCGTTCCGCAAGGAACCGTGTAAGGATCTCTCCTCTTGACAATTTATGTGAATGACATCTTTAGGGGTAAGGGTGCTTTCAGACTATGTCTGTGTCAAAACAAAATTTTAAGCCAATCATGTCATCTCGAATTTTTAATGATATCTTATGATTGCCTTAAACATTCGAATTTGGAATTTCCGCACTCAGTATTCCGCAAAGTCTGAAAGTACCCTGAGTGTTGTGAGTACTTCAGAGCGACCAATCCAAGCAATTTGCAGTGAAAATTTCTCACCTCTATTTTGTAACCAATCAAAAGCAGTTGTTTCAAAACATGTCAAAGAAAAAATTACACTTAAAATTTTTCACTTGGTTGGGCACCTGAAATTACACTAGAAAATTTTAACAGTTGAGAATCGTGACATTAATAACATAAGCTCACTTATATCGGAGTTATGTGGATAAGCTGCATTTTATTGACCCTATATTATTTTGAAAATATTGTTCTTGTCGTTTTGTTGGCATACCTTGGCTATTTTTAGGGAATAATTTCAAGTTAGTCGCTGAGGCTGCACGTTAATTTCTGACCGAGCAGCAAAGCGATTATTAGCAAGTCGAAGGAAATATGCCAAATTCATAGAAAGTCATAATCCATAAGATAATCATTTTACTTAAAGTGTACTCACCAAATAAATTTAGTTAGATTAGATGCCTATAGTTCGCGTCAAAGTCGAAATATCTTATTGTTTGATAATATGAATAAGTCGGTGCAGAGAGTTGTCTAAAAGTGCACAATAAGTATTGATACCTGACAAAATGGAACATTTCTCGTGAATAATACTTTTGTATTTGTGTACAGTACAGTATTGAACGGAATCTGCGTTTCTGAGAATATTAAATAAATTTGTATTTGTTTGTGATGATAATAAAGTTGAAATACTAAAAAAAGTCATGCTCCTTTTGAATATACCTAAACAAGGCGATTCAAAAGCCCAATCGAACAATCTACCTAAAGTAGATTCTGTCATGGTTCCAGAGTTTTTTCGAACAATGTTTTGTTTTTTTCTGCAGAAACAGGTCTACAGCGAATCGGCACATAACTTGAAATTCAACATTCTACATTCTAATGACTTAATTCTTAGTATTTTCAACTTTTTAGTCCTTATTGCGTGTTTTTTTAGTTTCTTCAAACTATAATTTTATTGTAGTGAAAACCATGAAGAAGATTGTAGCCATGGTCGAAACATTCGCTAGAAAACACAAGCTTGGGTCTTGATTACATTGAACTCCATCAGGTTATCTGATCCTTTATTCTTCTTATCACAGTTAACTGAATTGGGGTATATAGTTATTTGTTAAACGAAATCAGATCGAAATCATGAGCAGAATATAAAAATGCACTGAAATACATAATATTCCATTGAAAATAACAAAGGTAACGTAACTTTAGGTGAAACCGGAAATGCCAAGAATGCAAATATTTTCGTTGGTAGACCAAATGTCGTTTATCCATCCTAACAACTTTCAGAATCGCATGATTTCTAGATTTCCATATGTATATCGCTTTCAACTCCTGTATACTATTGAAAAGTGGAAAAAAAATCCATAAATGATGTTTCAGAAAATTCTTATATTATCTTTTTCTCTGGAAATGTCATGAAAATCGAATGACTGATCGTGACTAATTTATGGTTATATGTATATCTCGACGACCAGAAACACGTGCCAAATGGCCCTAGGGACAGAGGGAATCTTCAACACCATCAGGGCACACTTCTCTGCGAAGGAAATGATAAAAATAGTATGCATTGGCAAACGGGAATTTTTATCTATACCCAGACTTACTCCGTAGAGGCAAGCATATTATGTTCTTATTTTAATTAGCACTGTTATGAGATCCAGTTTTTTACAATTTGAATCCCAAATAAACAGGAAACGATTTAGAAATTTACATAGTAATTGCTTCCTAGAATACAACTAGCCATAAATAAAAGAGTTTCAGCTTTATACAGTCTATTGACTTTTATATCGAAAATTTTTACGAATTCATTCGAGGCACAATTACTTCACAGGGTTACCACAAAGATATGAAAGATATGAAACGGAACCTTGTGGGAATACTATTTCTAGTAGTATAAATTGAACAATGGTATATCGGTCTACCAGTTCACTTGATTATTCGGAAAAAAACGCATGAGATTAGTCACGTGCTGGTTCGTCCACTCGTCTGTCTGTCAATGTTTTCTTGCGTTGAAGCTAACTGACCTGCATATTTCACAATAGTTAGAACTCAAAAAATAATTGTCTGAATATTTTGGAGAAAGAGAGTTTGGTAAAGAATTGTTTAATTTGGTGTAGGTCATGTGAATTTTCTGACTGCTGGTTCTAGAGATATTTGAAAAGGTGTGTCAAATACTCAAAAATATTGAAATGTTTTATTTACAAACCAAATTCATTTTCCTCAAAACCTAACTCATCCATTAAATTTGTTTTTGGGAAAATAAGGAGTTAGGTCCAGATATTACGAATGATTTCAGAAAAAATATAGAATCTCAGTTAGACATTGGATGAATAAAACAGAAATACAATAACAACAAAAAACTCACTAAAATATTCATAGGTACAAGTATAAGCGATTGATGAATTGCAATTTGTTTTCAAATGTTATGGTTGTATTTGCTGACTAGTAAGATACAAAACTAGGGATATTGGGGTAAGCAGCAATGAAAAAGTAAACTCTTTAAGGTTTATCCAAGCTTTCGGAAATGTTTATTTCCATCATCAGGGAGACTACAATAGATGAAAATACCAGTAGTAATACATATTCAAGTGCGAAACATTATGCTACTTACTTACTACTTACTTGTTGAGGTTGATTTCAATGATCTTGATTAAACATATTCATCTAACATAGTGAGTGACAATAGAACAAAACGTAGATCAAGGAATAAAACGAAGTTCAAAGTTAATACAACCACATTAGCATTGTTTAAAATTATATAAATATAAATGTATACTCTATGTGGTGTGACAAGTGAAACTGACAGGTTAGAAATCAATCCCGCAATTATATTTACGCCAACGACACCTGACGGGTGTCACTTGGAAATTATTACAGTGGTGCCAACTGTTAGATTAGTACCAACTGAATTATTACAGTGGTGCCAACTGTTAGATTAGTACCAATTGATATTACCAGGTGGTAGTAATGTTAAAAAGAACTATTATGTGATATTATATTGTTGTCAATTTTGATTGATATCTAAAGTCAATTAATAAGAGTAGATCTCACTCAAATGGTTAATATCTGTTTTTTATTTCAGTCAGACCTATAGTGGCTTTTATATGAGTCCCTACTGGAAGTATATCCTATTTTTTGACAGAAATTGTAACTAACGCATACAACTTTGACAATGAATATTATATAAAAGACACGTTTGGAGTCACTAATAAATTTAATAATTCAAGATTTCCAGACAATTATGTTCTGGCAAGTTTAGATGTCGCCTCCCTTTTTAGCAATGTTTATTTGGATGCTTGTATTAGAGCAATACACAAAAATTGGGATCATATTAGTAATTATTGTAGCATTAACGAAGAGACATTTTTGGAAATGTCGACTTTCCTTTTTGATAACACATATTTTTCTTTCAATAATAAAATTTTTAAACAAACCTTTGGTACCCCAATAGGGGCCGACCCATTTTAGCAGCGTACGTCATGGAGGATTTGTAAGACAATGTTATTCCAGTTTTATCTTTCAATCTGAACTTCATAAAAAAATATGTTGATGATATTATATTAGCATTACCGAATGATGGTGTGGATGAGATTCTCAATAGCGCTTCGATCCTCATATCCAGTTCACAATTGAAACAGAACAGCGATAATTCCGTACCATTTCTGGATACCAAGCTTATACGGACAATAGAAAACAAGCTACTGGTAGATTGGTATAGGAAACCATGCAGCTCAGGTAGATACCTGAATTACCATTAATATCACAAACAGTCTATGAAAGTGAACTTGGTAAAACAAATGAAATTAAGAGTACTAAAATCTCAGATCCTAAATTCCATAAACAGAATTTAAAAATACTCTTGAACCTTTTCTTAGAAAATTCATATCCAAAAACTTTACTTAATAATATTCTATATAATACTTCGTCTCACCTAGAAGCACTAGCCTTAAACAGTAATAACTCGAACATTGTCTCGAACAACAATGAAACTACCCCTACTTAACTTTTTTTCACTTCATTACCATATATAAAAGAGATCACTCCTAAACTCTCTAGATTATTTCACAATCCTGAAAATTTTTAAATATCATATAAAACAGTTCTAACAATCAGATCAATTCAATTCTAAAATTGAAGATAAAACTCCATTACTTTCAATGTCAAATGTAATTTATAGTATTCCTTGTCATGGTTGTAATAAACAACAAATTGGTCAAACGCAAAGATCATTATCGAACAGAATAATTTCTCATAAAAGTGACTGCAGATTGCATCCTGAAAGATGTGCTCTGGTAGAACATGTGAATTAATTTGACCACCAGATGAATTACTATTCAGTGAAAGTGCTAGCGACAGAGCCACATCTAAGAGAACATTCTTAGAAATGGTTCATTTCTCAGGAACACAATAGTATAAATAAAAAAAACAGACATTAACCCCTCTTATTTATTGTCTTTAGATATCAATCAAAATTGACAACCATGTAATATCGAATAATAGTTGTTTTTAACATTACTGCCACCTAGTAACATCAATTGGTACTAATCTAACAGTTGGCACCACTGTAATAATTTAGTTGGTACTAATCTAACAGTTGGTACTAATCTAACAGTTGGTACTAATCTAACAGTTGGTACTAATCTAACAGTAATCTAACAGATCGAGACCTCAGAGGAAGCTAGTGGCGAAACCTGGGGAGTAGGCAGATTGAGACCCCGGTGTCGGGTTACAAAATCCTGAACCCCACCTAAGTGACTACAACCTAGGAGTTGGCAGATTGAGATCTCGGTTGGAAATCATTTTCTTTCCTAAGTGACAACACCTGAGGTGTAGGCAGATTGAGACCTCAGGGGAAATCACATTCATACCTCAGTAACTACATCCTAGGAGTAGGCAGATTGAGACCTCGGTTGGAAATCACTTCCCCCTTTTACTCTTATCAATAACTTATATATTATTTTTTTCCACTTTTCTTGAAAATGGCTCCAAAATGGGAGCCGAAACGTCGAAATTACCAAATTTCTAGACGTGGTTCAACCCGAACTTTCAATATTCCTAATATATATATATATATATATATATATATATATATATATATATATATATATATATGTATATATGTATATGTAAATATTTGTTTGTGATCCACGTATTTCTATGTAACTATATTTTTATTTTACTCATTTTATTGACTTTACTTATATATTGTATATTAGTCTTGGGCTAAATGAAGGATCTATATATAATAGTGTTCATATCCCATTAGGTTATTACTTATGTAATACGATGTATGTGTATGTGACTGGATAAATGAACAAATTAATAAAAATATAAATAAATATTTTTCCCAACAATCATATAGGTAGAATTCACGAGAGATTTACCACGGTAAGAAAAATTAAAGTATTTAGAAGTTGAGTCTGGAAGTAAAATGTTTTCTACCTTTTTATCACGACTAAAGTTAACCAAAAGCATATGAAAATTTAAAGTTGAAAGGAGAGGAGAAATGTGTGCTGTGTATCTTATCTTAATGTCAATGAACAGTAGAGGAAGTAGATAATATGCATATAGTTACCCCTAGTAGTTTTTCTGTGATAATATTGATTTCTAATCATGAAAACAAGCGGGATCCCCAAATGATTGAATTTTCAAAGGAAGCATCACATAAAATTCCGTGCACTCTATCAATTTTCTCAATGAAACATACCAAAAACTAGTTTGAAAGGTAAGTATGTTCAGATAGATTCATTCATGTATTTTTTATGAATACTCATTAGGATGTGGCATTTTAAGGATATTATTGATTTTTTTGTAATCAATGGCGGAAACGGTTTAAACCAACAATATGGAGACCGTTCCATGATGGACCTATGAGCCGATAAAATGTGTTCCCTTCAGACTTACTAGTATGAGAATGGGTAAAAGATGTACACATTTAAGCTCTTTACCAACTTTTACACATTTACGAAACATTTATTCCATATCTCAAGTCTCCTTGTGTGGAAAAATATCAAACAGAAAAAACAAACGTCATTTTTCTATTGAATTTTTTTGACACCTCTCTCATACAGATTGAATTACAAAAGAGTACATTCATAAGAAATAAAATAAAATCATGACGATTTCAGAAGTAGTTTTTGTTTGTCCAATACAGGTGAAACAGCGAATAAGAACATTGCCACGAGAGAACGGCAGATGCAGATACTGTAAGGCATCAGTTGTTTACAATATCTTGAGGAAGAATCTGTTCCTTTATTATTTTTCATTATATATTTGACAGACTGGCAATTTTCAAGTAATAGGCGAGATACGTTCCCCCGTTTTCGTTCCTACAGCACCTACAATCGGTAAACTGAATCCTGTAGATTGACAAATATTTCACCTTTTAGTGCTTCGTACGTAAAGACAAAACACAGAGACTGTTTGACGTTGAAATTTGGCTGACCCGCATATTCCTTGAGGTGACAATTCTAAGGCCTAGTTATGAGGATTCATTTTTTTAAAGAATTTTGAGACTACTTTTTCTCAATACATTGCTGACATCGCAAATAGCAAAGCTAAATTTTTGAAAAACACGGGGTTTCTAAAAGTTCACATTGAAACTAAAGAAATAGGGTTTTGCAAAATTTATAATATCTCGTTATTTTTACGCTAGCAATTATCTAATATTAGCAATGAATTCACGATTTGAATGCACGGTTCTCTTTCTATTCCATTTCTATATCAGATATTTCTCTTCGGTTGAGTCTGACTGTTTTGTTTGAAAACTTGTGGGAATGCTGTAGATATATTTCAATTATAGAGATATGGAGAGGCTGGAGTTATGAAATCAAATCTTTTCAGTGGTTTGATTTCCGATAAAGAATAATAAAACTACTTTATCAACAATACACCTTTTTTCGCACCCCATAGTTTAAAACAGTTAATAATTCGTATCGTAGGCTAAAGTGTTCGTTCATTGGCCTATTTCTCATTATTTTTTGCCATGATGTGTAACCACATCCTATCATTAATATTACTCACTCGTAAATGATTGGAATCAATTTTCCATATTTTGTGAAAACACTGACTAGTTTAGAAACTTCAACGAATCTGCCAACAATTATCTAAAAAACCCTTCGAAACCTACGACGGCCCACAGGCTAATGCAAATGCGCTCCAAAACTAGAGCATATATACAGTATGGGTAACTGAACCTACCACCACTTCATGTTTACATACAAGGCGAAGCCAAGTCAGTCGCCAGTAGACTGACCAGAGGGCAAGCGCCCATAAGTAGACTGCACGGCAAAGTGTATAACGATCTATACAAAGAGTTGGAAACCGACCCCATAATTGGAATGCCATCGGACGTGATGCTTCCCAAGTATAGCTTTGAAAAAAAACTTTAAGACAGTCCTAGCAGACAGAGAGGTATGAAAAGGAGGACCTCCAATTAATGCTACACAGACGGCTCAAAAACCAAAGAAGGTGTAGGAGCAGGAATATATTTAGCCAAGCCAAAGACAAGAATCTCACTGAGCTTGCAGCAAAATATCACTGTGCAGAGGAGTTACTAAGGCAAGAGTTTAAGGAAAATACCATTGCCATATGCTCTGATAGCCAAGCGGCTATTAAAGCAATCAGCTCCATGCAAGTCAACTCCAAACTTGTCTGGGGCTACTTGGAAACCCTACAAAAGGTAGGCAGTCAAAACAGACTATCTCTGGCTTAGGTGCCAGGCCACACAGGCTACAAGGGCAACGAAGAGGCAGATTCATTAGACCGAGAAGGAGCACGACGTGTCCCAATTGGCTCAGAACCTTTTTGTGGAACAGCGAAAGCGCTGCGAACAACACAAACCAATACTTGGTTGAAAGAACAATCTCGAGAATTGTGGAACAACGTGCCGGGCATGAGACAGGCCAAAGAGTTCATCAAGAAAGTCAAGAAACCATCGCCCAAACTGTAGACTCAACATCGGGCTGGCAGACACAACCACATGTTGGTTCTGCCAGGAGGAGGAGGAAACCTCAGCGCACATACTGTGCTACTGTGAAGGCCTTACAAGGCTGAGGTTTTCAAGGATAGGGGAGGAAACCCCCCCAATAGATGGAGGGATCAAGGTCTGGTCTCTGGAGTCTAGTAACAAGGACGGGTCTAGACAGGGAACATAACATGAGAGCATACACAGTGGCTCCTAGCCCATAAGCTGCGTACGAATCTAATCTAATCTAATGGATAACTGAAGGTTCTTCATATAATTCTCAGTTTTCCTCCGTTCCGTATCTTCCGTTGATAACGATATTTTCCGTTGACAACGAAGCTGATCATCATAATAATAATTGATTTATTTACAAATTAAGTAAAGTGTTCAACATCCATTCCATTCATGTAATAAACGGTTAGTAACCTATTTAGGACCATAATGGTTGCGCATATGTTGTTTTACCCGTTTATAGTACATTTCGAATGAAACATACCATATAATTCATAAATCAAAGTAGTGTGTGAGGTAGATATAATATTTGTACTTTTCTGGTAATGCATTGAATATTTTGGAGGCAAGGTTGGTCAATTTGCTTTTTGGCAAAATTTGTTTTCACTATATCCTTCAATTTACTTTGCGTATTGTGTCTGTTGTAGGATTTGTTTATTTTTATAGGTGTAGATAATTACATTTTGCATGTATATCTGCCGTAGATCAGATACTTGTGTTTCTTCAAATAAATCATTCGATGGATATGTACATACTTCAAACTTTTTTGGAGGACATCTAGTTTTTTCAGGTGTACTGTGGCTACAGAGCCCCAGGAAAGGATACCGTAACTCAATCGTGATTCTACCAGTGCATGGAACAGTATTTTGAGGTGAGTGATTATCAAGTATATTTGAAAAAAATTGAATATGAATCAATAGTTATTCCTAAATATTTAATATCGTCCTTAGAATGAATTTTACCTATTTGAGAATTTTTGTTCAAATCGAGTGTTTGGTAATTTGGGATTATTTCTATAAATGGTAAAGGGTACAAAATTAGTTTTTTCGAAGATGATGTTTAGTTTTTTTTTGCTGAAACCAGTAAAATATTTTGATAAGGTTTTCTTCTGTTTTCCTATTAAAATCATTCCACGTTTCGGCAGTATATAAAATTGCCGTGTCATCTACAAAACTTATTAATTTTCATTTATTTCTAGTGAAAAGAGATTATTGATATAGAGGGAAAACAGGAGAGGGCCTAGTACGGTGCCTTGAGGTATCCCATATTCGATATTTCTTGGTTTACTTTGGTGATTATTAATATCCACTATTTGTTTTTTTCCGTGTAACTAATCTTGGAAAACTTCAAACGACTGTCTCCGTACGTGTTCCTGTATTTTCCAAGACCTTCATAAGGTGGCTATGGTCCACTGTGTCGAAAGCCTTGGCTAAATCCAGGAATACACACAGTGTGGGTTTACTTTCATCATTTCGTTATTAATCAAGTTGAAGATTAAAAATGTTGTGTGTGGCTATATGGGATAAAAATATACAGTTGAATTATTTATTTTATTAACCGTTTGGAATGAAAGCGGGAAAAAATTTATATTATCTCAAAAGACATATAATAATATAAGGGTTTTATTATTTTCTCAACAGCATAGACGAACATGATTTGTTCCCTACTCGAAATGGTTACTTACTAGGAAGGATAAATATTCGTGAACATTTTAAAAGTTCTGGATTTTTATAATTGCACCTCTAATTGATGGGAGAAGGCAAAATGTGTTTTCCATGGCTGAAATGCTGTTCACATGAATGGTAATAATATGGTATTTATTTATGGTGAGGAAGATAAATGAAAAATTTACAAAAATCAATGGAAAAAACACAACCCGCACGTAAAAGGCAAAGTTCAAGAAAAATATTAGAACATTTATTTACAATTGTTTTTTGTAGGTTGATTGAAACACTTCTAACTGGGTTCGAATCAGAGGTGACTCTGCCTTTTGACAGACTGAATTCTTGAATTTTCACTTATTTATTCATTATAATAATCAATAAAAAACTTGGATATTCCTATGGGTTACGGTGGTTGGTATATCTAACAAACTATTTTTTTGTCTTCCTCTATTTTTTCCAAGTGAGTTCATAATTCTTCAAAAAGAATTAGGCCAATTTCCGAAACCTACGTTAGCGGGAGCTGTGCTCAAATTGGGAATGTGCCACTTGGCTATAAGTATGTATCTACCACCTACGAAACATTACTTCGGAAGAATAATCATCAATGGTCGTTTCAATAGACATAAGAAGTGTGCCCCATCTACCTACATATCGCCAGCTGCTCTTCGAGAAATGAACTCAATTGAAATCTATTTTTTCGTTGGGAAGATGCGGCTTTGTGAGAAGGTCGGAGATGTATATTTAATCAATAATGAAACTTCAGAATGCTTGGACAAACGAAAAATAAGAATAGTTTCAGAATAATCGGTGACAAACGATGAAAGTAGGTCTAGTAAGTCTATTTTGCGTTATTTTTTTTTCCACTGGTACACCCACATTTCACAATAATTAGAAGCAATCGTACCCTGGAAGATTATTGGTATATTATATCCATTCTCAGTTGAATAATTCATCTTCGACTCAAAATATAGGGTTCGTTCAAAATCGTACATATTATAATGTTGAATTATGAAGGAAACCGGAAAAATAAATGAATAATATTCCCCGTATAAAGTATATAGTTGACCAAATTGAGTGAAAACTATTCCCGCGTAAAAACCAGTCGATAACTTCACTGACCGCTTGTAGCATAAATTAACGAAAACCACTACAGATTATACTTTATCGGGTTTGGGGTATAGATAATAGAATCTATTAGGAGAACAGTGGTGTGGTGTGTGTCAGAGGCAGCCATATAAGGTGAACAACTGCAAGAAAAATTTTGTGCAGTAGTCGAAAGTACCATCCACATAAAATTTCTGGCTCAAGCAAATCTGCTTTAAATTTGAACAACAACCAATGAAAGTGTTTAATACTAATCATTTATTATTTAATGGGCTACATAGGCAGATATTGTTAATTTTCTTAACGAGTTTGAAATATTATATATAAAAAAGAAAGCTTGTAAACTCGGCCTTCTAGAAAGTTTGGAGATCAATATTAAACAAAAAGTCAGAATACTTGCTTAGATTAATTTAAATAATGAATATTTGTTGAATTTGTTTCACCGAAGATTAAACAGTAGAATTGTATGTCTTTTGCTTGCTATTTTGATGTGATTTTCGAATGATATCTCGTACATTTCCAAAGATGTAACAAAAGTTCGGAAAACTCTTTTTTAATGTTCAAAAATGACAATTGTGACGAAGAAGAACAAATGGTACATTGACGAAGTGGAAATCCCCAGTTTTCTTTACGAGAAAAAGTGTTTATCGAATCTATTTTTTGATAAATCCGAACTTTCAAATCAGTGATTCACGTAAACATGAGTAGCAAATAGTGGAAAAAGAAAAATATAATATTCTCATATTTGAAACTTGAAAAAGTAGTCCAATCAATTCTCATTGATTTGAAAAATTATTTCTATAATTCGATTTTCTGTGACAAATGAAATTTTAATTTAGAAAAAAGTTTCTCAGATGTCGAAATCACAAATGCGTTGGGTTGCAAAAGGATCACATTTTGTTTTTCAACTCAAGCAAATGTTTCACTTACATTGGGAAGTTTATACGATTCATAGAAAAAGGGTTTCCACCCAATGGAAATATCTTCTAAATATGAAGCCATACTTCGGTTTCACGGCTAAGAAACCATTTCAGCAGACTTCAGTAGCAATCAGCAACTGTTTCACGATTCATTCTTGAATGTTCAACTGCGGTATGGCTTTGAATTTGAAAGAAATGTACGTTGGAATTGTGGACAATTCCCAATGCAAGACATTTGCTTCGGTAGAAAACTTCAATAAGAAACAAAATAAATCATTTCCACATCTGAAAGAATTTCCTCGAATTCCAAATTTTATTTTTCATACAAAATGGAGAAGCGGAAATCCTAAATTTTCCTTCAAATCCAACAAAGTCTCCATAAAAAACAATTATACAAATGTTCGAACAGATTTAGGCAGACGAAATCTATTCAAGATGATGGCAGCAATTTTTTTTTCTCCTATTTGACTCAAAATGGACAGATATAAATATACGAATTTCAGAAGAAATGAACGGTTTTCAAAATGATGGTGCCAATATGACGAACAATGTTCCATCGCCTACTACGATTTTTTTGAAAATGACAAATTACAAATGGCAATAAGTCAACTTCTTCAAATGCAACACCCTACATTTCATTACATCATTGCATGGCGTTTTTTGAGAGCTTTTTGCCGAAATAGGGTTTGTGTGGTCTACTTCATAAAATTTGCGAGATTTCTTGCAAAATAAGATATGTTGATGATTAGAAAAAAAGGAATAGAGTAGGCCGCTGTTGTAAAATTCTGAAAAGAATATGTTTCAATAAAATGAAATCGTAATAGAAACAGGAGTACATCACATAGCTCACCATCATGTTCCACACAAGCTGCTAGTCTTCTAGTAAATGAGCCCCGAACTCTAGCAAGCATTGCTCCATCAGTTGAATGGAAGGCTTCCGTGATCATGTTTTTCATATCATCTGCAGTTGTTGGACGATCTCTGAAAACCCTTTCTTTCACCTGCCTTCAGAGAAATAAATCTATAGGAGTAAGGTCTGGGGATCATGCGGACCAAGGAATAGTACCTCCTCTGCCTATCCAACGATTAGGATAGGATTGATCTAATAGTGTTCTAAAATCAGCGGCAGATCAAGAAAAAGATAAAAATGTGACAATAGCATTCTCAAAAGATGATAAACAAACATTAAAGAAGACAGTTGATAAAAATGGGGAAGCTGTACCTCCAATTATTGGTGGTAATACTTATCTGATACTTAATAGTTCAAAATCAGGCCAATCCTGCAAAAGTAGTACATACAGAGAATGTACATGTGTCAACTGGTACTTCCTTGCAAGAGCATGATTATGCTGGTTCATCAAATAGAAAAAAGATTGAAGATGAAGAGGTGAATTTTGTTACAGCTCCAGTAAAAAATTTACCCGTGGGCAAATATTTGGAAATAAATACCAAACAAGTACCCAAAAACAATAAATATGAATCACATCTATATAATAGACCTGTAGAAATGAAATACTTGCATAGAAGTTTACAGTTCACTAAAAAGAAAAGTTATTTAACTATGGACTCCTGCCTATCCTAAGAATGGAATTCTGATGAACATTCAAAACAAAAGTTGAAAAAACCATCTCACCACATAACTATAAGTAGATAAAATAAAGCTGTCATGAGGGCATTTTATATTGATTACAATCTCATAGTATGCCGAAAATATCTTATTTCTTTCTGGATGCAGACACCTCTGGATAAACTTTATTTATACACACCATCGCGTTGCAAATACATGGTCCTTCTGGTGTTCAAATCCACTTCTTCTAACTTTCTGGGAAGATGTTCGCGAAAAAAATGCAAATACCTTTTACCATTCAGCACATTGCTGAAAAAGTAGGGTTCAATAATGTGATTTCCAATAATTCCTCCCCAAACATTAGTATATTTCAATAGACCAGACAATATTGCAGATTTAAAAGTTAGGATAACGGAATAAATTAACAACATAACTCCTGAGGTCCCACAAACTGTTGTACGAGAATTCCAAGATCGACTTGCTCATTGTCAAGAAGTGAATAGGGGTCATTTTGAACATTTAATTTTATTGTAAAATAAATTGAAAAATACTTCTTAAACATTATGTGACATTATTTCCTTCATTCTACGTAAAGTATCAAACTTTTACATTTCCAAAATAAATTTTCTCAGTTATGATTGCACCAAATTTGAAAAACTTGATATTGCTGAACATAGAATGAAAATCCCTTTCGAACAAGGTGACACACGATCCCCCTTCTTATTTAACATTTTTGAGGGGGAGCAAGAAGGGGGTAATATTTTCAGACTGTAAATTGTCAAATTGACAATAGAAATCGACCTGTTTCAGGTTTTTTAAACAAATACATAATAACGCTAAAAATGAATTTATTCCATACCTATGGACCGCACTGTATAATTGAAATGAATGGAATAAGTCTTGCTAATATCGTTAGGAAAATCAGAGAGAAAATTGATGTATGTACTTATACGTAGACGTAATTCCACGCCCACCAAAATACAGAATTTTTATAGAAACTTGATTTTCTACTTCAAAAACATATTTTGTGATGACATTTTGGACACACTGTAGATACCATGAAAATGGTTTTGAACTTGAGTTACCCAAACTAACGTATGGTTGTTGATCGACGATTATTTGAGGCGGTCATTAGTCAGCTTGTTACGTGGATTTAGCTTTCAAGCATGTGACTTCTAGAAAATTGCCAAAGTACTCGTTATCCTCGAGCGCCATTAAATTTGTCATTATCGTTGTTTGAGATCCAACCGCAAAAAGTGATTTACGGTTCGAAGCTCTCTCCAAATATTACGACCCATCCTTTTTTTCGTTTCTCCTTAAAATCAGCCAGGACATACTGCAATAAGAGTCCAAGGAAATCCTAAATCGACTTAATAAACCTGCTGAGAAATATGAAATGAAAAGGATATTTCCTTATTATTATTCTTGACATACATACTGTCTTTAGTATGAGACTCCGTTTATGTCAGAAGTAAGTTGTTCTCATGTATATTTTCTTCAACATTTTTTTTTGCAAATATATTTATTAGATGACACCAATATATATATATATATATATATATACTGTGTCCGTAAAGTATGGAACAAATTCATTTTTAGCTAAACAGGTCATTTTAAGAAATAATCCTGAAACACGTCGATTTTTTATGTTAATTTACCGTATTTTAAAATAATAATCTAATATACAGGGTGAATTACGTTCGAGTAATGACGTCACCGTCATTTTTTTTAAATGGAACACCCCCATTTTGTCTCAATTTTCGGATTACTCTAGCTGAGCTGATTCCAAAAATGTATCACATGTTGATTCCAATTGGTACAGGGTGGACAAAAATACAATAGTTTTGTGTGTGCTCATAAAGTAACGCGTAACATTCTTCATTAGGTAAATTAACAATATTATCAAACATACTTATTGTCTAGCGGACAGAATATGCTGGAATACATGACTTTATAAATGTTCGAACTGCAGCCCTTGCTGTATTTGACAGTAACCCAAACGGTGTACAAATTCTTGTTGAACCTTGTGTATGGTTTCTTGCGTAATATTGTTTATTTCTGTTCGAATTTTCTCTTGTACATCTGCAATATTTGCTGGTTTCGTTTTATAAATAACATTCTTCAGATGGCCCCACAGAAAATAATCCAAAGGATTTAAATCTGGTGACCTCGCTGGCCATTCAGTGGGTCCACGTCTACCAATCCACCTGTTCGGAAAAATTTCATCTAGGTACCTTCTAACATCTACAGCATAATGTGGAGGTGCACCATCCTGTTGAAACCATAAACTTTCATCAAAACCTCCAGGATTACGTCTGCTGGGAAACAAATTACGTAAAGTAGGTACGAGATACCCCTTAAAAACTCAAGGTACGTTGCCCCGTTTAAATTACCTTCGAAAAAGTAGGGTCCGATGATTCGATTTCGTACAATTCCAGCCCATACATTTACCTTTTGAGGGTATTGTGTATGATGCTCACGCATCCAGTGGGGGTTTTCTTTTGCCCAGTATCTACAATTCTGACGGTTAACCTCACCATTTAACATGAAAGTGGACTCATCAGAAAAATAATGTTTTGTATCAAGAGAGGGTCTCGGTGACATTTATCCATCATTTCTTCGCAAAATTGGAGTCTTCTATCGGGATCATCTTCGTTTAATTCTTGCACAAGTTTGATTTTATAAGGATGCCATTTTTCAAGCTTCAATAGTTTTGTACCGTTGTTTTGCTAACACCGATATAGCGACTAACTTTACGAACAGAAGTGTGCGCATCTTCTTCAAAACTCAGTAAAACATCTAATGCTGTATCAGCATTTGCAGGGGGACGACCTGATTTGCGTACATTTTCAACATTACCAATTTCTCGAAATTTCGTTTCAATCTTACTGACTGTTGAACGCGTTATAGGTCTTTCTGGATATTTATCATTAAACAAATTGCACACTTCCATCTGAGTTCGCGATCTTTCTCCATACCCAATCATCATAAGTATTTCAATTCTTTGTTCTACACTTAACTCCATTTCTACTTCCAATTAAATCTAAGCAATCATTCGAATATTCACGAATACCAAAAATATTGTAGTACTAAACTGTCACTGAACATCAATAAATTACTAAACAAATAATGACATTTCTCAAAAAAGTAGACGACTATGTTTTTTATAAATAGATAGGAAATATTTTTTGTCATATTCTGTCTGCTAGACCACAAGTACCAAATATGTTTGGAAACAGCTCATTTTTATTACTCTAAACATGTAGCAAACTACGGGGTGTTACATTTAAACCAATTGCAGCTAGACAATAAGTATTTTTGATAATATTGTTAATTTACCTAATAAAGAATGTTACGCGTTACTTTATGAGCACACACAAAACTATTGTATTTTTGTCCACCCTGTACCAATTGGAATCAACATGTGATACATTTTTGGAATCAGCTCAGCTAGAGTAATCCGAAAATTGAGACAAAATTGGGGTGTTCCATTTAAAAAAAATGACGGTGACGTCATTACTCGAACGTAATTCACCCTGTATATTAGATTATTATTTTAAAATACGGTAAATTAACATAAAAAATCGACGTGTTTCAGGATTATTTCTTAAAATGACCTTTTTTTTTTTTTATGTTCTGGTTCCCACGAAAAGGGATATCCTGTAATGTTCAGAGAACATCGTGGGAACCAAGGGAAAGAAGGTAGGAGTTGGTGTTCTTCTTAAATTTCTGGAGGTTGTATGCCTCGGGGAACACCTCCCTAGGCAATGAGTTCCAAAGCCTCGCTGTTCGTTGGATGAACGAGTCTTTGGAAAGTGATGTTCTGCAGGTCTCCAAAGTGACCACGAAGGGGTGTGATAACTGAACTTGACGGGTTAGTCTCGAAGAGACTGCCAAAGCAGGAACGATTGTTGATATTTCAGAAGAGCATCGCCCATGAAAATATCTATAAAATAGAGACAAATCGCCAACTTTTCTACGGTGTTCCAGACAAGTGAGCGAGTTTGTAAGCGAGGCATCACCGACGAGACGAATTGCCCTTTTTTGGACAGAATCCAATAGCCTCAGGGTATGTTTAGGTGCCGCGCTCCAAATATGGGAACAGTATTCCAGGACAGGTCGGATCTGTGACTTATAGATCATAAGCAGCTGAGTGGGGGTGAAATAGCCCTTGGCACGAAACAAAAAACCAAGTTTTTGGGATGAACTTTGGCAATGGACCTCACGTGATTTTCCCAGGAAGGTTATTGCTGATAGTAATACCAAGCATCGATATGGATGACTTCAGTGGTATGGTTACTCCTGACAAAGTTATGTTAGGCACAGTGAGATCGGCTTTCCTAGAGAAAGACATGCTTGTGTTTTGTTTGCATTGAATTCTACCAAGTTATTAGATCCCCACTCGAGAATTGTTGCTAAGTCCATATTTATATTATTAACATTTCTTCCTCGTTCATTTCTGGTTTCACGGGCTGATATAGGGGCCCTGGAAGAGAAAGCGGTATGGAGGGTACTATCATCGGCAAAGCTGTGTACTGGACATGAAGTTGCTTTCAACAGGTCGTTGATGTGAAGTAGAAATAGTGTTGGTGCGAGAATAGATCCTTGCGGAACACCAGCATTTATGAGTAGAGTGTCAGATGAAACTCCATCGACCACTACATGGAGAGACCTGTTTGAGAGAAAACTAGCAAGCAGAGAACACAGCTGAGGGACAAGCCATAAGACGGAAGCTTGGCGAGGAGTCCCTGGTGCCAAACTCGATCGAACGCCTTGGAGATATCTAATGCCACAGCTAAAGTTTCTCCATACTTTTCAACAGATAGCTGCCATATATGTGAGACGTAGCGAGCAGGTCACCAGTTGATCTCTGATGGCGGAAGCCATATTGCCTATCGTTGACAATTCCTGAGTCTTCCAGATATTTCATGAGCTCGATGTTGATGGCTTTTCCATGACCTTTGAAATAATAGATAGCAGTGCGATAGGTCTGTAGTTGCTAGGTAGGGTTTTTGCCTTTTAGGACTGGCTGTACTCTTGCAATTTTCCAATTGGACGGAAATACCCCAAATTGTAAGAGTGGTTGAACAACTTGCAAAGAACAGGAGTTAGTTCGGGGCACATTTCTTGAGAACAATCGGCGGGATTCCGTCAGATCCACAGGCTTTGTTGGTGTTGAGACCCAGCAAAATCTTTCTGATAGTACGTTGGCGAAAGGTGATCTCGGCACTGTGACTGTCAAGAGGTGTAATGTTAGGGGTTGTTTTCCCGATGAATCCAGAGTGGAATTTCCAGCAAATAGGTGCGCAAAGATATTGGCTTTTTCCTGGGCAGTCGTTGCTAGTGTTCCATCTTCTTTGGTTAGAGGAGGAAATGAGCTGGAAGTGAAGTTTCTTCCCACAGCTTTGGCGAAAGACCAAAATGAACGGGATCCGTTAGGACATTCAGTAAGTTTTGATCTTATTTTGGCATTGTGGGCATCTTTTGAGCATTCTATTGTCTCTTTGCATATGCCTCTAGCATCGACATATGCTGCTCTGGTCTCAGGGCCCGGATTTTTTAGCCATCGATGGTATGCTGCCTGTTTGGAAGCCACAGCTCTAGAGCAGTTTCTGTTAAACCAGGTCTTATCGGATGATGTTCTTCTTCCGGTATTCGGTATGTAGGTGTGCATCCCCAACATGATGATTTCAGAAATTGTCTCAGCACATCGTGTTGGATCTACTGAAGAGAAACAAACTCTCTTCCATGGAAACGCTGAGAAAAACATTCGAAGACCTTCCCAGTCGGCCGAATTGTAATGCCACATGAGACGGGATGGTATTGTGCAGCTCGATGGTAAATGGAAAGAGCATGTTGTGGAGATGAGGGTGTGATCAGAGTTTCCAAGTGGGGCACAAACTTCTATTCTATACGGGTCAGGATTGGTGGTGAGGAAAAGATCTAGTGTATTGGAAGACTGGTTGTTGACATCAGGGATGCGGGTTGGTAGCTCGACCAGTTGTTCTAGACCATGAGTGATGGCGAAGGCTTCGGCTTGACGACCCGCATCATCTGTTTTGTTAGAGAATTTGAGCCAGGCAGCGTTATGTACATTAAAGTCTCCCATGATTATGGTTTCAGCTGTTGGATGGTTCTCCTGAATGTAGTCCAGTTTGAGTGATAAAAACTCAAAGAGGTCGTTATATGAAGGTTCATTAGGTGATAGGTAAAGGCAGCAGAGGAACTTAGTCAGTTTGGTATCAGATAGCTTGAACCACATCACATCAAAGTCTTTCGGTTCCAAACTCTCTTCACGCTGGCATGAAAGGTTAGCCTTAGCGTAAAGGCAGACTCCACCTTTGAACCTGAATCGAGAATGGAGTTCGTAACCAGGACAAAGCATATGGACCTTGTTGGTGGATGAGTTTACTTGTGTTTCTGTTAGAGCCAGAATATCCGGTTTTTTCGTCTGTAGGTGATGGTGGACGTCATTGATGTTCTTGTTGAGTCCGCGGATGTTGCAAAAATTAATCTTTAATGTTGAGTCCCCTCGAGTACCTCTCGCCCGGAAATCCGAATGGAGAGGTATTTTGCTTCCGGAGTGTTTTACTCTAGGAGACTTCATCATTATTACTATAAGGATGCACCTGAAAGTAAAGGAGGAATTGGGGAAAAGGAAAGAGGGAGAGAGACCGGAAAGTATCGACCGAACACTGAAACATGGAATGATCCATTTCACAGCACACAAAGTCGATATGGTGGTATTTCACCGGGCGATGAGACCATCTTCCACCTACGGTTATCCTTTTAGTCGCCTCTTACGACAGGTAGGATTTACCATGGGCCTAAAAATGAATTTGTTCCATACTTTACGGACACAGTGTATATATATATATATATATATATATATATATATATCGAATTTTTATTTATCTTAATAATATTGACAGTGATACATTATTTGTTACCTATATATATATATATATATATATACAGTGTCCGTCATAAATAATAATAATAATATTTATTGTCGTCATAGGATCCAATTGGACATTGACATGGTCAGTTTCAATATAAAATTAAATTAAAATACAATGCAATAAAATATGTTAAGTACAGATGCTCAATATCAAGTCATGACAATTTCAACATAATATAAACATTCTTGTTTGTAGTTAAAATTAAATAAATAAGGTAAGTTAAAAGCCTCTATAACACGTCATTAGATGGTACCCTCAACATATACATTATTGAGTGGAGTAGGTTAAGAAATGCATTATCATGAAAAGGGACACATAACACATACATTCAAACATAAAAACATTTTAAAAATCAGGTGAGGCTGAGATACTCTTGAACAGAATAGAAGCAGTGCTCCAGTAAGTATTCCTTAACTTTATATTTAAATGAATTTATACAATTAATTGATTTGAAGTCTCTAGGTAGGGAATTGAAGACTTTTATTCCTTCATATTCTGCCCCCCTTTCAAATGATGCTGAATTGTGCATTGGAATTCTCAAATTATTGGAGGAACGTAGTACCCTATCGCTGGAAATATATCCATCCATATTCCTCATAAATGAATTTGAGTTACTTTTTACAAAAATAAGTAGCCTATATATGTAGAGAGAGGGAAGTGGTAGTACACCAAGTTCTTTAAAAAGCGGTCTGCAGGGTTCCAAAAAGTGTGTTTTTAGCATACACATTATAACACGCTTCTGTCCCAAAATATCAGGCCATATGTTAGGATTGACTGGGCATGAGCAAAGTAATATATTTTCAATACCGTGATGTCCACAGAGTCAATTAATTTACGTATGGCATAACACATTTTGTTCAGCTTTTTTACAGTATGGGAGATATGGTTGCCAAAAGATAGGTTACTATCAATTTCAACACCAAGGAATTTAGTGTCGGAACGCACTGGAACTGATTTTTTCCCGAGTTTTATTAAAACATTACTGTCTGTTTCTAAGCGTTTGCTAAACTGCAATGACACTGTTTTTTTTGTATTCAAGCATAGATTGTTCTTGTCACACCAGGTCAACATTTCCTGTGTCACTTTCGTTGTCTTTTTGGAGAGGTTTTCGAGAAAGTTGGCTACATATGGGAAACAAATTTGTTATTGAAATTTCTGAAAAACTCTAATTGCGGTTCGTTTCTGCATGTCTGACAATTAAAAAATATGTTGCGACTTATATCACGTAACCTCAGATTTGGCGGGAATTTTAAAAAAAGTTGTCTGTGGTGCCGGAAAATGGGTCAAATTGACAAGATATCGAAAAAATTTATTGGGAAAATGTGTTTGGAATCCAACGAAGACTTTATGTAGCCATTTTATTCCTCTACCCTTACTAAGAAACATTATACATTCTTGTTTTATCTGGAAACAGCTTTAATAACCTAAATCACATAAGTTTGGGTCAAAACTAATCAAATATTTGTGGAATAGACATTTTGCGGGAGATTAATTATGAAAACACGATTTATCTTGTCTAGGTGTAGTCATGCCCTGTATATTGATGCACATGAGCTTATTCAATATTCTCAACCCGTAAATAAAATTTAAACCAACTTATATTTGTAATTAAAACTTAATAATACATTATTTATCCTAGCTAAATTTAATATTGGTTAGTAAATTTGAACGTCAATGACTATATTTTTGAATTTTATAAGGCGGCTTTGAAAAAAGATCTACTTTTGTTGTAACAATAACAAATGTCACAATAACTTGTTGAAATTTTGTTGGAGTTGTCGTTCTTCATAGTTTTTGTGTTTTTCAATCTATCAATGAAATGGTCCAAAACTGAGAATTAAACCAAAATAGAAATAGTATTGCTATATGACCAGTATTTGCATTTTACTACGGTGGCAAAGATATTGCAAAAATTCAAGAAAACTGGTTCGGTTGAAAACAAATATAAAAGCTTAAGCCTGTTGTAAATAATGAAAGTAATGTAAACAATGTTTTACTGACAGTCACTGAGACGCCAAGAGTTTCGACGAAAATTTTGGCAGAAAAGGCAGAAATATCTCAAACCTCTGTTAGACGAATTTTAAAGCAAAATCACTTTCACCCATACAAACCAAAATTTGTGCAAGTCTCGAGACAGGGATTATGACGCTCGATTTTATTTTTGTGCATGGTTCCAGGGAATGTTAGAAGACAATCGTGATTTCTCAAAAAATGTGCTATTTTCGACGAAGCAACTTTTACCTCAAATGGTGTCGTCAGTTCTCAAAATTGTAGATGGTGGGCAGATCATAATCCTAATTTTATTATTGAAGCCAAGGACCAATATAGTTTCAAAGTGAATGTATGGCGTGGAATTTTAAATGATTGTAGGTCCCTTCTTTTTTAGACAAAGTTTAAATGGCGAACGGTATTTGAACTTTTTACGGATATATATATATATATATATATATATATATATATATATATATATATATATATATATAGAAAACGACAAATCAACGGAGTCAACAAACAGACGCCAACCGCTCATCGCTGACAGACGCCAACCGCTCATCGCTGACCGAAAATATAATTTAATATATTATTTTATATATAGATAAATAAAGATGAATAACAATATGAAATTGTATAGTATTCAGGACTTACTAACATGAGAATCAATGAAATTATTACATATGAGGAACATAAAATATCTTTCTTATGACAGTGACAATTGTATATTATTATAAATCAAGTTGGAAAATTTTGAATACTGAGTGATATATCATTATTTTTGTTCTATTTCAGTAAATATATATAAATTTGACTAAGATTATTCAAATCAGTTCTTTAATTCATTGATTGACTATTAGAATTAATATGAACCATTTCCAAGAAAATTCTTTTGGTTATATTATTCTCAGCATCTAAAATTTGTGTGTTATTATATATAGTCCATTCGATGGTCTTTCTGATTAACATGTTCCGAAAGTGCACATGAATTAACGTTTCGTTTACAGTCACTCCTATGGGATAAAATTCGACTATTGAGACTTCTGGAGGTTTGGCCAATATATTTTTTAGAACAATCCTTACAAGGGATTTCATATGCAACATTAGACTTTTGGTTATTTTTTATGGGACTTTTCACTTTAGTGTGTAATTTTGAAATAGTTTTTATATTTTTTTTTGTAATTTTGAAGTTTTCATTCTTCAATACATTGATTAATTTAGGAGTAAGTTCGTGGATATGTGGAAGTAATCTAAAAAGAGGAGGTTCTATTTTATTTATTATGGGAGTTATCTGGGATCTTTGGAAGACCAATGAATTAGATTCATTGAAAAGTAATTTATTAATTAGTTGTTTGGGATATGAATTTTCATCCTTTGTAGTTCGATTAAAGATTCTTGTTGTAAACTAGAATGAGTGATTTTTAAGATTCTATTATTCATAGATATCTCTATATTTATTTTACATTTTTTGTGGGTGATACGAATTATAATTTATAAATCTATTACTACATATTGGTTTCCTGTACCATTTAGTGATAATTGTATTATATTACCGCCAGTCACGAATACAGATACACTTCTCGGGTTGACCACCACCTGTATACCAGTTTCGGGTTTTGCCCCATCAGTACAGGGTAGGTCATGCAGACAAAAATAATGAAAAATTCCGGCACCGCGCACTTCATTGGGAAATATTAAGAATTTGTTGAAAAGCACATAACACAGTTTCTCCATAAGTTATATGTCTAGAAAAATGTTCGAACAACTTGCATTCCAATCAGACGATAGCATGGACTAGAGCCCTTAATTTATCCGACAGTATAGTATTCATGAAATACTGAATATGTCCTCAAATTACGTAGGGGTACCTGTATAATATAACAGATTGTCGTTTTAGATTGCTCACATCAATTTTCATCCTTATCCTTTGAAGGCATATTTGATGTTTCCTATAAACAACATAAACAAGTTTAAAATTACTTGGATTGACCGTTTATTCAATTTTTTCAATATCATTTATCATATACAATTTCCAGAATTCGGACAGACAGACAGATTATTGGAATTATGTCGATAAGATCACTAGAAATTGGCTACGAAATAGAAGTGTGAATTTCTCATTGTAGAAACCGATTAGAAACAAAAATTCAAGAAGGGGAAGAACTTTATGAATATTGTAGTTATAAGTCAGATAGGCAAATGAAGGTGATATTGAAACAACTATAGCCAAATAACAACTGCCGCTTTTTCAAACCCGAATGTTATGAACAACAAAATGGAAAAAAAATCTGTAAATTTCAGCATTTACCTCTAGATACCTGATACCCCATTTTTCCTTGAAATGTTTCATTCATAAACAAGTAGCTATTAGATATTACATATTATTAGGCACCACCACCACATAATAACAAGGGCCACCGATATTTTATAAACAAAATATACAAGGGGGAAGGTAGGCGCATTGAAAAATCTGGCAGCAACATATGTGATTTTAAATATCCCAATAATTATGGTTCGGGACCTACGTCAGCTTGACTTCCACAAGATAAAACCGATTGGATTTTTTCTTAGGTTGTGAAGCAAAATTTCACATATGTCGTTCAATTTTCAAGACAGCAACCACCTGGCTCGTGCCACGAACACGTGGTTACCGGCCTGTATCATTAAGGGTGCAACCGACAGTGACGTACTTATCTGCAATGGCATCGGGCCTGCTAGGCGAGGAAGTAGGTTCCGAATAGACATCTAGAAATCAAAGGACCGACCAGCGGCGTACAAGTAATCACTATACAGTGCTCGTCTGAAGTCCGTACCCCCCCTACTAATTTTTGAACCACCTGGTATATCGCAACGAAATTTGAGGGCTTTAAATAGGAGATAAAACCTACGTTTTCATGAAAAAATCACAGCTGAAAATTTTAAAATGGAGGCTGAGCGCCATCTTCAATATTTTTTAAATAGAACACCCTGTTTTCGAAACCTGCTCATAATTCTCAACAGTTTTCTAATACACTTTACTCCTAAATTCAATTGTTTTCGATATATTAACGTTTGAAAGGTGACATTCCGGTTTAAAATGAAGTATGGATTTTGGTCAGTTCCGTAAAACATTTTGCTAACTAAACGTTGTTATTAATTTGTAGTTAAATCTCTTGAATTCGACTAATAAGAGGCGTAAAGAGAGTTTATTAAGGACAAACAGTACCGCTTGCCGGAAAATCTCGAAGCCTACGAATGTGTTCTGTAAATTCACAATCATAACAAATTAGCTAGCTAAAAAAATTTAATTCATTGAATAACACTTTCATTTAACCCCAACAATTATTTCATCAAGTGTTCAATGTGGCCCCCTTTCAAATCTTGACAATAAAGTGCCCTATTATAAATAATAGCTTCTCTCACGTTGATGAAAGTCTGTTCATCTATTTCTTCACATGTATCTATTATTCTGCGTTTAAACTCTTCTATTGTTTGGCATTCAGTGGCGTAGATTTTTGACTTCAGATACCCCCAAAGGAAAAAATCTAGAGGTGTATGATCCGGAGATCTTGGTGGCCCTTCTGTACTTCCCCTGCGACCTATCCATCGCCCAGAAAATTTTGTATCGAGGTACTCTCTAGCCACGCGATCGAAAGGGGGAGGTGCCCCATCCTGCTGAAATATGATTTCACGATTTTCAAACTCTTCCTGATTGTTTAATGAAATTTGTCTTATTCGAGGTACAATTTCAGTTTCTGAAAGATTTCTGTGAAGAACTCCTGTAAGATTGCATCTGATGAAAATCGATCCAACAACGCGATTGCCCAAAATCCCCGCCCAAACATTCACCTTCTTAGGAAACAGGGTATGTCCCTCTCTTCAAAATATGCGGATTAGTATCGCTACAGTATCGTACATTCTGTTTGTTGACTTTTCCATTAAGAAAAAACGTGCATTCGTCTGCGAAACATACACGTTTTAGGAAGCCCCGTTCTCCTTCAATTGTTCTTGTTAACCACTCACAAAATTCAACCCTCCGGTCTGGATCATCCTCCGTGAGAGCATGCAGGATTTTCATTTTATAGGGATGAAACTTTTTTTTTTTAGGACTCTTTGGACACTTTCTTAACTTACTCCACAAGATTCAGCTAACTGCAGACGTCGACTGAGTCGGATTGATTACCATTTCAGCAAATAATTTCCACCTTTTTTTTTTTCTTCTGAAAGAGGCGGTATTCTGATCTTGGAGCATCTTTCAGCGTACCAGTTACTTGGAGCTTATTTAAAAATTTGCGCAAATATGACCTCGAAATAGGATTTTCGGGAAATCTATCATCAAACATACGGACTGCTAGATGATAATTTATTCCAGCTTCTCCAAATATCAAAACTGCTTTAAATTTATCGTCTAAATTACGGGCCATGATCACACTTTTCATAAAAGGATTTAGGCGCTCAACGGACTATTTGACAGTTAGTAATTCAGTTTGACAGTAAACAAGATGTTACCGCGAATGCAAACTTGATTGAAAGCAACATTAGTGTTTTTGGTTGGGTTTGAAATGACCAAAATGTCACTTTTCAAACGTTAATATTTCGAAACAATTGAATTTAGGAGTAAAGTGTATTAGAGAAAACTGTTGAGATTTTTTTGTTTTTTGTAAAATTGTTTTTACCGCTTTTTTAGTTGTTTGAACAACCCTCAGAAGTTAATGAAAACTTGTACGAGTTAAAAATCACGGGGACCTTACCTTTATACTGGGACTCGAAACCACTCTTGGGACCTTGAAAAATTTTCACCAGCTGCGGGATTCGAACCCGAGCCGGGAAACAGTCGACACAAGACCAACGCTGTTGCCACTGAGCTCACAAGCCCCGTAATTATGAGCATATTTCGAAATGGAATAATATACGGGTGTTCTATTAAAAAAAATATTGAAGATGGCTCTCAGCCGCCATTTTAAAATTTTAGCTGTGATTTTTCATGAAAAAATTTAGGTTTTTATCCCCTATTTAAGCCCTCCAAATTTCGTTGCGATATACCGGGTGGTTCAAAAATTAGTAGGGGGGGACGGACTTTAGACGAGCACTGTATATCCAGACCATTCGGTTCTACAGCTTATTTGAATATTAACTGATAAAAATCTACTAAGAACGGCTTTGCGGTACATTTTTGAAGTTGAAGTCAACAAATATAATAGAATAATCAGATTCTTGAAAACGAGTCCCCAACATTTGAGAACTCCTCCTCAGCACTCTCGATTCAATATCGATTGTATGGAAACCCCAGTGTAGAAGAAATTTATTCGATTCATAGCTTCCATATGGAACCTACAAATTATAGGAATGCATGGGCAATAATTTTTTTTTGGCGGGTGGAAATTCTTCATGAACCCCAAGTACTTGTCTGGAAATTTGTGAGAGGAAAACAAGTAGAATAAAAAAATGGTCCAAATTCAAACTAAAATTTGGAATTATATTATTGATGGCGAAGAAATGATTGCAAATTGATTTTCTGAGCACTTTTAAAACTGCAAAACTTGCAATTGAACATCGTTTCAGCAAGAATAACTAAGAATCATGTACCAAGTGACGTGAGCCACAACAATTTTTTTTTATTTCATACCGGCCGATGATCATTCAAATTATACATATCTTGGAAATACAAATTCCTTTGGAGTTCATTGCATAATGTATACCAACAAAATTAATCAAAAGTATAGCCTTTCGAATTGCAGAACCCCTAACAAATTTAATAAATTAATCTGTCGAATCTGGTGAATTTCCTGAAGAGTTGAAACTGGCAAATAACTGTAGCTGGTATAATAAGTAAAATTATCTAAAGGGTCATGCATAAAATAATAATTTCTTATCTTGACAATACAGGATTATCAAAGATTCACAAAACTGGTTTTACCCTGGTAGATCGACGGAAACAGCCCTATGTAAGTTCGTAGAATATATCTGTGAATATCTTGATAAAAAAAATCTCGTAGGTGCACCATCTTTCGACCTAACGAAAGCCTTTGCTTGTCTGGATCTACATCACGCAGAAACCTGATTGTACTCACTGGACATTCGTAGGAACATATTGAAGTGGATATGTCTTTTTTTATTATATGAATAAATTCAAGGTATCATCCGCCACCTCACATTGGATTATGGAATGATTTTGTTGACTCAAGTAAACACACAATTTTTTGGTGTGCCACATTTCACAATTTACCATTTTTTTTAGTGCACTAATTTCTTCAGATTGATACTCCACGTAATAGAAGAAAAGACCAACATTTTTATGATTTTACGAGTTTTTTTTTAAACCTTTTTCATATATGAATTAATTCTATATTAGCTTCCATTTGTCTTTTTTTAATTTGATTGTTTGGTAGAGGTTGGATACCTTTTTGGAGTTGTCTGCCACACAATTATTTTTGTTTATATTTCCTATATGCACTAAGTTTAGATTTTGACAATCAGATAGACAGGCGTACAGAAAAATACTACATAGGGAACAATAAACTGGGAGATAATTGTTTGTCGATATAAATACCGTCTGCCCAATCACAGATAATTCTGTTTTTCCGCTTTTCTCTCTGTCACAACCATTTTTCTCAGAGACTTGTTTGAGTAGGGAGTTGTTATGAAAATATCGGAGGAGAGGGAGAAAATTTGGTATAATTTCTGTCTCTGTAGTCGGTGGTGTGAGGCATCATTTGAAAGGATTAGTTACGAGGATTCTAAATCTACTTTTTTGTGATTGTTATAGGAAAAGGTTTGCGATGATTTTAAAATTAATGATTTCTATAATATTCTATTACTGAACAACATTGATTTTGTAGCCATCTAGGGAAGATAATGAAGAATGCTTCTCTGAAGGTGACTATTATTTAAGTTCTTCTAGATTATAGCATTTCCATTATCGACATCTCTCTATGATTGAGAATGACTGTCTGTGGAATTGTGGTAACAAATTTGAAGGTGAAGGTTTTGAATATTTAGTATGTTTTACGTGTGTAGGCCTATACCAAACATGTTCAGCAGTTTGGTTTCTGAAAGGAAATAAGAAATCTACTTCATGAATAATACAACAATTAATTGAAAAATGGGAAAATCATATTTCTATAAAAGAACTCATCAAAAAACACAAATATTTTTTTAGATACTCTAATAATATCAAATTTAACACATTTGTAAAAGTTACAAATAATTGATACGACTTCAACAAATTTGTTATGAATATTGGATATTTTCAAACCACAACCAAGTTTTTTATTCAATATATTTTTTTATTGGCATATGCCGAATTTCAATATTAATTTATCTATTACCCTGACCAAGTATATACATTTTATTTCATATATCGGGGCATTATATATATATATATATATATACATATGTATATATATATATATGTATATTTATGATATGGTATATATGGCAATGAAAAAAGTGAAAATAGGGCAAAATGATATTTAAAAACTGCATAAATACCTGCTATGATTGTTTTTATAATTTTTTTCAGTGCGGTTTGCATCTTGAAAACTTTTGCCCATATTCTAGTCGACGCAATTAATCCAAGAGGGTGGCAGTTTGATTAGTTCATTCAATTGGAACAACCTATAAAAATATACAAATCCAAATTTAGAAATGAATATTCAGAATTGAACTAAACATTATTTTTTCACACAAGAAACATCCTGTACACAAATTAGAACCAAAAGGCCACATGACAGGCAAATGTCAAATTATTTTTCCTTTTAAATAATCAAAATAATGAAATTTGAGAACAGAAAAATGGTACAGGTGAATTTTGAAGAATACTATATATATATATATATATATATATATATTTTATATATATATATATATATTTTATTTTATTTTTTCCCGAGAAAATTGTATTGAACGTTTTATTTCTTAAAGAACAGTTTTTACTGAACCATCAGCTTATTTCGATGAACTTACTTAAATACATTATTTAAATATCATTTTGAATTAATGAATAATTCGTCTATAGTTTTATCGGTTTGCGGGAGCATCCAAATAGAAAAGGTAGGTAACTAGAAAGTGTTTACGTGGGCAAAAGAAGGTACAGTCATATAGTTTCATTCAACCTTAATTATATAACGTGGCACATGTAACATCGAGAAATGAATTGTACTCCAATAAAATTAAACAGTTCGAGGAAATATTCACGTTTCAAAACTGTTTTCGGTGCGAAATAACTTCTCGTGAAATCAATTCGGACATTTTACCGATTTTTTAAATCGAAACTATACCCTAGAGGTCAATTAATAAACAATCAGATTTTTTATGGCCTCTATCCTTGAAATAATATACAAATTCGTTCAGATGTGTCAGCTCTACGAAAAAAAAAACCTAATTTTACCATATAGCGTTAGTTGGTTCGAATCCAAACAATTCTCCCGGCTCTGCCGAAGAGAAAGCGGTCAAGTGTCGAGAGTTTCATACCAATTCAAAGTTTGTGTTACATATATATTAGGACTAGTCATTTGGATCAATAGTCTCGATACTTTCTCAAATTTGTTTTTACTTGCTTTATATTTAATAATGGAGTTCTACATTGGATCATATGTTATTTGATTTGATAGTTCAAACGAGAGGATACTTTCTTCAAATTTTCGTTCGATACTTAAGGAGATAGGTGGTGGGATTTTCGAGTTTTTGTCGAATCATTATTGTTATTTTTACTTCTATATTTCAGTTCTATATTTCATTAACTTCAATTCTATACCTTATACAATAGGGTTAACCATTATCTTTTTTCGAAATGCTTAGCTGTGAAAAGTTGGCAACCCTTACTGTTGATGTAATTATACACTTACAAGATTCTTTTCATATTTTTCTGATTATCTGATAATCAATTTTCGGTAATTTTTTATAGATTATTCATAGTTTTTGTCGGTTGTTACAATTGCCCCCTCAATTACTTATTCAGAAGAAACATTATAATGTTCATCCCTGGAATAGTATATCTCATTAAACTCCATAATCATTCCAGATATCAACTCCCTAGATTGGGATAATCGATATATATATATATATATATATATATATATATATATATATAGATAAAGAGAAATTTGTTACGAATCCAAGAGAGTCCACCATCCGCCAACAGCTGTTTCATGGTTTCCCAATCATCAGGACGGCTTGTGGTCTCTTTCAAATTCGTATCAAATCTCTCGCAGTGTTAATACCTACCGGCAAGTACGAAATTGTGAAAAGCATCATATTATAGATAGTGACATCTATAATCTGTGCGGCGAAGCTTAGACCTAATATCTAGTTATTTGTTTTGCGTTACTCTGAACGCACTAGGAGTACGACTATTGGTGTCGTGGGTTGGCCTATGCTGGCATCTGTCGGTGACGAAATTTCGTGCCATTAAAATTCCACGATATTAGGTCTAAGCTTCGCCGCATATATTATAGGTGTCACTATCTATAATTTGATGCTTTCCATATATATATATATATATATATATATATATATATATATAAAACTTTTAAATATTCTATTTAGTGAAATCAATTCAAGACTTCTATTGAACACTTAGTATCAAGTAATTTTTGTGCCATGTACTATTTCAATTAAATGACTTCAAAACAAGGACTGCATTGTTTCCAAAGTTTATATTAGTAAAGAGTTAGTTTATCATCAATTCTGTGCAGTGACGACATAATCTGACCTGACCTAAATTCTATAGTTTTCAGAATTTTCATTCATATATTTCACTTGATTGTAATCGAATCAGCATCAAACATAAAAAAGGGACACAATTCAACTCAATCTGACTAATATTGCTATCCAAATTGCTCGTAATCCGATTACTATCTAACGCAAAAAAGAGGACAGAACTGGACAGCCTTGTTATCTTACCCAAAATGTGATTCTCAGCCATACACCTAGTATTCCAATAGAAAAACAAAGCAACTCAATAAAATAAATCTTGGTGTGAGATTTGAACCCAGAATCAACTGGCCAACAAGCAGGGCTCTCACCGACTAGTCCAGCAATGATTTCAAATAACACATAATATATTTTGTATATGATTTCTCAAGAACTTTGGTGATTTCTTAAAACTTTGGGTGAACTGTGAACAACTATGTTTTTTTGAATATTCGCTTTGGTAGTTTCTAGTGTAAAGGGAAGAATATGTATTTTTCGAACATTTTCAGCAAAATATCTTTGAACTAGTAATGACAACATTCTAGATTGGTCTTTTCAAATGTTGCGACAATCTTGTGACATATTTCCAGGTATTATTTATCAGACTGAACCTATTTTCGAAAAGCAATAAATGAAGACTAACTTTCATCGAGCTTGTTATTGAAAGCCTTGGTCGGTTCCCTTCTGATTGGTGGAGTTACATTTCGCACCAATCAGAAACCGACAGCACAAGAGCGATAAGCTTCATGAAAAATGTCCCTGAGGAAACGAATTATTAAATAACTAGCTGGTACCCGCGATTCATCCGCGTGGAATTTGTATTTATTCCTATGTTTTTCTTGTGTTGTTAATCTAACTTTTGCCTATGGCTTTGCCCTTCTCGTTACCCCATTATCACGCTATACCGTTTCCTGTTATTCCGTTATCCCGTTATCTCGTTATTCCGTGAAATGAAAGCTCACCTTATATTGGTTGCACTTGGTGTCTCCGGTTTCCGTCATCGTAGCGAGATAAAATACATACCAGTTTTAAGTCTACTCATAAGCTTTCACACACAAAAATCGGTTCAGTAGTTTTGCCGTGATGCTCGTACAAAACAAACAAACAAACAGACAATTACAGTTTTACAATTTTATAATACTACTAGCTGGTATCCGCATTTCCCCGTATAATTTGTATTTTTCCTATGTTTTTTCTATGTGTTGTTCTATCTAGCTTATCCCGTTTCCTGTTATCCCGTTATTCCGTTTCCAGTTTGTATATATATATATTTTCTTCGTAGATGTTCGCGGTATAATGTGTTGAGATAGTTTCCGGGTTTCGTCCGTGTTCTGTGTTGATAACATTCTTGTGGGTTTGGCCACATTGACATCAGGAACTATCGACATTCTTCAACCACCTTAATGAAATTCATCCGCATATAAAATTCACTATGGAAGCAGAAGAAGAAAACAAACTAGCCTTTCTTAGACGTTATGATCATGAAGAAACCCGACGGCACCCTGGGTCACAGTATATGCAAGAAAACTCACACCAATCGATACTTGAACGCAAATTCTCATTACAATCCACGACAAATCCACTTAGTGGCGAATACACTAATAACTCGATCAAGTAGATTGGCGGACAACGACCATATAAAATAGGGGTTGGATGATATCGAAACGACCCTCCAGATGAATGGATACTCCAAGAGAACTATCAAAGCAGTATCTAGAGTCAAAAAGAAACAACGAGAGGTACAGGAACCACTGATTGGCAAAACATCCTTACCATACATAAAGGGTACAACGGACAGAATCAGTGGAATTCTTCACCGACACAATATCCTTACAACGCTTACAACAGACCGTACAATAAGATCTATCCTTAGAAATTCCAAGGACCGTATACCACTAGAGTGTCATGGAGTCTATGGAATACCATGTGGAAATTGTGAAAAGACGTACATAGGCCAAACAAACAGACGAACCAACATCCGCCAAGAGGAACTCAATATTTCTATACGAAACAAGGAGACCACATCGTCACTATTCCAACATGTACTAACAACAGGTCACATCATACACTTTAATGACACTCGGACATTGGCAAGTGATGATAATTTTCACTCAAGAACAACAAGATCAAAATCGAAAAACGACCACATAATACGAACAAAAGTCAAAGACTACCAACCATATGCTATCTTGACCCACCGACAAATGAATCAACAACAAAATATAAACGAGGATGGAACATCGGCGCTTCCAGCAGAAAGTTCACCCAGCAACACCCACGGCGACCTGGCAACGGCGCGTCCAACAGCGACCTCTTCCGGCCCCATACAAATCAGAACACGAACGAAGGAGACCAATCGTGACGATCGTGCACAACAGGGCACGAACGAAGGAAACCGATTGTGACGATCGTGCGCAATCGACTCAACATCATTACAAATTGAGGAATACAACACGAAAACATCAGTCGAGTTCGAAACAATCGAATTTCTAGACATCACCTGAAGATGGCAAATGTGAATTTGCCGAAACGTCGTGAAATCGGAACTTTCGAGGACCACGAACACAGAACGCGGACAGAAACCCGAGAAAGTATCTGAACATATATATATATATATATATATATATATATATATATATATATATATATTGCAACAGTGGCGCGGTGTTCCATATCTCTATTTAGGAAACAGATAGGAATCTATATTTCTATAATATTACTTTATTGCTCGAGCTCGACAAAATAAAAAAATTGTCGGTCACACAGGGTGTTACATTTTTTCTGGGCGGATCCTAATTGTGTTTTTTTAAATGGCAACCTATATTTTTATCGCTTTTTCGGTTTCTACATAGAAAATAAGGAAATTCATGTATATCTTCATTTCGAAAATATTGACGGTTTTCGAGATTTCTAGCATGACAGGTTTTTATCCAATATTCCACTCAGAATATTTGAAATTATAAGTTGTGTCCAAGTCCAATTGAAATTTTCTTCTGGTCAAGTATTCTACATTGGTAACTCTCTCAAACGATATATCTGAAATCGACCTGTGATATACAGGGTATGAAAAACAGCTTGCCACATATTGTAAATAAAAATTTGCAGAATCTTCCTTATATTAAACGGAACACCCTGTATATTATCGATCCATAAGAAGCGCCAACAAAGGCTCTACAAATGTCATCAAGTGTTCCCTTTGGTTAAGTTTACTAGTTTTTCTTGAAACAGCTCTTTTTTTTCGAAAAAGAGCAAGTATTCATATTTCTTCGCTATAATCTGAATGAACGACTTTTTCAAAGGAAATCCATTTGACGACTGATAAGAATATACGAAAGATATCATGTTTCAATTATGTACATTAGAAGGTGTCCAAACAAATATTTTTTTATGAAATAAATGTATGCATCACATTTTTCTAAATAGAAAATATTTTTTTTCATTGGATACAGAATTTTACACATAAATCGTGCAATATCAAACCAAACACGATTAAATGAAAAAACATTATGAATATTACTAATAATTTTTTTTTCATGTTATGGTGTATATTCATGAATAAAAGCCAGAGCTTAAGTTCTAGATATTTAAATTGTCAACTGGCAAACTACAAAAGGAAGTTTAATGAAGGTTGATAATGAAACTTTATAAAATATGTTCAACATGTCTTCCATTTTCTTGAATGCAGAGCTGAAGTCTATGTTTGAAAGACTGCTGGTGTAATGCTGATGCGAAAAGCATTCGTTATATTAAGTCGCATATTTTCGGAAAAGTTGGTGCTCAAACCATATTTTATGTATCCCCATAGAAAATATCCAGTTTTGTTAAATCTGGGATCTAGCGGGCCACCTGATCTAGCGGCCCATTCCGTCCTATCCATTTATTGAAAAACTTCATTTAAATGATCTCTCACTTCTGCCAAATAGTGAGCAGGAGCGCTATCATGTTGTAACCACATCCTATTGCGAAGGTCAAGAGGAATATCTTCTAACAAACCTGGTAAATAATTTCGTAAGAAATTGAGATACATTGTTCCATTCAGATGTCCCTCAAAAAAGTATGGACCAATCACATATTCTCCAATGATGCCTCCCCAGACATTCATCGACCACCTATGTTGATAATCCACCTGTCTCAATAAGTGGGGATTTTCTGTCGAATAATAATGGTAATTATGTCGATTCACAAATCCATTTTTATGGAATGTCGATTCATCCGACCACA
Source organism: Gonioctena quinquepunctata (assembly GCA_018342105.1). Taxonomy (NCBI): domain Eukaryota; kingdom Metazoa; phylum Arthropoda; class Insecta; order Coleoptera; family Chrysomelidae; genus Gonioctena; species Gonioctena quinquepunctata. Next base: position 231,268 of record JAFIRS010000961.1, read on the forward strand.
AAATGTTATTGAAAAAATATTAGTTTCGACGAATTTCTCCCATAGCCCAATTGCAAAATTCAACTCTCTTCTCAAAATCGGCATACAATAGTTCTTGATTATACTTAAGTGTCTTAAATTTTTTTGTCGTTGACTCCTACAAGGATCTTCTTCAACAGCAAGAAGAACTTGCAATTCATTATATTCATTAGTAGCTGGCTTGATGAGCTCATGTTTAGAATAATTGATACTTCCAATTTCAACAAATCGTGTCAGCACCTTTCGGAAAGATCTTGATTTCCAATAAATATTTTATTCGCTGAAAGGTTGTTTTAAACAAAAGAAATTATAGGACATCTTATAATGTACATAATTGAAACAAGATATCTTTTGTATATTCTATCAGTCGTCAAATGGATTTTGCTTTGAAAAAAGTCGTTCATTGAGATTATAGCGAAGAAATATGAATACTTGCCATTTTTCTAAAACAATAGCTGTTTTAAGAAAAACTAGTAAACTTAACCATAGGGAATACTTGACATTTGTAGAGCCTTTGTTGGGTGTTCCATTTAATATAAGGAAGATTCTGCAAATTTTTATTCACAATATGTGGCAAGCTGTTTTTCATACCCTGTATATCACAGGTCGATTTCAGATATATCGTTTGAGAGAGTTACCAATGTAGAATATTTGACAAAAAAAAATTAAATTGGACTTGGCACAACTTTATGATTTCAAATATTCTGAGAGACGAATATTGGAAAAAAAAACCTGTCATGCTAGAAATCTCGAAAACCGTCACCCTGTGTGACTAACATTTTTTTTATTTTGTCGAGCTCGAGCAATAAGGTAATATTACAGAAATATAGATTCCTATCTGTTTCCTAAATAGAGATATGGAACACCGCGCCACTGTTGCAGGACCCTGTATATATGTCGTGAAATCGGTATATATATATATATATATATATATATATATATATATATATATATAATACATATATACATACTGTGAAAGCGCCCTTCAGACTCTTCAAATTTGTTGGAAAAAAACTCCTGTAAAAGACAGACAAAACGTGGGTAATATAATAATTGTTCTGTTTTTTCCTTTCCAGATACGGAAATAATATTTCAAAAGAATACATCAAAATGAATATTTTGACGCTGGAATGAATTTATGATGTACCTATCTGATTATAATTGCAACTTATTTTTAAGAATTAAATTTGGGAATTATTATAGATCTTAGTCCATTTTCCGGAGAGTTTTGGCAACTGGCACGAGAATTCTCAAACTATTCCTTCTTAGACTATTTTTTCCGGAGTAATGTTGAAGATTTGAAAAGTAAGAAAGTAGGAGCAGATGTGTTTGTCGGTTTCGGTGAGTACACTTGGCAGTGTCTTCATGAATCAAGGCTTCGGTCAGCCGGTAGCGGAACTCCGCTTCGTAGACTAGCTTCTTTATCTTCTACTCTCTACTGGACAGAAAGAACACTTTGACCCAAGAAACACATTGGCGGAACTTGAAAAAAAAGATTACCCCTTTTGGTCGCTTCTGGGCTGGCATACACAAACGATCATTCATTTTTTTCAAGTTTTTATGTTTGCGTAGGACTGGAATTATTAGAGCTGATTATTTTATAATGTGGGAACCGTTTGAAATTCATTCATGTTCATGCAGCAAATATCAAATTATGCTTAAGAAAACTGCATGCTGGATGCATACAAATACCGTAATGTAATTATTATACAATGTATTTTATTATTGTCTTGAAGTATTTCTAGAATTATATATAATTTGTATGAAGAAATTGAAAAAACAATCGTCAAACAATATAGTTACTGTGATTTAGGCTAACAGTTGGTTGCGAAAAACTAAGAACAGGTTCAAAAATCGCCATTCAACACTAAATTGAACTGGAGTACATAACTGACACAAAAGCCAATTATATGGCACTTTTGAGTATTTCTGTAGCTGACAATTTGGGTAGATGATATTATTTACATGGGTGATATTAATATTAATCTCCTAGATTTACACAATGTTAAAACTGAAAAACTCACTCACTCACTTTTAGAAACCCTCGAGTTAAATCAAATTGTGGAATGTCCAACCAGAATTAGAACTGCATCAGCAACTCTTTTAGATGTGATTATAACGAGCTTTCATAATATAATGGAGTGCAGAACCTTGGACAACAATGGGATATCAGATCATCAAATTATCTATTGCAAAATTCAAAATTCAAAAAAATAAAAACCAATCGAAAGTGTGTTCTTATAAGAGTTTCAAATGTTTTGAGCAAAACAGTTCTGTGCAAGATCTTTATGATACACCTTTTTTTAGAATATTCGATCAAGAGTCTATGGATGAGAAAATATCATTTCTTGTCAATTGTATGATGAATTTAATTGATACACATACTCCAATTGTCACTTCAAGAGTAACAAAACCTGAAAGTCCATGGTTAACAGACACTATTAAGGAAATGATGCAACTCAGAGACAAAGCCTTAAAAAAATATAAGAGAACGATGTCAGACATTGATTTAGTATATTATAAAGATCTGAGAAATTACGTAAATAATGCAGTGAAGAATGAAAAAAAAAGCATATTTTACCCATCAATTTAACACCACTGATCGAAAAAAATTCTGGAAAACTTTGAAGACAAACAACACAATAAATAGTAAATCACATTCACTACCTGAGAATTTGAAAGGAGTAGATGAAATAAACTATTTTTTTATCAACTCAGTTCCCCAAGGAGAAACCCCAGATGAACTAAAGAATTTTTACAAGAAGTGAATGACTTATTCGTGTATGAAACCATATGTAATATTGAAACTAATGCTGAAGAAATTGATAAACCAAATTTAAATCTCATTAAACTTTGTTGTCCCCATATAAGACCATATATAACCCATATAATAAATAAATTTTTGTTTAATAAATGGTGTTCCTGAAGTTTGGAAGATAGCAGTGATACAGGTTTTACCGAAAAAATCCGATCCAGTGGAATATATAGTCTTCGTGCTATAAGTATACTGCCCACGCTATCGAAAGTTTTCGAAAGAGCCATAGAAAAATACAATTGAAAAATCATCTCGATCACCATTCTCTACTACCTGAAATTCAGTCGGGCTCTCCTCCAAATTGTAGATGATATCCTCAGAGCAAGAGACCAAGGAAAGCATACCATTTTAGTACTTCTGGACTTCAGTCGTGCATTTGACACTTTAAATCAAGTTGGTTCTTGCCATTTTGCACTACTTGGGACTCTCAGAATCTGCTATTACATTATTCGAAAACTATCTGCATGCACGCAAACAAAAAGTCTGTAAAGATAACTTGTTCTCTGCAAGTATGAACTTGAAATCGGTAGTACCACAAGGGTCTATATTAGGACCACTTCTATTTTCTATTTACACCTTAACCTCTTAAGGTCTCATGTTCCTAAATGAGAACACTGGAAATAGACGCACAAAACTAATTGATAAAACTAAAGTTTGTCTCGTTTACCATTGTAGACCTCTGTTCCCGACTTGGAACAACGAATACCATGCATTGAACAGCCATCTCGCGCCATCTAACTACCAGTAGACGAAACAGAACTATTCATTTCATTGGGTCAGTTTCTTCAGCACGTGGCTTGTTTACCTGCAGTGTTTTTTGTTTTTTCTCATCAACGTAAGGTGAAAAAAAAAATCAGGTATGTTGGTTATATAAGAACAGTTTCAAGGTAAATTTGAATAGAGTTTTTCTTTATTTTGGTCTCCATATCAGAAAATTTCATTGTTCCAAATCAGGAACAACAGTCATTGGGGGAAAATTAGTTAGTTCCTGATTTGAAACAATGAGCATTTTGATCATATAATAAACTGTCAATGAATTCTCTCTTTTAGTGAAGATATGGCTGATATACTACCAAGCGGTAGCGAAGACGAAAATCTAAGCGACTCTGATGATGATTATGTACCTAACCCAAACACCAAGGACGCTGTATCTAGTGATGAAGGAGATATTTCTGTTTCTGATTCAGAAGATGAGGAGCCTCTGAGCAATGTATCTGCTAGAGGAAAACAAAAGTATACCTGGACTAAGGTGAGAGGAGACCGAGATAATTCACTTAATCCACAGTTTACATCACAAGACATAGAAGAGGGACCGGAAATGGGGAGACCAATACATTATTTCGAGATACTTTTTTCAAATCAATTATTAGACTTGATAGTAGAACAGAGCAATTTATATGCTTGTCAGGTTGATCCTAACAAACCACTGAATCTCACACTATCAGAATTGAGAATTTTTATTTGGACTATTATATACATGTCCATTTTTGGTTTACCGAGCATCGTCTTTATTGGAGTCAAACCTGCAGAATACCGCAAGTTGCGGATTCTATGTCTAGGAAGAGGTGGGAGGAAATAAAGAAGACACTTCATTTCAATAACAACGAGAATCTTCCAAACGATCGAAATGATATAATAAATAGAGATAAATTGTTCAAACTTCGACCTTTCCTAGATAACCTACAACAAAAATTTTCTAACCAAGTGAAACCACAAGTGTTGTGTGTGGACGAGCAAATAGTGCCATTCAAAGGAATGTCGTCACTCAAGCAATACAACCCAAAAAAGCCAAATAAATGGGGTTAAACAATTTTTGTTTTATGTGATAGTGGTGATCTGATCCATAACTTTGAAGTTTATACCGGAAAGATACTACCGGCATCTGGGAAAGAAGATATAGATGCCAGCGGGAATATAGTACTACGTCTGGCGTCTATCATTCCAAAACACAAAAATTATTTGTTGTTTTTCGATAACTGGTTCACTTCTATAAAACTCCTCACCACACTGCAAATGGATGGAATTTATTGTTTGGGTACAATAAGGAAAGACAGAATTCCTGGTCTACAATTTCCCAACGACAAAATCATGAAAAAACAAGGCCGAGGTACATTTGAGGAATATACGACTACTGTACAAGCGTACCAATCATCGTTTTGAAATGGTTCGACAATAAGAGTGTTTGCTTGGCAAGTACCTTTTATGGATCTCAGCCGATTGACATCGTCCAACGTTTCGACCGTAAAACCAAAACAAGAATTGGCGTTCAGCGTCCAAACATGATAAAACAATACAATCATTTTATGGGTGGGGTCGATTTGTTAGATGGACTCATTATATATAGAATAGCACTGAGGAGTCGAAAGTGGTATTTGAAGATTTCTTTCCATTTCATTGACTTGGTTATAGTCACGGCTTGGATACGGTACAAGATCGACTGGTAAACATAGGATTGCCAAAAAAAGACATTATAGATTCACTTGGTTTTCGTGGCGAGGTGGCAGAAGGCCTCTGTCATTTAGGAAACGATCTAAATTCAAGGAAGAGGGGAAGACCAAGTGGGAGTATCGGAAGGGAGTTTCAAGAGAAGAGAAAGAGAAGTCAAACTAAAGCCAATACCTCAGTTTGACGTACGTACAGATAAAGTAGGCCACTTCCCATGCTAGAAAGAACAAAGGCAGAGATGCAAAAAACCAAACTGTTTATTGAAAACATATTTTTATTGCATAAAATGTGAGGTATATCTTTGTATCAATAAGAAAAGAAATTGTTCTGCCGAATTTCATATTTAGATGTATAGACCATTGTACCAAAATAGGAACACTGATTTATTTTTTTATGAAATGAAAAATTGAAATTTTGTAGTTTGTGAATCCATATTTTTATCAATTCCGTCAACATTTAGCACATCATTGAAATCCTAATTCATTGTTTTCTATATGTGGACCTTAAGAGGTTAACAATTCTGAAATTCCTTGAACACTGCTCTATTCATTGTTATGCCGACGATACACAAATATATTACAGTTTTGACTCGAACGACTTAGAAATAGCCAGTGATATCATCAATAAAGATCTTCAAAAATTCATACAGAAGGCATCAGAGCACTATCTGTACATCAATCCTATCAATGACGTTTTTTGGGCCAAAAACGATTCTATCTCATCACGATATCAATATAAATATCAATGACGAACCAATTGCTGTTTTGGAACACACAAGAAATCTGGGTGTGGAAATAGACTCTGACCTAAGATTTGAAAAACATATAAATAAACTCATTCAGAGAGCTTATATATCTCTGAAGACTTTGTATGGATCAAGACACTGTCTATCATCCAATATAAAATTACTATTATGTGAATCGATAGTATTATCAATTTTTTATTTTGCTGATTCTGTATATGGCCCTAATATTACTAAAACATACAGCTCAAAAATACAAAAAGTACAAAACTCTTGCTTGAGATTGGTATATGGTGTGCCCAGGCGTGAAAGGATTTCTAATGAACTGGTTGATTGAATATGGAAAAAAGAAGGTTTTTTCATTCTGAATGTCTTTTCCATGAAGTAATTTTGAGTAAAAAACCACTACATCGAAAGATAACTTTTCGCTCAGACGTCCACAATTTGAATATAAGATTCAGAGGAACACTTTCACCACCAAAATTGAAAACTGAACTTTTTAAACGCTCATACTCTTACCAAGTATGTAGGATATACTCTGCCAGCAGATATAAAATAGCTCGTACTAGAAAATTTCAAATCCAGACTAAAAAAATATATCTTTTCCCATAAATAAATTAACATATGTCCTAGTACTTCTGTTTTATACCGAATATTTCAACAACAATCAAATATTTTTTGACTTTTTTATTTATTTTTGCTTCTCTTTTATCTTGTTTTCACAAATGAAGCACCGGCAGGGTTGAGTGGAAGAACAATTTAGTGGCGATTTCGATCTCCAAATAAATTGAACTTCGCCCTATTCTTTCTTGATAAATGTATAGTGTAGTAAATGTACTGTAAACAGCTGAAAGAATTAAAGACGTTTATTATTATTATTATTTGGTTTTCACTGGAGATAGTTGAACCGACCCAAAAAAGAATCACCTTCGGAAATACGAAAAAGAAAATAGTTCGAATTTTTTAAATAAACTGTAGGCGTGTTCTAAAGTAGGGAGTGAAGCCATTTGATATATTATGAAACAGAAGTCTGTAACGGAGGTCTGTAACAAATTAAAGAAGATGCGTTTGGCTGTCACAGGATGAAGCGAGGTTGGGTGCGTGTGTGATATACAGTGAGGTCCATAAGTAACGGATAAATAAATTTTCTATGTAATTTACAATTTTTGAATAAAATCCTGAAACATAACCATTTTTGATCTAAAATGACATTTTTTTAAAATAATTTTATACCACCCCATTCAACCCTCTTGGAGTAACATAAACTTCTTTAAAAAATTCAAACAGAGGGTCCGTGTGATAGCTCATTCGAAAGGGTTCTTAATTCTCTATCCAGCTATATGAGGTTTTTGCATTTTGTAATTCTCCAAAAAGAAAATTAAAATTTAAAATGTATTTAAAATGCATACAATTATATATATATATATATATATATATATATATATTATATATATATATATATACTATACTATGGCTATGTGCGGAATATCTATCAAATCTGACTTTTCTAATTGATTTTGTATTATAAATATTCAATTAAAATGTATTGTTTTTTCTGATACGCAGGTTGCTAAATACCCAACATGATATTCAAGATAATTCACATAAACCTACAAGAGGAATTGCCACCGATAATGATGTTAGTAAAACGTCCATGCTGCGTCTCAAATACCACGCATATAAAATTCATTTGATTCAAGAACTTAACGAGGATGTTCCTGATCGCCGACAAGAATTTTGCGAAATCATGGCAAATAGATGCCAAGATGATCCGTTATTAATAAAAAACAATATTTTTTTCTGATGAAGCAACATTCATTTTAAATGGAACAGTCAACAAACAGAACTGTAGATATAGGAGTACAGAGAATCCACATTGGATGATGGAGGGGCCAATACTCAATATCCTGAGAAGGTGAACGGTAGAGCTGGAATTATAAATTCTCAAATTATCGGACCATATTTCTCTGAAAATCAATTAGTTACAGAGTTGAGAATACTTTTTCTAGATGATGACAACCCCAATGAAATTGATAGAAATATTTGGTATCAGAGCCAATCACTATTTTTCCTTATTGAAAATTCTGCCAATAAACCGAAAAAGTCATGAGAAATAGTAAGCGAAAAATTCAATAAACAAAAAATAGCCAGTCAGAATTTGAATTTAAAATTAGATAGTAAAACTATATGTAATTAAAAAAGATGCCAACCCATGCGCATTTTTTTTCAAGATAGGCTATTGATCTTGTATATATAGTAGTATTCTCTAATCATCTTACACTCGCTGTAATACTATGAAAGTATCTGTCAACACTATGTTTTATGAAACTTCTGAAACATGTTATATCGAAAATATTATAAGAGACTTGAAATCTAAAAATTATTTGAGTTTATATGGAGTCCCTTATATATACCTCTTGAAGGGATGCATAACTCTCTTGATGAACCACTCAGTTGAAGTGGGATTTTTTTTTGGCCTGTTGGAAATCTCGAAGTTTCACCCATTTTTAAGGAAGATGATCCAACATTGGTTAACGAGTCCGATTTCTAATGTTATGGAAAAGGCACTGTACATGAAGTTTACTCATTTAAAAAAAATACCCTTGATTTATGAATCGGCTTATCAACCGAAACAGCCACTAGTCATCTAATACAATATGTTCACGAGATGGAAACTCTTATGCAGTGGCCATATTTTGTCAAATTATTTTCATACCATAGCCCCTCTATACTTGACAGAAAAACTGCAGTCGGTGTGAGAGGTTCAATCAATGATTGGTTCATATTTTTCAGAACCATCAAACAGTTGTGAAATAAACAATAAATATTCAGATGAGCAAATCATTGAATTAGGGACACCTCAGGGAAGTGTGCTGGAACTACTGTTATTCTTGGTGTAGGGGAAGGTGGGGTAATTGCGAACACCTAAGGGAGAACTGTAATAAAACAAAAAGAAATAAAGTTATAAAAGTCTTTAATTGATAAATGTTATCTTAAACTAATCATTTTTGTACTCTCATAACCAACTTTGATAAATATTTAGTATAAAATCAAATTTTGAGGAAAAAACAAAACACTTGGTGTCCGGAATTACCCGCAGCATGTGGGGTAATTGCGGATGGCTTATGGGGTAATCACCATAAAACCAATCTTTTCCCGCCATTGCAGTATTCTTATCAAAATTGTGCTTTAATTTATTTACTTCAGCAAATTTGAAAGCTATTTTTCGCACCATCTCTATAGTCAGACCATAAAATAATCTGCTACATTTTAAAATGTGTTCTTCTAATTCCTTTCCTTGTCCTTCAGTAAATATGGCCTTCCTTCCAGTTTGTGGCATCTTTACAATATCTTTGTTGAGATAGTCGTGTATAGTGCTTTTTGGAACAGCATATACAGTGGCTGCTTTTCCCAGTGAAAGTGATTTATTTTTAACTTCTTGAACGGCTCTTTCAAGGTCTTCTAATTTATATTTTTTCTCCGTCTTCCTTTTATAATCACGCGGCATCTGAAATATGTTTGACGTTTTAAAAATTGTTAAACTGGACCTATAATAGTAAGCGGGGTAATCACGGACGTCCGAGATTGCCCCACTCAATTCGTCCGCCAATACCCGATACACACAGAAACCTAAAACTATTTAATTTTTTGAGGTTAGAAACTTGCAATGCACGTGGTGATTATTTGAATAAGTTATATATTTAGTCGTTACTTCACAACAAAAATATCAGATTACTATTTTTTGCATAGAGTATTATACACGTATACAATTTATATAAAAAATTAGATGAAATTACAAGAAGAAAAAAGGATTAACTTACCTTGAACACCGAGTGCGGCTTCACCTCACCAGTTACTGTTCGGCACTAAGTTCGGGTCCGACTCACGATTGCGATACTCGAGATATCTACTATTTCTTTCTAACATGCGAATACCTTAGTGTTCGCCATTACCCGCCGTCCGTGATTCCCTCACCGTCCCCTATATAGATAACCTACAAGCAGTTAAAATTGTGTCTCTCGTTTGAGGTTCGTCAATTGGCATCCACATACAGGGTGGTACCAAATAAGTGCGAAAGTTTTAGGGAGTGATTCCTTGTCGAAAATTAAAGGGGGTCTTTCATGTTAACAAAAGCTCTTAGGCCTTTCCTTGAAAAGTTACACGCTTCCAAAAATGAGAAAAAATATTGTTTTTTTTCTTTAAATTACTGAAGAGTTGAAGGAATGGCATTTTGTGGGCATGTTCTTCCAATAAAAAGTCTACCTATGAATATTTTTTTAATTTTGTTGTGATCTTTTAAAGGGGTGAAACATGCAACCCCTATTTCATTTTCTATCAGAACTTTTTAACGTAAAAATATGTGTTGAAATGTGTTGAAATGAACGTTTCATTGCAAAACTTTTTTAACTCTTGTGTTGTGTCCGTAAAAGCAATAGTTTCCTAATCAAAAAATAAAATACAACATTGAGCATGAACGGATCTTCTGTAAATGGAATCGAAAAAATCTAGTAGGCGGCTGTAACGTTTTGTTTGCACAAGTTGTGACTTCAATCGTAGTATTTTGAAATTATTCCGCTTGTTTTAACTTTTAATGTAGGCATGTACCAGTACTATGTTTTGTTTTAATAGAATTTCAAATTAAAAATACAAACAAAACAAAATTATATGTATTACAACAAAGAAAAAGGCAACAAGATCAAATGGAACGAGTTATAAAAACTGCTCGAAATGACCACCTCCAACCATTAGACAGAAATCAAGTCTTCGTCTCTAGACTGGCGCAAACGTTGAAATATTACTGGTGTGTTTTGGATTGTCTCGCAGGCTGCAATGATGCGATTCCTTAAATCATTCACACATTCAATGGGGTTATAAACGAATACGGGGTCCAATAATATATTCGCCAATAATTCCGACCCACACGTTAAATGAAAATTAATATTGATATCGACCTTCTTAAATTGCATGTGGGTTATATTCGGCCCATAGATGATTGTTATGGAAATTTATAATCCCTTGCCTTGAATTTGGTTCGTTGGATTCGTCAGTTAATATTACGTTTTCTAAAAATTGAGCATTTTGGGTAATCATTTAAAGACTCCATTGACAAAAGTCTATTCGATGGGGAAAATCTCGCGGCAAAAGTGCCTGGGCTCGTTGAATGTGGTAAGGATACAATAGAGTTTCACTGTACAATATGCTAGCAAAGAATGACACCAACTATAGTGAAATTTGTAGGCAAGCTAATAAAGAATATAGGGAAGAACTAAAGGCTATAAATATAAAATATCATGATGAACTGATTATTAATTCTGACAACAAATCTAAAACAACATGGAAAATTATCAACGATTTACAAAAAAAACAAACCAATAAACATGAACTCATTTTATTAGAAAACAGTATACAATATTCGGGGGAAATATTAGCTGAAAAATTCAATGCTCACTTTACAAAGCCTCTGTCTGAAAATTTCTCATTAGATACTCGATTTCTTGAAAGTAACATCCCACTCAATGCCTCCACTTTTTTTATGTCTCCCATCACTGAAAGGGAGTTGGTACAGTTAATAAATAAACTGAAAAACACTAACTCATGCGGAACGGACCAAATATCAAACAAGTTGATCAAATGTTGCTCCTCTGAATTATGCACTGTACTCACCTTCCTAATCAATCTGTCAACAGAAAAGGGCATTTTCCCAAATAATTTAAAATTAGCCAGTGTATCTCCTATATATAAAAAAGGAGATAAAATGATCTAAATAACTACAGAGCAATCAGTATTCTCTCTAGCATTTCTAAACTATATGAAATGAATTTAAAAGAGCAGTTAAATGCTTATTTTACTGCGATGGAATTATTATCACCATCACAACATGGTTTCACAACTAATAAAGGCACTAATACAGCTCTTTGGATTTTCACAGTCGAATAATAACGGCCTTGGCCCAAAAAAAAAGTGTGTGCTTGGATTGTTTATTGATTTTTCACGTGCGTTTGATTGCGTGAATCACAGTCTTTGCTGGAAAAACTCTCGAGATATGGGGTTAGAGGATTGCCGCTCAATTTATTGACCTCCTACCTAAAAAAATAGGAGACAAATAGTAAAATTGGGGAGAATACAAGCTCCGAAAAACATATTGCCGACGGTGTGCCTCAGGGATCCATTTTGGGGCCTCTATTATATTTAGTTTTGCTAATGATTTATTGGTGTATCTGAATGGAAATTCTTCCACTCACTGTATATGTTATGCTGATGACACTAATATACTAGTTATTGAGGATGACCTAAACTCCCTTAAAAAATACAGCTGAAAGCACTTTCAGTAAAGTTATCACTTGGTCTGAGAAAATAATTTAGAAATGAAAAAAACAAAACCAAAATGCTTCAATTCATGATAAGACGACAACACCATGAGGTGAGTCTGTTTCAGAATACTGAATTATCATTGATTCCACAACAACAACCAACATGTTAGGAGTTGTCTTCGACAACAATTTACAATGGAAGCCACAAGTAGATAATTTGTGCAAAAAACTCAGAAATTCCTGCTACTCTCTTAGGTTTCTCTCCAATCACTGCAGTCAAGAGATTCTACTTACGCTTTACTATGCGAATTTCAATTCTCATCTGAGGTATAGCATACTGAACTGGGGCACAAGTTCCTCTGTGGGTCGAGTGTTCATAATACAGAAATATGCAATAAGGATCATTGCTAAGTTGGGTTTTAGGGATTCCTGTAGGGGAGCATTCCAGAACTTAAAAATATTAACAGTTGCAGGACTATATATACTTGAGGCGTGCACATATGTATACCGCAACAAAAATATATTGGCTACCAACAGACCACCACATACCCATTTGACACGAAATGCACACTTACTCCTACCCAGTCAACATCGCACTGCACTCTACCAAAGAAGCTTTGAATATCAGGGATGCAAACTGTACAACAAACTTCCCGATGACATTAAAGCTTCAGGAAATGTACATATTTTCAAGGCAAAAGTTAAGAAGCTCTTATTGTCAAAAAACTGCTACACTGTTGAGGAATTTCTGTCGTAACTTGTTTTGTGACGTGAACGTTTTCTTTATATACACCTAGAGTTATATAGTTATTGTCATATTTTTATATATATATTTTAAAATATTTATTATTATTGTTTGTGACGTGTATGTGATGTTCCTTTTACGTCCGGAGGTTTTAGATTGTCTCTTTTCGACCATTTCTTGATTTTATTGACGTTTTTCTATTTTTTATTTGTATTTTCACACTGTTGATGTACAAATTAATTTGTGAAAATAAAGAAATTATTATTATTATTATTATTATTGGTGATCCTTTAAAATTTCCCAGATTAGTTTATTGCTAACATTAAGTGTATTAGTAATTTGTCTTGTACTTAATCCCGGACGATGTTCAATCATATTGAGAACCTCTTCTCCAGTGCCACCATTCTTATTACTCGTGGACGACCACAATCAGTTGTTCGTTTTTGAAAAGTCCCCCTTTCACAGAGACGTTGATGAAGATGTGCAAACATTGTGTGATGAGGTACCACGCGCTGAGGAAGCATTTCTGCATAGAGCCGTCTAGCTTCCAAAGAATTTCCATTGGCACGGCCATACATAAAATGCATCTCGGCCATTTCAGCGTTAGTGTAATTATTCATATTGAAGATTCAAAAGACACAATTGAACTTTCAACCACCACATAGAAATCAAAGCGACTTGACAGCCACCTAGTAGTTTTTTTCGATTTTAAAATACTACGATTGAAGTCACAAGTTGTGCAAACAAAACGTGACAGCCACCTACTAGATTTTTTCGATTCCATTTACAGAAGATACGTTCACGCACAATGTTGAATTTTATTTTTTGATTAGGAAACTATTGCTTTTACGGACACAACACAAAAGTTAAAGGAGTTTTGCGATGATTGAGAAATTTTGTTTCGTTAAAACGTTCTGTTAAAAAATGGAATAGGGGTTGCATGTTTAACCCCTTTGAAAGATCACAACAAAATTAAAAAAATATTCATAGGTAGCCTCTTTATTGGTAGAACATGCCCACAAAATGCCATTTCTTCAACTCTTCAGTAATTTCAAGAAAAAAATTCTTTATATTTACTCATTTTTGGAAGCGTGTAACTTTTCAAGGAAATGCCTGAGAGCTTTTGTTTACATGGAAGACCCCCTTTGATTTTCAACAAGGGATCACCACCTGAAAACTTTCGCACTTATCGAAAACACACACATACTAATTTTGAGTCGAATCGGACCATAAACACAAATCTCGTCCGCCATCTTAGAGCCGCCATTTTGTTTTTCTCTAACAACAATTCCATAATGCATTGTCACGGAAACTATGAATACCTGCCAAATTTCACGTTAATCGGGTTACTAGAAGTGGATCAAATGTAACTTGCAAGATTTGATTACAGACAGACACCCGGACAGGTGAAACTAAAGTAGAAGCTTGTAATAAAATTTGTCAGTAACGTTTCGTTTCAAAAGGGCCTTGAGTAATTCACAACCAAAATAATAATGACAATTTTTGATAAAAAAAAAGAAGTGAAGAAAGAAAGAATAGAGAAACATAAAATGAAAAAGGTATAATCTGATTTTTATTTTATATCTCTGAGATGCGTTCGATTATCAACTCCATCGAGTATAATTTACTAAATAGCTTTAGAAAATCGTATATGTGTATATTTTACTATAAGACAGGCGTTCGAAAATACCCGAGTATTCGCTACCGAGTTAACTCTCATGAGATTGAGATTATTTATGTGTATGTGTTTAATACTGTTTACTGATAATACTGTAAGTAATCTTGGAGAAACATATGGTCTTCCAAGTTCATACTGTCCCACTCGAATTCTTAACCTAGGCCTATTTTTAATAAAGTTGCTTCGAAACCATCACATATGACATTCGAATCTACCATTGTCATTCCCTACTATAAATACTAACATTTTATTTACAATTGGCGAATAAGATTCTAGAAAAGTTATCTGCTATTGTCAACAATATTTTTCTCCGGTTTTCAACTTCCATTGTTCTTGCCATTTTTCGTTTTTTTTTAACAATAACATAACCTATATTTCAGATGTCAGAACCTTCTGTCACTCGGACTTTGTAAACAACTCCAAATAAATTTCGCGCCGTTCGATTATTACATGAATAGTACTCAACTCCAGAGTAAATTTAAGAAACCTTCAAATTCTTTACTCTTCTCTAGGATTCTATAATCGAACGCACCTCTGGACCATAAAAATAACAACTTCTATTTGGCGAATTAAATACCAAAATGAGAAATATGTAGAGAAGGTAATTAATCATCTCCTCCAAATGTAAATGTATTTTTGAAAGTGAAGAACAGTTGCGTAACGTAACAATAGATAATGTGGGCAGAAATCTGAAATACATATGTTCAAGGACATTATTAATCAGCAATATAGGATGAAATTGATTATTGGTGTGGGAGGAGCTCCAGCAATTTTCTCAGTAACTGTTCAACTGATTTGAATGAAACTTTTTGCATTGTAATTGTTCAGTTTCATTATTTTAGAGAATCACATTGTATTCAAATAGTTTTATATATCGCCCTAAACAACTGTTTGAAATGGGAAAAAAGAGAATTGTCATGAAGTTGTCAAACTAATAAATGAGAGTTCTGTCAGTCATTCAAATTATAATAATTATTTCACCAAAACTAACGAAAGAGTATCAAGAGCAAACACGAAATACAACATTGGTCCTTCTACGAGCCGAATACATTCGAAAATTGGAAATATCAGTCATTGAAATATTGCAATCATCGAAGTGAAGTACTCTGAGTTCGGAGTCGAATACACATAGTCCAGGTCATCGCTGGTGCTGAAAAGAAAAGGCGTGAGGTTCATCTGATCAGGAATATTCAACAAGAGCAGGTCTGAAGAACAAATATGATACGGGTTAGATAGAAAAATAGGAGAAGAGGTAACAAAAGAGGTTTGTCGGTTTGTATGTTTTGAGATTGGGTGGTTGCTGTAGTTATCACTCATTTTGAAATCACTATGGTTGAACAAGCATTGAAAGAACTTGTTATTAAACAACGATCAATCAAATCTCAATTAACAAAATTTGATACATATTTACAAAAACTAGAGTCAAATAATCCTTCCGCAGAAAAATCAGAGTTACCTGTCAGATTGAATAAATGTCATCAACTTTATGATCAATTCAATGAAATTCAAAACAAAATTGAACTCATTGATGAAACAAATCTTGAACATGAAAATGACAGATCAACTATTGAAGACAGTTACTTCAGAATCATTACCAAAGCAAATAATTTGTCACAAAGTCCACTCATAGAAAATGCAAATTATCAAAGTATCGATAGTAGTAAGTCTCAAAATGTCAAATTACCAACAATCGATTTACCAGTTTTCCATGGAGTATACGATCAGTGGCTTACTTTTCGAGACACTTTCAATTCATTGATTCACGAAAACAAAAAGTTACCAAATATCCAAAAATTTCATTACTTACGTAGCTCATTGGAGGGAGAAGCAGCTCAGGTGATTGCCTCATTGGAAGTTTCTGAATTAAATTACGCTGTAGCATGGGATTTAGTGAAGAAACGTTTTGAAAATAGGAAACTCATTATACACAATCATGTCAAATCTATTGTCGAACTCAAACCTATGAATAGGGAGTCTCATAATGAACTCAGACATTTGTTAGATAGCATAAGTAAGGATTTACGTTCTTTAGAGAGTTTGAAAGAACCTGCCAAAAGTTGGGATACATTACTCATTTATCTAATTTTCTCCAAATTGGATAATATTACCAAACGTGAATGGGAAACAAAAATAGGGTTGAAAGATTCACCTACCATGGATGATCTCATTCAATTTCTAACTGAAAGATGTTATTTGCTAGAAACTCTTGACTTGAACAAATCACAAAATAAACTTCAAATCACAAATAATTCAAATACTAAATCAAAATGGTCAAAATATGCAAATAATAATCAATCACAAACATTTGTAACAACAAATCAACATTCGTGTGCTTATTGCAAAAATTCACATTCTATATATTATTGCCCAACTTTTCTCAACTTACCACAAAAAATGAGAGGTATTGAAGTAAGACAACTCAAGCTTTGTATGAATTGTTTGAAACCTAATCATTCAGTGGAGAATTGCACTCTGAGTAGTTGTCGTAAGTGCAATCGAAAACACAACTCATTATTACACATAGATAATAATTCACGTGAACCAAATGTCACGGATAATCAAGCTTCTTCATCACAATCAAACATAAATTCGAATATACCACCGGAACAAATAAATTCAGTTACTACACATTCTTCACAATTCAATACAGACGAGCATTATATAATGTTATCTACAGCAAAAGTACTTGTTATGGATAAGCAGAGATGTTATCAAGAATGCAGAGTTCTTCTTGATTCTGGAAGTCAGAGCAACTTCATTACAAGAGCGTTGTGCGAAAAATTGGGTTTGATTCCAGATCAAATCAATATTCCGGTAAAAGGTATAAACCAGTCTTGTACACGAATCAATTCCAAAACTAATGCAACAATAGTACAATAATTATTCAAGAATTTATCATATAATTCCAATTTCCCACAACAATAAAATTGTCAGACGAAAATTTCAATATTCCAAATGAAATCGATATGTTGTTGGGTGCAGGGATTTTTTGGAATCTTTTATGTATAGGACAAATCAAAATTTGTAACGATCAAGCAGTAATACAAAAAACCAAACTAGGTTGGGTAATTTCAGGTCGAATTCTCACTAACAATAATAGTTTTAATAAAACCAATTCCAATAAAGTTGTTTGCCACTTTTCATCATCAGAACAATTACAAAACCAAATGGAACTTTTTTGGAAGTTAGAAGAATTTCCAGAAACGCAATTTTGTTCTAAGAAAGAACAGCAATGCGAAAATGATTTTTTATCAAGTTATCAAAGGAATAATGATGGGCGAATCAGTGTAGGGCTTCCTCTTCAATGCGATCCATTAGAGCTTGGTGAATCCAGACACATTGCATTGAAAAGGTTACATTACAAAGAAAGAAAGCTTAGAAAGCAGCCAAAGTTACAACAGCAATACAATGATTTTATGGAAGAATACAAAGATTTGGGGCATATGAGTTTGGTTGATGAAGATCCGAATATAATTTCAAATTATTTACCTCATCATTATGTATTAAAAGATGACAGTACTACAACTAAGTTGAGAGTTGTTTTCGATGGTTCGGCGAAAACAGATACTAATAAGTCATTAAATGATATCCTGTTAATAGGTCCGAAAATACAGGAAGATTTGTTTTCAATTGTACTTCGTTTTCGTAAACACAAGTATGTTATAACAGCAGATATTACCAAAATGTATCGTCAAATTAATATTCATTCCTATTACAGAAATTTACAAAGAATTTTATGGCGAAATGAACCATCTGAACCGGTCAAAGATTATCAATTCAACACAGTCACATATGGCACTGCATGTGCTCCATTTTTAGCTATTCGTAGTTTAAAAGAATTGGCAAAAGAATTCGCAATGAAATACCCTGCAGCTAGTGAAGCTATTCAAAATGATTTTTACGTTGATGACTTATTGAGTGGTACTGAAACCATTGAGGAAGCACGTCAACTCAAATCAGAAATCATTACAATATTACAGGATGCACAAATGGAAATTAGGAAATGGCGTTCTAATGAATCAACCATTTTGAACGCATATTCTAATTCAGAAGTAGGTGACTTGTCTTTCAGTGAAAACAAAGAATCAAAAACACTAGGTTTATTATGGGATTCAACAGGAGATAATTTCAAATATCAAATCAAAACATCCAGCAATATTAGACACGTAACAAAGCGAATAATATTATCTACCATCTCTAAAATATTTGATCCATTGGGCCTAATTGGGCCAATCACTCTCAAGGCAAAATTCATAATGCAGGAATTATGGAAATTGCAATTGGGTTGGGATGAGTCAGTTCCACAAAACATCTACACTCAATGGGTTCAATATCAAACTCAAATTCAATCTATAAATCTAATTGTCATTCCAAGACATGTATTATCATGTCAACCGATTCGAATTGAACTTCATGGGTTCTGTGATGCCTCTGAATCAGCTTATGGCACATGAATATACTTGAGAAGTTTGGATTCATTCGGACATTATACAACTAGACTATTGTGTTCAAAATCAAGAGTGAAACCATTGAAAACTCAAAGTTTGCCTAGGCTTGAGTTATGTGGTGCACTTATTTAGGCAAAACTTGCTAATGTTGTCAAATCTTCATTAAAATTACAAATTCATTCTTCAATTTATTGGTGTGACTCAATGATCACCCTAACATGGATCAATAATGAGCCATCACTATAGAAAACATTCATTGCAAACAGGGTTAGTATGATTCATGAATCAACCAATCAACATGAATGGAAGCATATTAGGTCAGAATATAATCCTGCAGATCTAGTATCAGGGGGAACTTCTCCTGAGCAATTAGCAGTTTCCACCCTTTGGTGGCAAGGTCCTGAGTGGTTGTCGTTTGAGTCTCATTATTGGCCAGAAAGCAAAATGGTATCAATTTCTGATGTCCCAGAAAAACGTGCAAACGTATGTTCATTTCCAGTGATTAATCATGATTTCGATATTTTCACAAGATATTCTTCTTTTTCCAAACTTTTGAGAGTAGTTGCTTACATATTTCGTTTTAAAACTAATGCATTGAAACAATCATCACTATCAAGTGCATTAACAGTTTTTGAATTGGAAAAAGCAGAAACATGTCTAATACGACTATGTCAAAAGGAGGTATTTTTTGCAGAAATAACTTCTCTAGAGAAAAGAAAACTTGTTCATAAGAAAAGCAAACTCTTATCCTTGAATCCTTTTCTTGATGAAAATAAATTATTAAGGGTTGGAGGTCGATTAAATAATTCTAATTTTTTGAATTTCAATCAAAAGCATCCTCTGATCTTACCAAATAAACACCACTTAACTTATTTGATCATCAAGCATGAACATATCAAATTATTACATTCCGGTCCTCAAGCTCTACTGGCATCCATCAGGTGTAAATATTGGCCACTTGATGGAAGAAATACTCTGAGATCAGTATTAAGAAAATGCATTGTATGTTTTCGAGTACGCCCTCCAAATATAGAAACACTAATGGGGCAATTACCTGAATCTCGCATAACTCCTTCTCGTCCATTTAAAAATTGTGGAGTCGATCATGCAGGTCCATTCAGTATACGTGAGGGTAGGTTACGAGGTCAAAAAATCGTGAAAGCATATTTGTGCATATTCATATGTTTTTCAACTAAGGCTGTGCATATGGAGTTAGTCAGTGATTGCACAACAGATGCATTTCTAAACTCCCTCAAACGCTTCATTTCACGCAGAGGACTTTGTAACAATTTATATTCTGATAATGGCACCACATTCGTTGGTGCAAATAATGAAATCCAAGAATTTTTTAATATGGTAACTAATGAAATATCAGAAAATCAAATAAAATAATTTTTGTCTACACATTCAATATCTTGGCACTTCATACCAGCAAGGTCACCTCATTTTGGTGGAATATGGGAAGCTGCTGTGAAAACAGCCAAATTTCATTTGAAACGCATTATTGGAAATGTTTATCTTACATTTGAAGAGTTAACTACAGTAATTACTCAGGTCGAAGCATGTCTAAACTCTCGTCCTCTAACACCTCTTTCCGAAAATCCTGATGATTTGAATCCTTTAACACCTGGTCACTTCCTCATTGGTGCTCCAATCACTGGTCTATCAGAACCGAATATAGAAGAACTGAATCAAAATCAATTATCCAAGTTCCAAAGATTGACTCAGATGTTTCAACATTTTTGGTCCCGTTGGAGCCAGGAGTATTTGTCGAATTTACACATACGATCCAAATGGAAATCAAAATCATCACAGAATATCCAACCAGGCAATATGGTGGTGTTACGAGATGAAAAGTTACCACCACTCAAGTGGGAATTAGGAAGAATTACAGAAGTACACCGTGGTAAAGACAATATTGTGCGTGTGTGTACCATAAAGACACAAAAAGGTGTTTTCACTCGTGCAATAACAAAAATATGCATTTTATCAATAGACTGATATCAGCAAATTTCATTCATTAGATTTTATTTCATAGTTATTTTACTTTTGAAAATTCTTTCAAGGTGGGCGGCATGTTCAGTTTCATTATTTTAGAGAATCACATTGTATTCAAATAGTTTTATATATCGCCCTAAACAACTGTTTGAAATGGGAGAAAAGAGAATTGTCATGAAGTTGTCAAACTAATAAATGAGTTGTTCTTTGTCAGTCATTCAAATTATAATAATTATTTCACCAAAACTAACGAAAGAGTATCAAGAGCAAACACGAAATACAACAGTAATCCTATAGACTCAGGAAAGGTTTAGAGCGTATGCTATTCACACCAGTGGCCAGGAAATTTTATTCAACGATTGTAACTACATTTATACAACAAAAGTATCTACAACAGAATACAATATCAGCAAATATAATACCAACGAAAGAATCTGCAGAAAAGGTAATATCATAAACTATAATAGGTACACTTTTTTCACAATTTTTCTCAGTTTATATATAAATCTTCCATTTTTTAGTATTCAACAGTTATTTCTAGATACCTAGTACCATTGAAAGAGTCAATAAAATCATCAATTTGTAGAAATGTAAGTTTGGTTTTGTATAGTTTTACTGACAGAAAAAGCGATATATGTGGTTTTATTCGAATTCAGAAATAGTTTATTGTAATCTGAATTGAATATTGACAGTATGTATATGAAATCTCTATTACCATCTATCAATCGTATCAAATCTCTAATATTAGACCAATCTTTTGACTTATTATTGTTTTATGAATCTTGGCTTAGCAGACGAATTACTGATGATTATACAGGGATATACATTATATAGGGCTGATCGAGCTAATGGAAAAGGGTTACAGTATGTATCCACTGTAACAATGAAATTACAAGTCAGCTGACTACTATCCCAGAAAGACAAAAAGGTTACTAGCAACTGTGGATTGAGATATCTATTGAGAAGGCGATTGCCATTGGAGTAACATACAAACTTCCCCGTCCAGACATTGATCAGTTCATCAATGAATGAAGTAATATACTTGATATCAACAATTATGGAGTCTCGATGAAAATTGATATAAATTAGAAAAACCCTAGTACAATGTCCTGAGGTCAACCCATTCTTGTTATCATCGGTTCACTCGAAATATTACTGATTTTTATTACCACAGCGTTTAAGAACGTGTAGTAGTTTGTCATGCGGCTCAGTGTCAGTGTCCATATCAAGGATATTGCTGATTACCTCACTAGTGCTTTTTTTTTAATGTTCTGGTTCCCACGAAGAGGGATATCCTGTAATGTTCAGAGAACATCGTGGGAACCAAGGGAAAGAAGGTAGGAGTTGGTGTTCTTTTTAAATTTCTGGAGGTTGTATGCCTCGGGGAACACCTCCCTAGGCAATGAGTTCCAAAGCCTCGCTGTTCGTTGGATGAACGAGTCTTTGGAAAGTGATGTTCTGCAGGTCTCCAAAGTGACCACGAAGGGGTGTGATGACTGAACTTGACGGGTTAGTCTCGAAGAGACTGCCAAAGCAGGAACGATTGTTGATATTTCAGAAGAGCATCGCCCATGAAAATATCTATAAAATAGAGACAAATCGCCAACTTCATCGATATGGATGACTTCAGTGGTATGGTTACTCCTGACAAAGTTATGTTAGGCACAGTGAGATCGGCTTTTCTAGAGAAAAGACATGCTTGTGTTTTGTTTGCATTGAATTCTACCAAGTTATTAGATCCCCACTCGAGAATTGTTGCTAAGTCCATATTTATATTATTAACATTTCTTCCTCGTTCATTTCTGGTTTCACGGGCTGATATAGGGGCCCTGGAAGAGAAAGCGGTATGGAGGGTACTATCATCGGCAAAGCTGTGTACTGGACATGAAGTTGCTTTCAACAGGTCGTTGATGTGAAGTAGAAATAGTGTTGGTGCGAGAATAGATCCTTGCGGAACACCAGCATTTATGAGTAGAGTGTCAGATGAAACTCCATCGACCACTACATGGAGAGACCTGTTTGAGAGAAAACTAGCAAGCAGAGAACACAGCTGAGGGGGCAAGCCATAAGACGGAAGCTTGGCGAGGAGTCCCTGGTGCCAAACTCGATCGAACGCCTTGGAGATATCTAATGCCACAGCTAAAGTTTCTCCATACTTTTCAATAGATAGCTGCCATATATGTGAGACGTAAGCGAGCAGGTCACCAGTTGATCTCTGATGGCGGAAGCCATATTGCCTATCGTTGACAATTCCTGAGTCTTCCAGATATTTCATGAGCTCGATGTCATTTTTGGTGAGATAATTGAAGACGTGAGTGGATGAAGGTAAATAATGCACGACTCCAGCAACCGAAAAAAAAATACCGAGCGTCGGGGGCGGTATAGTAGCAGTAATATTTTTATTAGAGATCCTGCCACCACCATATTTCGTTAGAAAGTTCATGATGGAGAATAATGAAATATTCCGTAGAGAGAAAAACATTACCGAGCGTCGGGTGCGGGTTGGCCTCGGCAATATTTTTTTTTAGAGATTCTGCTACCACCATATTTTGTCAGAGCGTTCATGAAAGAGGATAATGTACGAGTCCATCAACAGAAAAAATTTACCGAGCGTCGGGGGCGGTTTACCGGCAGCAATATTGTTATTAGAGATCCTGCCACCACCATATTTCGTCAGAACGTTCATGATGGGGATTCATGGAATATTCCGTAGAGAGATAAAAAAAAATTGTCGCCACTATACCGCCCCCGACGCTTGGTATTTTTTTGTTGTTGATGGAATCGTGCATTATCCTCCTTCATGAATGCTCTGACGAAATATGGTGGTGGCAGGATCTCTAATAAGAATATTGCTGAGGCCAACCCGCCCCCGACGCTCGGTAATTTTTTTCTCCATACAATATTCCATTATTCTCCATCATGAACGTTCTGATGGAATATGGTGGTGGCAGGATCTCTAATAAAAATATTTCTGCCGGTATACCGCCCCCGACGCTCGGTATTTTTTTTCTGTTGATGGAATCGTGCATTAACCTCCTTCATAAACGCTCTGACGAAATATGGTGGTGGCAGGATCTCTAATAACTTTAGTGCCGCCGCCCTCCCACCCCCGACGCTCGGTAACTCGAATTTGTCGATTTGTCGATGACTTCGTTCATTGTTCATTGACATTTTTAATTATTCTCCTTTATGGACGTTCTGACGTATAAAAATATTGCTGGATTTATTGCTGAAGTAACTGAGTAAGGTCAAAGTTTTTTTATGTACTTTTTTTTTCATTCAGGACTAGCTGAGCAACGGTGTTACCAAATGGTTATCAAAAATCATACAATTTCTCTCACTAACGATTCATTATTATGAAAGATGGTACATATGAGGAGACCTTGCAAAAAGAAACATATTTTTTAAGATTGTAACATAACACCTTCATCCACTCGTGTCTTCAATTATTCGATCGTAATTTCAGACATTGTTCGGAGATCTTTCCTAAATTATTAATGAGGCTAATTGGCTCAAAAATTAATACAAATTTTTGTTAATAGCCCCCTTTTTATATATTGGGCTTACAATAGATAATACAATTCCTTGGGTGAAGATTCAATTTATTACATGAAAGGATGGGGTAACAATGTTTTGTTAAATAGTTTCTGAGGCGATGCCATGAAGAACGGGGGCACAATTATTTTTCAGTGACTGTATATGTCATTATCGTTTACGAATTTGAGAAACATAGATGTCATTAAATTTGGGAATTTAATTTCAAGGTGATGGGGTGGGCCTGATATTTTTCGACGAGACAAAGAGACCGTTATCGGTAAGATTGGATGAGCACAAGAAATGGACTCAACGTGGAGAAACATCAAAATCGGGAATCGCTGACCACGCCTGGACTGAGCACCATCGAGTTCTATGGGACGACGCAAGTATTCTACATAAAGAGGAGCATTGGTTCAAACGAAGCCAATAACGCCTTTAGTCATCCAAGCGTTGAGATCAAGAACGTATGGAAACCCCTGATTGCTCTTTCTGGCGGGCTGCAGAGGCGCGAAACTTCACGCACCACCTCACCGCGCGAAATTACACGCACCGCTGCACATGGCGAAATTGCACGCATCATTGCGCCGACAGTCATATAAATTGGTAAGTAGCACCTGAACTTGTCAGTATTCACCTGAAGACGATTGCAGATACAAGCATTCGAAACGTCGTGAAAACCTTCTAAATACATTAAGACGATGGACGTCCGAAACGATAGTAATCATGATATTTTTCTGTCATGTCATATCCTACATTAATGAAGTAGTTATTGCAATCGTTGGCTATTTCTTTGTCATTAGGGAAACTTTGTTAATATTCTATTTTCTATTTCTTCTATTTTTTGTGTTTTCGTTTGTTGGTTCATTTACAGTTTTGTAGGATTAACGAATGTCGTTTTTTGGTTTTGTATTACTTTTTTTTATAATATGAGTTATTAGCTGTTTGGATTGTTCTGATCAGGTAGTTTTCGTTTCATAGTGACTTAATAGATGTATATAGGGTGGTCATAAAATCAGATATTGGAGTCATCTGCGACTAAAGGATAAACTTCAGTCAACATCTTCCATCGTTCAACATAACCTCATGTTGAAAAGGGAAATATTCTACAATAGAAAATACAAATATTGAATAGAAAAGTTTTTCCGAAAATTGTTTTATCTAAAATTTGTCTATTATTGCTTCTAGAAAATGTGTTTTTGTCGACAAAAATGTATTGAAGACCTAGTGAATGCGATGCCACTCTTGCATCAATGTTACAAGTGATTTCTGGCGAGTACTTCTTTGCCTCATTAATCTATATGAGATTTTTATGAAGACTGAAATACAAAAATCAATTAATTATCTGAATGAACATTTTTACTTTCGGGTTTTTTCTTTTGGGTCCTCTCCTAATATCTGTCAGATGTATTTCAATGTACATCGTGGCTTTAGCCAGGGAAGTAGTTGTTTTCTGTTAGATATTACAAAAAATAACTTCATTTTTATCGTATATTTTCCAATTTTTAGATAAATCTTTCTATTCAATATTCAATTGATGTTTCCCTTTTCAGCGTATATAATGATTTTTTAATGATATTTTTCTTATCTTGTCTCGATATTTAATGGAATTCTTGAGACCATTGGTCATCCGAGATTCAATCTATTTATTATTCTTAAATTTAACCTTCCTCATAGTTTGGCATGGTTTATATATATATTTTTAAAGAAAACTAGTTTATTAGGTGCTATTTCTGGGCCAGTCCATTTATGGTAACTAACTAGATTTCTGAATTTGACATCACAAAATTTTATTATTTATTATTCTTTGAAAAAATTGGATCAAAGTCAATTAGACTAGAATTGATAACAGGTGTAATATATTATCATAATTTTTATGCAAGAAAATATTGTCAGTGTGCTTTCCTCCACTCTGGTGTAAGGAATTGTTGATTCAGTTATTTACTGAAGGGTCAAAATTATTTTAAATGTCGATACTCAATTCATCAATTGAGAGGTCAATATTCCCATATATTTTATTCCGGAGATATTTTTAAAGTCTTCAGTAAAAAACAGCTATGGTAGTGAAGAGCGATCCGTAGCAAGCCATATACTTTTTTGTGAAAAACAACGTCACTAATAATGATTCCAGTGCGAAGAGATGTATGAGAAATATTTATATTCCAAAAACTAGTTTGAAAGGTGAAATTTATTCACATATGTCTAATTAATGCATTTTTGAGGAGTACCAATTAGGATGTGGTGGTTTTGTGGAAATTATTGATGTTTTTTACCACGTTTATATTAACTCGCTTTCTTGTTATTCAATGACGGTAACGGTTCAAGCAAACAAATATGGAGTAACGATAAACCTGGGCTATATAAAATGTCTACAAGTTCCCTTTCTATTTACGGGTATGAAAATGGGAAATAGAAAAAGAAGTGCACATTGGACCTATTCATCAATGTTTTCATTCCCTGAATAAATGAACGTGTTTGAGGTTATAATAGAGTTAAATTTACTTGAAAATTTCGTACCTCTATTTTGTAGCCGGTCAAATGCAGTTAAGGTGGGAGTTCAATGTAGTGTATTTTTAGTTGCATCGAGAAACGGTTACACTTTGAGAACTCAAATTCAGTAGGTAAACTCAGAAAGGATTAGAGTACTAATTGAAAATATTGATATTGCATTTTTTTCGAAAATTGAGTTTTTTTTGTCGAAAATTGAAGGAAATAAGCCAGCCAATACATGCTTCCTTTTTATTTCAAACAAAAGACTCATTAAAATAGTTCAACTTTCGATTGAAAGCGAATCTCCAAACAATTTCGTTTGGGACATTAACTTGTAATAAGAAATGGGCGGCGAATAGCCAAATTCAAACATATAGCGAGAAATAGTTCCTACTTTACTAACATTCTTACTGATTTCTTGGTCCAGCCGTTTTCGGATAGAGAGTGCCATTGTATTTTCATTCATCCAGTGCCTACTATACTACAGAGTGAGTCAACAGGATTCCCGTGGTTCATTGCTCCTTAATGTATCACTATTTCGATTTCTTATATTTTTTTTGTCAAAGGGACCATCTAAGACCACCTTACAAAATAATTTTCATTCATACAGGGTGCATCATTGATGCGTGGCTAACCAAAGTTGTTCTTTTTCAAATGAAACATATTCCGATCGGCTGTTCCATTGGCTGCTCAACGATTTTTTCGATTTTGAATGTCGTTGCGGCGTTGCCGAGTTATTTGAAAGAAATCTATTTTGTAGACTTCTTTTCGAAAAATTACCTATTTCACATTTCGAAATATTTAGTAAATATAATTGGGGAATCGTTGGTCGATATGATGATGTTCATTAAGAATACCAATAATTTGGAATAAATTGTACAGGATGTTCGATACAAAAACACAAACTTAATTTTTGTAAGGTCCGGTGACCTTGGAGGCCACTGAACTGGCCCTCCTCTACCTATCCATTTTTCACGGAATTCATTATCAATGTATTCCCGCACATCAGTGTGGTAATGTGCAGGCGCGCCATTTTGTTGTAGCCACATTCTCTGCCTTATTGCCAATGGAATATCATCTAATAAATTTTATAACTGACTTCGCAGAAATCTTAGATATTTTCTTCCATTGAGATGACCGTTGAAAAAAAGGGCCCAATTACACGCCGTCCAATGACACCCCTCCCCAAATATTCAGTGACCAACGTTGTTGGTGATTGACATATCTAACAAAATGAGGATTTTCAGTTGCATAATAGTGTATATTATGCCGATTCACATGGCCATTGTTGTGAAACGTGGCTTCGTCCGAAAATAGAACATACTTAAAAAAAAAAGGTTCTTGGTTGATTTTATCTACACCCCATTGGCAAAACCGCATTTGCTTTGGAAAATCTTTTTCAGTCAGCTCCTGCATTAACTGCATATGATATGGATGGTAATTGCATTTTCTCACCATCCGAGAAACACTACTTTGAGATATTCCCCCTACTCCCTACTCAAAATACGTGTACCCACATGGGGATTCTCGGTAATATGCAATGCAATATCAAGAGTATTTTCATCATTCGTTACAGGACAAGCACGTTCGGACTTTTTGTAAAATACTTTTCCGGTTTCCTCAAATCTTGTTTTAAGGTCTCGAAATGCTCGCTGGTCTGGATGTCTTCTCTCAGGAAACTTTTGTTCCTATAATCTAAATGCCAGTGAGCAAATGCCATCACTTTCCCCCAAAGCATCCATTTTAACCATGTCTTCTAAACGATAATTCATAATGCCACAATAATTTTCAACACAACTGGATTGTAGTTTGACAGTTACCTCTATTTACAAATTCCGATAGGCATTTTTTCAGCGGTAGTCATGGATAACTAAACTAGAAAAAATAGTTACATTTGAAAATTTCTTTTGCTAGTTATTCATAAGTTGCCAAGAATGCTTTTGAAGATTGAAAAAAATTATTGAAACATCATTCAGTATCAGTATTTTCTATGAACAAATATGTAGATGAAAAACTCAATAGAATTGTTGATTTGATATTGAACAATTCCTATAAACCAGAATATCTCGGAATCAGGTTGTTTAAGGTACATGACGCCGGGGATGAAAAATGTAGTCATTGAAAAGGAGTTGATTTACATGAAAATATACAGGGTGTTCCATTTGAAAAAATCAAAATACCGATGTTTGAAAATGGCTAAGTTTGTGTTGTTGTATCGAACATCCTGTACAATTTATTCCAAATTTTTGGTATTCTCAATGAACATCATCATATCGACCAACGATTCCCCAATTATCCTTACTAAATATTTCAAAATGTGAAATAGATAAGTTTTCGAAAAGAAGTCTACAAAATAGTTTTTTTTTGAATAACTCGGCAACGCCGCAGCGGAATTCAAAATTGAAAAAATCGTTGAGCAGCCAATGGAACAGCCGATTTGAAAAAGAACAACTTTGGTTAGCCACGCATCAATGATGCACCCTGTATGAATGAAAATTATTTTGGAAGGTGGTCTTAGATGGTCCCTTTGACGAAAAAAATTTAAGAAATCGAAATAGTGATACATTAAGGAGCAATTAACCACGGGAATCCTGTTGACTCACCCTGTATAATAAAAGTATAGTTTGAAAAAACTAAAAAAACTTGCATATATGGCAATAAGGACTAAAAAGTTGAATAATAAGAATATAGTCAATGACCAAAAAATTTTCTTTCATTTAAAAAAGCGTGAGATGCTTTATATCAGTTATCTTACTATCATTATGAAAAGTGAGTGAAGAGCACCCACGATTTTTTTAGATAAAAGAAAATTTTTTGGTCAATGTCTTTATTCTTAGTATTTCCAACTTTTTAGTCCTTACTGCCATATATGCGTGTTTTTTTTTAGTTTCTTCAAACTATGATTTTATTTTTAACTTTTTAGTCCATATTGCTACAGAAGACTAAAAAACACTACGGGAGAAAAACTCTTCGATTGATTCATCCACATGAGATGGAAGTTATTAATAACTAAATTTTGGCGAATATGCTGAGAACCAGTGCATTCGGCATATCTTTGTAATGTAAGTTATGCTGAGAACGGCCTCAGTGCATTCACCATATTTTCCTAGTAGCCACTGAAGAGTTCCACTATTCACCTCCTGGCTCCATCATCCAATCAGTTCCGAAATACCAAATTATAGTATTGTCACACAAACTACATATACATACCAAGTTTCATTTCGATACGATAATTAGAAGTAGGTTAAAATTGACTTCCAAGATTTGATTACATTGTTAATCAGTTACAAGTGAAGCTAATGAATAAAGGCGTGTTAATGAAATAATAATAAACTTTATTCGCAATATAAATACAATTTCGGATGGTTACAATGAATAAAGTATTCATAGCGATAAGTGTAGAACACTTGTTTCGCAATAGGGATGTGATTTTGATATCGTCTTCAGAAGTAACAATCTAGAAAAAATGAAAGTTTCTGATTCGGTGATAATTCATAATCGTATCATGGAGAGTAATTTGGCGAAGGATAAATAAAAATCAACAATCAATGACGGGGTACGGAGGTTCAATCTGTATAATATAACGGAGCTTTTCCTGACTGATAATAGGCACACGAGAAATAATTTTTCTAAACTTCCTTCTAGTAGTGCACCTCTTAGCCAGTTAATTCATTCAATATTTCGAATATTGTGTTTTTCGCAAAACGCTGATATTTTTACAAGCTTTTATCCAACTTGCCTTGTTTGTTTCTCTGTGATTATTATTTACTTCTCGATTTGTACGTTCGGGTGAAATTTTGCAAATCAATCTTCAGGCAGGTGTTCATAATTCCGGTGAGAATCTATTATGAAATTTTTGTTACAGAAAAAAAATGGCGGACGAGTTTCGTTATTATGGGGCGCTGCTATTCAAAATTGGTATGTGGGTGTTTTTTGGGTCAAAGATAATTCATTTTTTGGCAAAATTAATTGATTTGAGATGGCGGCTCCAACATGGTGAACGAGTTTTGCGACTACGATCCAATTCTATTCAAAATTGGTGTGTCGGAGTTTCTGGGGTGGGAGATTATGATTTTTTTGTCAACATCCATGAATTTGAGATGACGAGTTTTGTATTTATGGCCCGATTCGATTCAAAATTGGTATGAAAGGTTATTACATGAATAACAACTTTATCAAAGTAAATGTGAGTATCAAGAAAATTTCGAATATTGATATCCGGTAATACAAATCTTCCAGAAGATTTGAGCAGGAAGGCTCCTACAAGCCAACATCTTTATCTGCTTCTGAAGATCTGAGTATTGTTCCTAAATAATTTTTTAATATTTATACTTTGGAGAAGTTTTCCGCCTATTATTACCCGTCGAAAGTTTGAATGAAATCCTTTGGAATTAATCCAGCATTCGTATTAAGGAAAAAATTACCAGATATTGAGGAAATGAATAAAAAACTTATTCTCTTTCATAAAAGGGGTAACTGAATTCAACACCCTCAAAGGATTCACCCTATCATCCCGATCCACCCCAACTTTGAAATTTCAAACGGTAAAGGGGTTTTTACTGGTCGTTTGAGAAGCCCTTTCATTCTATTGTTCAACTTAATCCAACGATTCAATTTATATCGGTGTTCGTATAACATAAAAATTAAGAATCTTGTATATCTAGAGGTGTTATGAATGCCAAATGGATTTATAATGCAATTCAGAAATCGAGAATTGAGAAAAATTTTGTTGGAAAATATGAGGCACTTCAATGACACTTCAAGTTCAATCGAATTGGAATTCCAGAGCTTTTCTGACCTACCCCATAGATGTATTCGATCTGAAAAACTGTCCAATAGTCGACTAATTATTTGCTAGCTTATATTTGACAATTACTTTAGCACAATCACCAGAGCATTGAATATAGAAGAATTGCAGAAAACATATGGTCATATTTTGGAAGAAATGTCAAAGATCTGAGCGACATTTTTGGCTTTCTACTTCTCCATTCAAAGTGAAAAATTAAATAAAAACTTTTTCAGATCTGGAAATCTCAGACAATTTATTCAAGGACAAGGGCATTTTCCACGTATAATATCATAACTATCCAAATTATTTTAGTTTTTTTTAAGTTTGAGAAAATGAAATTTCCAAAATATTCGTGACCAAGAAAAAAACATGGAATAATTTGAGCATGTGTGATATTTGGAAGGAAAATATCACACCAAAAATTATAAATAATTTTGAAGAAGAAACCTGACTCTTCGAATGACAATCACTTGAATCAAAATTGCAAAGAAGGCCGTGGTGATTTGTCATTTTTATTAAAACAATTATTCGATTTGAGATGGAGTTTTTAGTCGACGTTAACCCAATGAATTCAATAATCATAGTCAATATCTCATTTTGGAACAGAAGATCAGAAATTGGCCCGAGAATAACAGTTTTCGGAATTTTGTAAAGCAGGTATTTTGTATCTTTTATTGTTGGTAATGGATTGTTTTGTTGTACTCTGTCAACCTGTAGAACAATCTTTTTTAAAATACAACTTATGCAAAAAACCTATTGAGTGTAATATTTGCGGAAATATTTTCCTTGCCTTTGATTGGCGACAAAATATGAGTGCAGAATTTTCAATCACATTGTATATTTCATTGAAGTTTTTAAACATTAGCAGGCAGCTCTCTTATGTAGGTAACTTCTCCAAATTCGTAGAAACTGAGTGTTGAACAACGTGTCCATTCACCGACCGAGTCTTCCAAAAGCCACATGGTTATTTCGGGAATTAGAGGAATGTTTCTACAAACTTTAAATTGAATAACGTTTTCACTAACTAAATGAAAAAATGCTGTTAATTTGTTTTCGTTTCAAACAGTGTGTTTCAAAATAGGACAGAGATTCTAGATATGACATTAAAAGCTGGCATGTTATGGATATTTTAAAGAAAAAAGTTGAGCTATGTTTATTGATATTCATACATGAAATCTTGATCATAGAAACAAGTTGCAGCTTGGCTCGAAGTTTACTTGAAACCACGTCTTTTCTTCGAAAATATTAAGAAAACAATCTGATATTCAAATATCCTATAGAATGTTTGCAAATATTACGCAATACAGCTTTATAATTAAAACACTCGTTTTTAACGGTTCTTCAGTAGAACTGTCTTAGTGTCGGAACACTGCTTGAGCAACAATTCGTTTCGCGAAAATATTGTAAAATGATTGGAAGGAAAATAATACATGAACTATTCGACTTAATGTACCCAACTTTGAACCTTTTTTATAGTAGTATTGAGAATTTTACGATGTATCAAAATCGTAGTGTCAATTCTAAAAATAACTGTTTAAGGCAAAATGTATATTTTGAAATTTCGTTAGCCCTTTTAGAGTTCTGTACATCATAAGAAATTAAAATCCTTTGAAATTCACTCACCTATCAGTCTGAGTGTCAGAACCATTTTTCTCAGAAACTCTTCGACGTAAGGAGGTGAAATTTGGCATGGTAATAAAGCTTACTAACCCGCATATTTTCCTATACTTTGAACCTGGATATCGTCTATGCGATAATTTTGGAGGGAAAATTTTTGGTACATGATTTTTTCTTAGCAGTTGGTTTTATTATATTATTCCAAAAAGAAAGAAAATGCTCTGCAAGAAGTGTTTCCTACCTAAAAAAGATCATAATTAGGTATTTTGGTAAACCTACTAAAAAAGGTACATCCTTACGTCAAAGCGATATCAATATTGCATAGAAAATCGATAAAAACTCAGGTCAATTCATTGAGAGCTATTAGGCATTCTGGATTGTATAAATTGACTTGTGGTTTTTGTCCAAGTTTTCACATAGGTCAAACAAGCAGGATATTCAAAAAACGAATATGTGAACATATAAATAGTTTTGTCAATACTAAAACAAATTCAACTTCTGCTACCCAACTGTCAACTGAAAAACATTGTTTTGCTAACGTATATGAATTATTATATGTAGAAAAGAAAAAGTTGTGAATTTGACCTTCTAGACAGTTTGAAAATCAATGAATACAAAAAGTCATAATATTTGATATAATTGTTAGTGGCCGTTGTTGTGATGAGAATGATTGAAAATCAAGATCATCTTTACCAATCATATTTATGGCAGTGGTTCATTGATTAGACTATACAAATACAAATCCTTTTGTTATTTTAATGGCACAACAGCAAATATGCGGAAAATAACTTCAAAGTGAATGCTCGAAATGACGACTATCCTGTTCAATACATAGAACTACTCTCTCTTCAGAAGACTCCTCAACATATTGTAACGTAAATAAACTAAACTTGGTTTTACTAATTTATTTCACACTTAATCTACAACTTAATTTATATTACTACGCCACTGTATAGCTCGATCGTATGGGCTCGTTCAGACTGTCCGTGCCATCTTGAGGGCTACCTATTTATCTCCGTCACAGAATTCCCGATCTTTCGAATTCCGGCAGTTGGCGACCAGCATGTTCCAATCGTTTCCAATATCGACCGTTGCTCTCCGCGGCAGAGCGACTGGACTGTTCTCGAACATCTCCGGGGATGACCTCATCGCTGTCGACGGCAACGCGCGAGGCGACAGGTCCGACCTAGGTTCGTTACATTGCCCCCTTCTTAAAGACATTTCGTCCCGAAATTTCATCCTTGGAGTGTGACAATATCTGCATGACTCCCCATATCTGCACCGTGAAGTTCGATGGAAGTAACACTCCACGGTCTTCATGATCGGTCGTGGAAGAGGGTTACAGCAAACCAAAATCTTGACGCCGCTGGATCTGAATATCGCCTCCAGCATACTTCTTATGACTCTCCAGTCCAACCCATCAATACCACAGGACAATTTTGGAATTGCTAGATTCATCAGATTCTGGTCCACCATAGTATCTCTTAGTTTGGTGAGACTCTTCCAGACATCTTCATAGGACGGTTTATCTTGGGAATGCCTCTTGGTAACTAGGTAGTAGATGTTTCTCTGGCCTTTCTTCAACTGTAGCACCCCACCAACTTCTGGATTCTGCTCCCGCAGTGTTTGGAGTTGACCAAATTTCTTGGAGAACACTACGGCGATGCCCTGGACATTCGAAGATCTTCTGCCAACAGTGCGCTAGTGCGTAGTCAGCAGGCACCTCGAAAGGTCTCGTGACTCCTCTCTAGTAACCCCATGTGAACTTTCTGCCCGTTTGAATACAAGGACATAAACTTCTCGAACGTCATATCATCCTCCGGTGGCTGAGGGTGCGAACTTGGTCATGGTTTCCAGCGTAAGGGGCCAACCTGTTGAAATGGACGACCCTTGGTTTCCCTCGGGTGGCTTATGGATTCGGTACACAAGGTCGTTTATCCTTTTCACGTTCGAGCCTCCAGAGTTGCAACTTTGGTGTAGTCCCGACGACGTTTGGGGTTGTAAGCCAAACCAGGTCATCAACCTTAAATCCTCCAGCGTCGGCCTTGATGTCATAGGTCTTCTTCATTTTATCGCTGGCACTCTGGATGTTCAACCGGACTCGTTCGTGGATGTCGTCCATTCTCTGCCGAAGTTTGCTGACGTAGTCCTCTCCCGCAGTGTCTTGTCCTGGCGGTATTCCAAACTTCAGGTCACAAGGCAGTCGCAGTTCTTGGCCCATTATAATACTAGCAGGAGTTTGACCGGTTGACTCGTGTACTGCGGATCGATAGGCCATCAGGAACAAATGAAGATACTGGTCCCAGTCTCTTTGATGGTCAGAGACAACCTTGGACAAGTGGCGGTTGATCGTCCTGTTCATCCGTTCCACCATTCCATCGGACTGCGGATGTAGGGCCGTGGTTCTTGTCTTGCGGATGTTCAGCAGTAGACATATTTCTTGGAAAAGGTTGGATTCGAAATTTCTGCCTTGATCCGAGTGCAGCTCCATTGGAATACCGAATCGACATATCCACTCTTTCACCAAGACGTCGGCGACGGTGATGGCTTCCTGGTTGGGCAGGGCATAGGCTTCCGCCCACTTACTGAAGTAGTCCATTGCCACAAGGATGTATTTATTCCCGTGGTCGGATACGGGAAACGGGCCGGCGATGTCAATGGCGATTCTCTCGAACGGGCTGCCTACGTTGTACTGACGCATCGGGGCCTTGGGGCGTATTCGAGGTCCATTGCTAGCAGCGCATACAGCGCACTTTCTGCACCAGTCCTGGACGTCAGCTTGACAATTGGTCCAGTAAAACCGTTGCCTCACTTTCTGCAGGGTCTTCGTCACTCCCAGATGTCCTCCAGCGACTCCATCATGGATTTCCCGTAGCACTTCCTCTCTTCTGTTCCTGGGAACAATTATTTGGCGTCTGTGTTCCCCACCAATATCGGCCTCCAGCACACGTTTCAGGATCCCATTGTCCAGAATAAGAGAGTTCCATTGTGCCCAATAGGACTTAACAGCCGGCGAGTAACCTGCGACTTCCTGCCATGATGGTCTTCGATTGCCCTTCTTCCAGCTGACAACTAAGCCAAGGTCGGGGTCTTTCTCTTGGTCTTCCTGGATCTTGCTGTCATTCCAGTTGTCATCCATTGCCGCGGTTCTACAAAGTGTTGCTTCTTTCTCTTCTGCTCGTCGGCAATGTGAGCAATCATCTGGACATGGTCTTCGCGACAAGGCATCTGCATTCTTATGGCTAGTTCCGGCTCGATGTTCGATCTCGAAATAGAATTCTTGGAGTCTCTCGATCCAACGTGCTACTTGACCCTCAGGATTTTTGAACTGTAAGAGCCATTTGAGAGCTGCATGGTCAGTTCTCACAGGAATCTTCTTCCATACACGTACTTGTAGAAGTGCTCCACTCCCTTTACAACAGCTAACAGCTCTCGCCTGGTGACACAGTAATTGCGCTCTGGTTTGCTAAGCGTCTTGCTGAAATAACCAATGACCTTCTCCTGTCCCTCCTGGATCTGAGATAGGACAGCTCCAAGTCCCACGTTGCTGGCGTCCGTATCCAAAATGAATTTCCCTTTCCCTTTGGTAGGGGATAGCTCAGTACAGGTGCGTTGATCAAAGCTCCTTTCAGCTTCCTGAATGAGTCTTGACATTCTTCGGACCACTGGAACTTTGTTTGGCCCTCCGTGAGCCTAGTCAGTGGTTTAGCGATGTTGGCGAATCCCAGCACATATCGGCGATTTTATGTGCATAAACCAAGGAAACTCCGAAGTTGGTGAATGTCTTTTGGGATGGGCCAATCCTTAACAGCTTTGATCTTCTGGTCATCCACTGCTACTCCTTCCCCAGAGACAACGTGGCCGAGGTATCGTACTTCTTTTTGGAACAGATGGCATTTCTTAGGGCTCAGCTTCAATCCGGAGTTCCTCAGTCGCAGGAATACTTCCTCCAAGTTTTTCACGTGGTCCTCGAACGATCTGCCGACCACAATTATGTCGTCGAGATACACTAGACACGTGTTCCATGAGAGTCCCTTCAGCACTGTCTCCATCAATCTTTCGAATGTGGCGGGAGCATTACAGAGCCCGAATGGCATAACGGTGAACTGCCACAATCCTGAGCCGATGGTAAAAGCAGTCTTTTCTCGATTTTCCTGAGCAAGTTCTACTTGCCAGTATCCACTCTTCAGATCAAGGGTCGAGAAAATCGTGGAACCAGCCAACGTGTCTAGGGTGTCATCTATTCTCGGGAGAGGGTAACTGTCCTTCTTCGTGACATTATTAAGTTGGCGATAGTCTACACAAAAGCGTGTCGATCCATCCTTTTTCTTCACCAGTACGACTGGAGAGGACCAGGGACTGTCAGATGGTTCGATAACTCCTTCTTTTTCCATATCGCTGACTATTTTGTCAGCCTCTTCCTTCTTGGCAAGAGGAAGTCTTCTTGCTGATTGCCGGATCGGTCGGGCACCCTCAGTATCAATCTTGTGCTGGACCACATTAGTTCGACCCCCTTTTCCTTGTCCGGTATCGAAGATGTCTTGGTACTTTTTGACTAAATCTCTTAGTTTGGGCTGTTGAGCTGGTTTTATGTCTTTGGAAGAGATGGCAACTAATTTTTCTAGTTCTGTGGGCAAGTTGTTGGGTTGGCTAATCGTACCTCGTACGCCCCGGATCACAGATAAAACTGACGAGCAGTGCCCTAAAATTGTTCCTTTCTTTAAGGTCACTGGAAAGTAATTGACATTCATGACCCTTACCGGCACAAATTTTTCAGCACGTAACAGGGTTTTCCCTAGGGCAATCCCTCGTCCAATTTCCTCATCATGAAGTTTGGGCTCGAACATCACCACGTCTCCACTGCTCGCACTCCCGTCCAGGCGAGCCTCCAGAATGGTTTCAGCCCTCTCAGGTACGCTTACATCTTCACCCAACAGCACACGGATCAACTCTTCACTTCTCCCATGAAGTACCAGCTCTTCTCCGTTGACACGTAGGACGCCGTCTTTGAAATCCAATTCAAACCCTCTGGAATTCATGATGTCCATTCCGATGATTGCATCGTCTTCGATGTCCGCTACAAGTGCCTGATGTTTCACTTTAGTGCTGCCCAAAATTATTTCAATCGGTAGCTCGCCATATACAGTAGCTGGCTCCCTGTTGCTGTGCGTAGCTTCAAGTTGTCAGTTCAATTCGTTCCGGTGTCCTGGCAAAGGAAGGTCCGAGAATTGTCCTAGTCGCACCTGTATCGAGCAGCATGGCTGCAAGGCTCGTTATTGATGAGACCGTCTACGAAACCACCTCTGTTCTGTCGTTGCAGGAGAGCGACATATGCGTTGTTAACCGGGGCTTGCTGGACACAGGCCGACGATTGCCCCTTCTCGTCGACCTTCTTTAGTTTTCCTGCATCGGAGTCGTGTTTTCGAATGTTGGAAATTTGCTACGCACATGTCCAATTTTGCCACAATTCCAGCATCTTATCTGTCTTCTCTCAGGGAACACTTCCTTAATCACTTTCCTTATGGCAGCTTCCAAATTAGCAGGCTCCTGTGAGTCTTCCTCAATCATTCGGACTTTACTCTGGCTTTTGCAAGATTGTTTCGCTGCCTCGAATTCCGAAGCGCGTGCCAGTGCGTCTACGAGATGTGTTGGACGGGCTAGTGTCAACGCTTGTCTGGTTTCTTGGTCACGGAGTCCATCCAGGAATGCTTGAACCGCTAGTCGCTCCATTACATTTTCTGGTGTGGCTGGATATGCGAGACGAACCAAGCGTGCAATGTCAGTTTCGAATTCTTGTAAGGATTCGCCTGATTTTTGGCAGCGATTTTTCAGCTGGGAGTGGTATACGTGTTCCAAATGGGCGTGGCCATATCGTAATTCTAGATGTTTAATCAGCTGATCATAGTCCTCCTGTTCTTGGGCGGTGAGAGTTTGTAGAATATTTGTCGCTTCTCCACGTAATGCAAGTGTCAGTGCTACAGCTCTTTCCCCTGCATTCCATCCGTTTGCTTTGGCCGCTGCTTCAAACTGCCGGCGGTAATTTGCCCATGGAGTTTTTCCGTCGAACTGAGGCGGCTTCATGGAAAGCTTCCCTATTTCTGAAATGACCTTGACATCTTGTATACCCTCTTGAACTCTATCCAAGTTCAAACTCAAGTCCAGCATTGCATTTTTGTTAACCATCTCTGTGGAGGGCGCACTATCAATTCGTTTTTCCAGCTTACTGATCGTTTCCTTCATCTTGTCCATCTCTGCCTCGACGGTTCCCATTCTTTTTTCTAGACGATTCGCCACACCACAGAGTTCTTTTTTTAGGCCTTCTGTGTTTTCTAGGAGCTTATCTTCCAGGCTTCTTGAATTTTCTTGAAGTTTCTCTTCCAGATTTATAGAATTTTCTTGAAGCTTCTCTTCCAGGCTTCTTGAATTTTCTTGAAGCTTCTCTTCCAGATTTCTAGAATTTTGTTGCAGTTCTTCTTTCAAGGATTTAGTAGTTTCTTCGAGTTTATTCATTACCAAACTTAAATCACCTCCGGGAACTTCGAATAAAAATGTTTCGGGGTCCTCACCTTCTTGTATAAGTCCTTCTGCAAGTCTTTCCTGGAGTACTTGCTTTTTACCCGTTGTTTCCAGTTCCCTTTCCTTCAATTCCTGTTGCAATTCCCCTACCTTCAAGTCCGCAAGGCGCACTTTTCTTGAACACATTTTGTCTTTGACGAGGTATCAGTCTGTTTCACACGAAAAAGTTTATCAGTTTGTTAAAAATTCACTTCGCGAATTCTTTTCCACGGGCCACCAGTCTATTGTCTGTTTCACGCGAAGAGTGTAACAGTTTATATTCCCACGCACAATTGTCCACTTCGCGAAAACCGGGCCACTGTCTATTTTCTGTTTCACGCGAACAGTGTATCAGTTTATATTCCCACGCACAATTGTCCACTTCGCGAAAACCGGGCCACTGTCTATTTTGGGCGTACAAAAAGGTCTATCAATTTATTTTTCTGACTATCCACTCCACGATCACTTGTTTATTTTCAAAATCTCACTTCCGACACCAATTGTAACGTAAATAAACTAAACTTGGTTTTACTAATTTATTTCACACTTAATCTACAACTTAATTTATATTACTACGCCACTGTATAGCTCGATCGTATGGGCTCGTTCAGACTGTCCGTGCCATCTTGAGGGCTACCTATTTATCTCCGTCACAGAATTCCCGATCTTTCGAATTCCGGCAGTTGGCGACCAGCATGTTCCAATCGTTTCCAATATCGACCGCTGCTCTCCGCGGCAGAGCGACTGGACTGTTCTCGAACATCTCCGGGGATGACCTCATCGCTGTCGACGGCAACGCGCGAGGCGACAGGTCCGGCCTAGGTTCGTTACAATATATTAATATTTGAGGCTTCACTTGCAGGTGGATATTTCAATTCTACAAAACAGACAGGTCCAGACAGATACCATATAGGTAAAAATTGCCACTAACTGTGTAATGAACAAACATGTTATAAACAAAAGCAAATCGTCTTTCATGACAAGCAGAAGAGCTGTTTGCAATCATAAGACCCATAATTACACATGGCTCACTCTTGTGGTGACCAAAAACAAACCAGAGACAGGCAAAAACAACCTTGGGAAAATGTAGTGGCTTATCTGTCTATGCCCTACAAGTGCTATGAGAAGAACATCAACCGCTGCTATGGAAATCATCCTGATTCTTATAGAGGAGAGGCTAGGATGAGACATTACAGACTCAAACAAACAGGCAACTGGAGCACCCATCACAATTTCGGCATACCAGAATTACTTATGTTTCTCTACATCATACCTCTATACTCATTCGAAAAATCATTCAGAATACAACTCCGGTGGACTGAATGAGATTCGGGAGTAGAAACCCTCATCTGGTAACATAGTCTGGTACACATATAACTCGAACACAGATGAAGGAAGAGGAGCGGTAATATTTGGGATGAAACCAAGAAAGGACCTCATGGTTGCACTCGGTAGATGAACAATTATATTCCAAGCTGAGATACATGCCATAAGACATACAGATAAATCTTGATGGGGGATATAAATTCTATCTGACAGTGAAAGTGCAATGAAAGCTCTCAACTGCCTACAGATCAAGTCAAAACAAGTCTGGGAATGCCTTCGAAGCCTCAATGAA
Source organism: Gonioctena quinquepunctata (assembly GCA_018342105.1). Classification (NCBI taxonomy): domain Eukaryota; kingdom Metazoa; phylum Arthropoda; class Insecta; order Coleoptera; family Chrysomelidae; genus Gonioctena; species Gonioctena quinquepunctata. The sequence goes on from JAFIRS010000961.1 coordinate 273,071, forward strand.
CTTGCAAAACACAACAAGGTCCCACTTGTATGGAGGTCTGGACATGTTGGCATAGAAGGCAACGAAAATGCTAACCAACTACCAAGACAAGCAATCCAAATCACCATTCACTTGCCCAGAACCAGCACTTGGAATCAGTGAAACCCAATGTAGAAACCTAATAAAAGAGTTGGTAGAAGGTAGATACGAAATATAATCAGACCATATCGAAGGGCAAAGAAACAGCACAGCCATGCGTGCTGAGTCAAACGCCGACGGCAGATCTCCTAAACCTAAATAGAACAAAGAGCCGCATAATAACCAACTTACTGACTGAACACTGCAACCTGAGAAAGCACCTGCATACTATGGGAGTACAAAGAGAAACAGTGGAGTGCAGACTATGTGGGGACGAGGAATGAACAGCCTCTCACATCATATTCGAATGTGATACTATAGAAAACAGGCGCAGAAGAACGTACGGTCAAATTAACCCAGAATCAGGCATGCATCTGAAAAAACAAGTAGACTACTGTACCTTGTGGAAGAAACAGGTCTATATAACTAAGAACCACAGTCGACAGAGATACAATAGTCCATTGCAGGTCTCTGTGTTAAGGGAATCCCCGAAGGAAAGCCCGTTCTCTCGTTCTTCAGTGCTCAACCAACTTACCAACCAACCTGTCATATCCGGACACCTTGCTGGCCAATGGATTTATTCGGAAACCACAAATTCAAAAACTCTCTAACACCCAGTTTGAACAAAAGGCACATTCACATTCAGTTTCCATTGAAAAAGTAAGGTCCTATAACTCGCAATTCTATAATTCACACGTTAACATATAATTCATTTTGCTGATCGATAGTGTGGAAAATATGAAATTTGTTTCTGTTCACTAAGCCTTGTTATGAAATGTAGATTCGTCGGAAAACTGAACGAAATAAAAAACAATGTTCATTGTCAGTAAATTAGTCCAGTTGAGGAATTTGTATTTTTTCAATACGCTTCTTTGACTTTCTCTAACTAGTATGGGCGTTTCCTTCGATAGATCCCATGTCAAGGAATTCAAAGATTACTCGTTCCTCTTTCCAATTTTGCCTGTCTTAGCCAAAGTAATCCCTAGTTTTCACCTGATTTTTTATCCAACCGGTATTAGTCGAGTTCCTAAGACTTCGTATTCTTAAGTGAGCCGTCATCGTTATATCTGCACACCAAAGTAACATTTGTTCTAGCTAGATACCCAGATATTATTCTTTGAAAAAATTAACATATCACATTACCTTCATTTCATTTAATCGACAAATGCGATAAAACCTATACATCATTTCATAAAAGAAAAGAGAATATTCCAAGATTCAAAATATTGCTGAAGTATGAATCACTAGAATAAACAATGCCGCGATTAAAGAGGAAAATAAAATGAATCCATAATAAATTCTGGCAGAGAGCCGAAGTTTCGCTTCCAACTTAAAACTTTACGAATTCTGAAACAGGGCCGTTTTCAGATGGTTGGGACATGAAAAACTACATGATATGGATGATACCTACTTTTTAGCTTTATTGTAGTGTCGATTGATCGACGATTCGAAAACTAGAATAATTATTTATTGAGTTTTTGTTCGATGAAAAATTGTTAACGTACAAATTGCTGAAAGTTTGTATGAATTTCCTCAGTCGGCATTTCTTTGATATTGCTAGTGGAACAAAAAAGTAAAGTGTCTTTGGCTAGTAGATAAACATCCAGACAGGAAGGAAAAGTTTATTACTACCGGTGATTACAACAAATTTAGTAATTTTGAATAATTAACAATATTTCTTTTCATGGCTTCAATCTTATTTAGGTATTTTTTGTAAGTTTAATTTTATAGCTGTTATTGCTACAAACATATTTCATCTGGAGCTTCTTCGATTAATTTACCGATGTCATTTGCTGTCTTTGGCCTTCTTGATCTGTAATCATTTGGTGACTATTATTGATATTTATGGTCGCTCTCAACATTGAAAGTATAGGTTTTTCGATTTTTTCGACAAAAGAGGGCATGAGTGTATTGATAGCAAATCCAGTGTTCCTACCTATACCAATTATTTATAACATTTATTTGAATTAACACCGAAAATATTGGCCAATATAAGAATGAGAGAAATAATGTGTAACAGGAAACTTACAGACCGAATGTAAAATTAAATAAAACTAATATAAAAATTAATTTCCATAAATCTGGAATAAGGTTACGAAGAAAAGGTATTGGTATTATAATGGTCAAATGATTTGAGACAAAACTTTACAAGGATCCTCACTGATTAGGAACCCCTCTGGGTGTCTAATGCCAGAATATCAGGGTAGGATTCGCCCAACTAATTACTTACTTACACTATGAAAAATGTAATGAATTTACTTAAAAATGTAATGTACAATCATTACACTTTTTGGCTTTATTTTTTATAATAGCGTTTCTTCAAACCAGGACTCAATATTTTTGTGGTGGTTATGTTCTGATGGTAGTATAAACTGCCATTTTCTCACGATAACAACAACGCTTTTTTTACCCATCCATTTGTCCAACCACAGTGCACTATGCAAAATTGTTTAACCCTCTTACTTGGGTACTCTGAAAAGTTTCCGACCTGAACATGAAGATGACAGCACTCGTCATCAATAGCTAGGGAATGTGTTTGCGCATCTTTTGATAGGTACTCACAAAAATTGCAGCCATTTTGGACGCGCAATTGTTGTTGAGTTATAAAATGATCCTTCCTAAAAAGGTGCGAGTGGCTAACTCTTATTGCCGAGGCAAGGGCCGTGATTCATTTAGTAAAGTGATTAGAAATTAATTAAAAAATTTAATATTTTCTAGAAAGTGAAGTTGGTTTTATAAAAATGAAGTTTGGACGCCATCTACAGTTAAAAATACTTTACCCAACTTATTCTCTATCAATGTCTATACAATAAACTGACTGTATAAGAAACATTCTTCAAATCACACAATAAAATTCTGAACCTTTAAAATTACACTTTAATTCCTGGTTCTTTATGAACAAATACATGTATAGAATTCATATGCAAAGAAAAAATAATTTCGCCACTTTCAGAATCACTGCAGAATACTGTTTTATCTCAGTAACTAATATAAACGGGTACCCAAATAAATCTCAATAGCAAATACGGGTTTTCATGTTTGAACACTCGATTAAATGCATTTAACCTTACATGTTTCCGTTGTTACGGGGCCGTTCACACAGTCTTGTATGAGATCTTCCGCGGTATCTCAATCCCAATAACCAATATTTGGTTAGATCCAATAGTTGATGATCCAGACTTCCAAGACTTTCTTGGCTCTGGGGATCCTGCGATTCTCTGCCTTCTATGGAATACTTAATCCTGTCAGTCTAACTTGTTTCTTAATAAGTCGTTTTCCTTTAGCAACTAGTGGTCTTAATTATCTTTTGTACAAAGAGTTAACTAGTGATGTTCATTTTGGATCTTGATTGATCTTATATCTGGATTAAAAATCCAATTGAAATTAAAGATATGTGTACGAAATCTGATCAATACGCTGTGATTAACGAGTTGTGATCAACGAGCTGTGATTAACGACCTGGCAGAACTATAGCATCAAACAAAAGAAACATATCTTTGTTGAACATGTCTGACGAACCAACTTTCGATTTTAATTATTTTTAGTTCAAAGTTCACCAAAACACAAATTTCTTGAATTATTTTAAAAATTAGGAAGTTATATTCACCTCCTAACAAAGCTGTCCTGTCTGCTTTGTATAGGGATGGTATAGTTGGCTATCACCACCCACGAGTTCTTTCATTGAAGCCAGGAACAGAAATGGAATAATTCCCCAACAAATATCAATACTTCACCTTCCAATTTTTTTTGTAATTTTCTGTGGAGATTTTAGCTGTGTTCCAAAAACCGGTCCATAAAACTCATCCTAATCATAAAACAATACATATCTTTGCTGAAAGCGTTTATTCTCACTGTGTTTTGCAATTCTGTAACATGGTTAGATTAGACAGAAAGTGTCTGTTCTATTTTGTTATTTTGTAACGTGGTCAGATGACACATGCCATTTCTAAAGTGTGAATGAAATCGAAATTGGTGTGTTTTGGAGTTTTTTCATCAGACAGTTTTATTATTTGAAATGTGCCCAAATATCAAAATATATTCAAATAATATTCTGAAGTGGAGAATCAGAGCATTCGTCGGGCTGTGGAAATAAAAGGATTATTCATGGCATTGTCATAACCTGTAACCTCACCAGGGAGATGTTACCACATTCAAAATTGATCTATTTTCTGTTATATTTCATATTACTCTGTACAGAGTATTGAAATGAACGTTTTGCGAAAAGCAAACGTTACAGAAATACCAGAAGATTCGGCAAAATTTCCGGTTGTGGGGAGCGTGCGAATATGATCATTCTAATATGTTCAAACGGGTGCTATTTTTGAAACTTTCTTAACAACCTTAATTCCTAAATTAATAATATTTATGTATATGAAGTTATTATATTTTATTCGTTAAAGGAAATATCACGACTTTCAAAGAATTATGCCTTAAGGAAAGGGTATGTCCTCACCAGTTTTTGCTAGACTCCTTGTAGCATTCTACAATTCTCTCATGTTCATATATTCTTACAGCGTATTCCAAAGCCTGGCGCAAATTTCCATCACACATAGAAACGGCCCTGTTCCGGGGTTATAAATCTGAGGAAATCGCGGAAGGCGATGAAACTTCCATTGACTCTATGATGGAGAAAAGTCTGAAGATTCTGTCTAAGCTTCATAGCGGAACTTTATTCACGAAGCATTATGAATATTCAACGAGAAGCACTTTACTTTTCGTCGCGATTAAGATTTTTTCGAACTTAATTGCAATGCTATAAATTGAACAGACGTTTCTATTGATTTATGAGTTTCAGATGAATTTCCCATCCTACCACTTCAATCTTGAAATGAAAATACATTTGAATGGAAGAACTTTATGATTGCATATTCCTTCTTGAACTGAGAATGTCAATATTCATATTTAACTGACGACGAAAATACATCTTTTCTGGGTTTCTTGAAGACAAAAAAGAGCGTGTCCGGGGTACACGGTTGCAGTGAAACTATTTCATGAGTATTTTATTGAGTGCTAGGGGTTTTTTTCGCTCAAAATATTTTCAAATTTTCGAGAAAGCATTTTGCCTAGAAATTTTACTGAGTGCGATTTGCAGTCTTATTATCTGATTAAACCGTGAAAGCAAAGCTTGAGTGGTTTAATATTTGATAATAAGGTCGCAAATTTCACGAGTTAAATTTCCTAGAGGCAAAATGCTTGAAGGAAAATAAAAAAAAAGAGATAAAATCCTCTATAGTCCGTAAAATAAAGGCATGGAGTAATAAACCGCTCAGATGCATCGATTCCATATACGTACCGTACAAGCAATTGGACTAAAAACAAACTATTGGAGTGGCTTAGCTTTTCCCACTGATCCACTAAAAAAAGAACTTTATAGTATCGCTCAAATCCACAAAAACAAGTATAAAAAGTACATCGTTGACGAACTAGCCGCATCACGTGGAATATCAGTGATGCGGCTGAATCCCATAGAACTGCGAGCTGAATCCCATAGAACTAATATGGGCTCAAGTGAAAAATAATGTAGCCCGGAAAAATACGACCTTCAAAATAAAGGATGTTCAGTTATTGTTTGAATGTGCGGTTAGTGAAGTGACCAGCGAAAAATGCATTGACCATGTTATTACCGTAGAACATGCTATGTGGAAAATTGACAACATTTCTGAAGTCTTTATTGATCTAGTTGTTATTGACATTAATAAAGATGATTCATCGTCTTTCGACTCTGATACCAGTTGCCATTTTTAAGTGGTAAGTTATTGAAATACTGTATATACTTATTGTAAATAATTTTTTTGATTATTTTTTGACATTTCTAGAAACCAATGAAAACTTTCAATTCAAATCATTCATGTACGTTTTGGCCAATCAAAATATTACTATAGTGAGAATAATCTACCTAGAAAATTGCCACGGGAATAATTTGAGGTATTTTGTTTTTATTGACTGACAGCGTATATTTTTGATTTGACGTCTGTAATCAATCCTGATGGAAAGTGAAAAATGAATCGAAAACGGTTTAGTACATCGTTATTTGATGAAATCGGTAAGAAAAACAACAAAAAAACTGGCTGACTTTTTGAAGGACTATGCATTCAATATGAGAAAACAGGATTGAGAAGACTATAAAACATTAAAACAATGTGGAACAAAACTGCCAAATTAATGCAAGATATGTACTACGACAAATTCAGGAGAATATTCGATCCTTTCAAAGATGTCGAATTCAAATCCGCGAGAGATGCTAAAAACACAAAGCGAGTTACTACAAAAAAATCCCGAAAAAAGAAAGCAGAGTTCTGCAGTTTTAAGCAGCTCATCTAATTCGTTAAAACCTTACCTACAGTTGGAAAATGAACATCATTCAAATACAATTGATAACCTAAGGAACAAAGGGAAAGCAATAACTTTCAACGTAACAGAACAAAACAATGTTACGAAATCCTCTACCCAGGGACAATATATTTATAATAATTGTGTATTTCATGTTCAAAACTTCAATGCAGTTTGATTTCGATACTTTTCGATTTTGCTTGTAGTGAGTTAATCAATTTGTTAAATTAAAAATATTATATAGAAAATGTGTTTATGATCGATTACCACACGATAATTCGATAAAGTAGAAAATAATTCTCCAGATTTCTTCTCAAACTTGTTGCCATTTGGCAATAGCCACTCGAGCCCAGCGGGCTCTCGTGTTTATTGCCTGGCAACAAGTTTTCGAAAATCTGTCAAATTATTTTCACTTTATTCTCACTCTCTTGTGATATTACAACTGACAATGAGCTGCTCCATTGCAGCCGCTTCAAAAATAACTTGAATTGGTTGTGACTTCATACAAATCATTTTTTGTAATAATTCAAGCCGGCTAGCAATAACATCGTTCTTCTTTGATCCCATTATTTCTTGTTTATTTTTATATAACCAATGACTGGTGCATTTCACGTTTTTAACTTCCAAAATACAATAATCGGTGAAAATACACATGTGTTTCCCATTTCTTCCGGTCTTCCTGATGATCGTGAAAGCGTGAAATAGATTTTCGTCGACAAAAATGTGTTGAAGACCTAGTGAATGCGATGCCTCTCTTGCGTCATTGTTACAAATGATTTCTGGTGAGTACTCTCCTTTGAAAAACATTCTTCTTTGCCTCATTCATTAATATGAGTTCTTAATCCAGAATGGAATAGAAAATCAAATAACTATCTGAATGAAAATGCAAATTTTTAATTCAAGTTTTTCTTTGAGTTAGGGCCCTTTCAGAATATCTATCAGATGTAGTTCAATGTCCAGCGTGGCCTTAGCCGGGGAAGTAGTTATTTTCTGTTAGACATTCACAAAAAATTACTTCATTTTTATCGTGGATTTTTCAATTCACAGAAAAATCTTTCCATTCAATATTCAATTGAGAATGTTTTCCTTTTCAACAAGAACACCTCACAAGAGGTTATCTTGAACGATGGAAGATAGTAACTAAAGTTTATCTTTCAGTAGCAGATGATTCCACATCTTATTTTATGAACATCCTGTTCATATTTTCAAACAAATCAATTTACCAATATATTTTTATACAGAAATTATACACCAAGATACACTACTAAAAGGTGCCAGGTCCGAATTTTAAATCCCTTAACAATGGCCTAATCCGACAAATAGATATTGTGCCGGGTGGCACTACCTAGCGAATGAAAAAACAGTTGTTTTGCTATTTTTATGAAGGTTCGAAAAAAAATGTTGTACGAGCCTCTCTGTATGGATTTTGCATACTAAATGAGGGTTTATTACCCCACGCCTTTATTTTACGGACTATAGCACGAACGATATTTGATGAGAATAACATTTTGGCTGGAAATTTTACTGAGTGCGATTTGCGGACTTATTATCTGATCAAACCACGAAAGGGCTTGAGGGAAAATTGAAAAAAAATACGATAAAATCCTCTAGCACAACAATATTTGATGAGAATATTTCCCGAATCACATTTAAAGCTGAATAAAATTACCAAAATTCATGTTATATTCGAATTTTCAACTTGGAAAGTTACAACAATTCTTCTCGTTCCAAAATCGAAGGAATCGTTTTATAGATATATTCATTCATAAGGATTATTCACTGCACTTGAACTCAATATATATATATATATATATATATATATATAAATATATATACATATATAAGTTTTTCACTATGAATTTTTTTTTTTTTTTATCTAAAACTGATTTTGAAAAAAAAAATCTACTGCTAGGAATCGAACCCGAGCCTTTTGCGTGACAGTCAGCTTACCTGACCATTACTCCACCACAATCATTCCTGATTTTCTGAATTTACTGCAACTGAATCATTCGCCGCCTTACTTAAGGTAGTTGTCGTGCTACAAACAGTGTCAAAAATTAGGTTCGATTGTAGCGCGACGCGATACATGTTCAAACGCTGAATTAGTGGGATCTTTATCAAGGGAACTGTGCACTCAGAAACGCAACTCTCATGCGTGACATAGCAAATAAGCCATGACTGGACTGTTGGCAACGTCGCAATCGAATTTAGTTGTTCAAGATACAGTGCAGTTTGCTCTAAAAACATTGGCGAGGTATCGTTATTAAATATAAGAAAAAAATTGAATTTGGAATGTAGTCATACACATGCTCAAAGATACGATTCTAATGAGAAAAAAAGAGTTGCGCAGAGTTGATTTGACCAAAAAAAGGGAAATGTTAAGAAAATCGAGGGAAAAGTCAGAAGGTGTAACATATCAAACAAACGTTGGAATTAACGAATCAAGAGCACCATCACTATTATTAAAAAACATCGAATCAATATCAATAAATTATTCCATGATTTATTTTGATTTAGAAACATCTGGATTGTGGATGACTGATGACATTTTACAAATCGCCGCCAAATGTTAAAATAGAGAATTTTATATATATGTTAGCCCTACGAAGCATCAATCCTGTGGCGATAAAAATTACGGGATGTACTACAATTTCTGGTCAATCATATTTGAATATTGTACAAGTCGATTCACTGAATTAAGTAATTGTTTGGTAGATTTAAAATTTTTAAATTAATCTACAACTCCAAATTTACTAGTTGTGCATAATGCGAGATTCGATGAGATTACTAATAATAATCTGATTTTACCATGACAGCAGGATTTGTGGATAGCTTAATTATTTTTAGAAAAAAAGGTTCCAGATTGAAGAGGGCCAGGAATGTTCGAGCTATCAAAATTAGGCAAAGATTCAATACCAAACGAAACATCAGATAATTTCCTCGAAGCGATGTATGATGTTCGCTTCATTGGTAAAGAGTCAGAATTATCAACATACATGATATCATATAAAGAATGTATTTCAGAGCGACCTGAGAACGAAAGAATATTTTGTAATTTACCTAATTTAAGTGGCTTAAATAATGTTATAACACGGGACTGATTGAAAAAAATTGCGCAACAAAATATAACATACGATTTTCTGAAACAAATGTACAATGAAGGAGAAGAAGCTGTGATTAATCACGTAACTGAAAAATTGGTGAATAGAAAACATAGAGTTCCTAAAAATAGGAAAGCATTTACTAAAATCATTATTGATTTAAAAATAAATGTTTAGTCAATCAAGTGATTATTTAATATAGTTAGAAAAATAAATAATATTACATTCATTGTTGATTATATTTTTTGTAGATTTATACGTTATATTTTATTAGCCTGTTGGAAATCTGAATCATTTTTTTTATGTTTAAAAATATTCGAATTATGTTATACGTAATGTGTTGTACAAATGTATAAATAAAATAAAGTTTATGAACTGTTGTTGCCGTTACTCGCTAAACTACATTTTATTTTATATCTATTCCTATTGCAATATGTTTAAAATGCATCAGTATATATTAACGCAATTATTCACAATTATCATTCATGAATATGTGCATTCCAAAACACAGTTCAATTCAAACCCCCAAGAACCTAACGCTCTCGCTTATTTGAATCACGAGCGCTCGCTTGAGGCGTTGCCACGATTCTCAGCCTTCCCTCTCTTGCACTTCTCATACGCAATAATTTAGAAACTTCTTATTCAATAACTAAATAACTGTATGGCTACGCGTGTTTAATTTTTTCAATAAAATTTGTTACTTACCTTTTAATAATATACTAGTTTTTCAAAAAGATCTGAATGGAGGGTTTTTAGTTATGCCTTAAAATGTGGTGTCCGCGGTAGCTCACTAGTGGGATTACGTATTAAACGTTGCAACTTTGAAGCCTTATATCTCGCTTTCGGTGAAGTAAATGATTCCAAAATTTCAATATGATACAGGTAATAATGTTAACTAAAAGTGGTATGAATATAAACGAAATCTGATTGGAAGTGGATTTCACGACAACTACCTTAAAACCCGGTTGAACGGGCTGAAAAAGGTATATTTCAATTCCAATATCAAATCACTGTATGTACTGAGCTCAAAAAACCTTATTTACTCAATTTCGCATTTCCTGTTTCCTTATAGGAGTTGAATGCATTGACATATAATTTTGACAGGACCTAGTGTGGTTTATCAGTATAAAACAGCGAGAAGACATTTATCACTATAAAACTGATCTGATTGGTTCTCTGTTTGAAATTTCGACCATTTGATTGGTTCAAAAATAATGAGGGAAATAGTCGAAAATATTACTGTATGTATGCACAGAAAAAAAAAGGATCTCTTAAATCAAATATATACACATTATTTAACTAAATAATCTTCTGATAAGAATCAATATTCTCCTTTTTCAAACTAATTGAGTTGTTTGCCTCTGAATTTTCTTGAAATAAATTTGGTTGAAATGAAATATCCATACTCTTCACGTTACAAAACGATGAAGAAACTTGTCAGTCAATTATATTTTTCTATAACTTCAAAAATATTAAATGAATCGCAGAATATCTGAGGTCTTGAATTATTAATTGGATTTGTACCGTATTGTAGTAGGGAACACATTTCATTATCCAGTAATTGTTGTATACTAAAAACGCTGGAATAATTGGGTTTTCAATTGGCGAATTTGTAATATACTTAACAGAAGAAAAATAATGGGTAAAAAATAACTGGAATAACATTTCTGTGATATTTTTCATAAATAGCATTTCGATTGCTCTCTAAATGATCAACGTCTCTTAATGGACGGTGTTGATGAATTCGGTTCTGTCATATCTTCATAAGAAAAAACTTATGGGGTAAAATTAGGAAATCTAGGTGGCCAATACAGGCATTCTGAGTTCCTACATGTAGATGTGTACAAAGGGTGGCAGATCTATTGTGGTTCCCTTGATATTTAGATGACTTGCATCCTTTTCAGTATGTTTATGATCCCTGACAGAGGCTCATTAACGCAGCTTTCTGCCTCTGGGTATTCCGTTTCCTTATGTGAAAACCTTGTCCTTCGCATTCACATAGTATATGGACGGCGATTTCTTCTTCTGTCTGGCAAACCTGCAAGTGGTTTTTTCTGCGAAACCTATGTTTCTCATATGCTTATTGAGTTCACAGTGTCCTGTAAGCATGCCTACAATTATCTTTACGGACCTTCTGTCCTTGTTCAGTAGGTCTGCCGTGAGCGAAGGTGATGGTTTTCTGAGAAACCTTTTTGCCTGCCTCTGTCCTGGGAATTGTTCCCACCAGCTTTGGGACTGTGTTTCCACCCACTTGCTGATTGTTTTCCTAACCGTTGCTTTTGCTATGCCGTAGAAGGGTTCCGGGCCGTAGAATACCATTGACGAGCCTTGTCTGGCCAGTTTGTTGGCTTTTTCGTGACTGTGTGTCCTGGAAGCCATGCCAGGGTCACTTTCATGCGGTTTGCTAGTTCATTCAGGGCACAGGCACAGTCCCACAGAAGTTTGGAGTTGGCTTGCGTGGCATACAATGCTTTAAGTGTTGCCTGGCTGTCGGATAATACGACAATGGAATGGCCGATCCTATCCTGCCTGTTTATTTCTCCGATGCAGTGGTGTATTGCTGCTACTTCCGCTTGACATACTGTGGTGTCTTTTGACAGGCTCACTGGGATCATTATCCTTGGTTTTTGCCCGTATATTCCGGCTCCGACTCCTTTTTCGGTCTTCGAGCCGTCTGTGTACCAGATTGATGCTGCGCTGATGGGTGCTCCTCCCTCCCAGTGTTCTCTTTCTCGTATATTAACTTCGTATTCTCTATTGAAGTTGTATTTAGTTATCATAGAGGCGCTGGGTATTCCTGTAGTTGGATCAGCCCTCAGCTCTTTTTCTAGATATTCTGTCCCATGGAGTTTGATGATGGGTGATGGCCCTTACATGAGACTGTAGGTGACAGCTCGTGCCTCTCCCTGTATGTAAACATGTAATGATGATAGGTTCAGGATGACCTCCATCGCGGCCGTGGGGAGTAATTTTCATGGCTCCTGTGGCACTGAGGCATGCTTGTCTTTGTAAGCCTTATGATTCCTGACTGAAAAGTCTTTGGCCACCACGCCACTGGCCCATATGATATCATGGGCCTGATTACCCTTGTATATAGCCATACGGTCAACTTGGGATTGATTCCCCAGTTATTTCCACTCATCCCCCTGCACCTGCCGTTTTTTCGTGAAAGCGATAATTTGTGTTTTCTGAGCATTGACTGATAGCTGTTCTCTTTTGCACCAATTGTCTACGATGTTTTAGGGCCCTTTGTGTTCTTTCTGAGATTATTCCCGTAAATCGGCCTCCGACGATTATCGCTAGGTATGGAAGCCTTCTTGGATCAGTCTTTGTATGAGATCGTCCATTAGGGTTGCCCAAAGTTGCGGTGACAGAACTCCTCCTTGTGGGCAGCCTCCACCTGCTTTCGCAATGGTGGTGTCCTCTCCTAGAGTGGATATGATTGTCCTTCTCTCTAGACTGGTCCTTATCGATCTGCGTAGGCTTGGCGGAACCGCTCTTCTGGTTTGTGCATTCACTAGTGCGTCTGTGCTGCGTTGTTGAATGCTTGTTTAGGTCATCCAACGTGGAGTCTGTTGATTTTCCAGGTTGGTATGCGTATTGACGGTTACTCAAAGGGCTTTCTTTTCTTTCAGTATTTTGTCTCTTATATATCTTTTTGAAGAAATGATGTCAGACTGATGGGTCTGTATGACTTTGGTGTTAGGTCTGTCACTCTGCCCACCTTGGGAAGAAAGATCACTTTTAATTTTTGCCATGCAGTTCCTACATATCCTATTTTCTCCAAATTTTGAAATTAATAAGTATTATATATCATTTGTGTAATATATGAATGCACCATCAAGCTGTGCAGTGGCATATTGTGTAGAAAATGGTTCAACTCACCATTGAGGAAATCAAGATATATTTCACTATTTAAATTTTGATCATAGGTAAAAAAGTTAAAAAAATTATTCTCCAAGATACCGCATTTGTGTAAGTGTACCTATTGATCACGGCATTATATTGTAAACTTTGTATATTCCCACGCCAACCACCGGCATGCCTCATCTGTTCACAGTATTACTGATAGTTCAAAAAGTACGGTTCTTTGGATGAATCAGGTAGAAGAATAACAGGAAATTCGTGAGATTTTCATGCAATCAAAATATTCGCATAATTTTCTTAATGATTTTCAATACATTTTTCAGTAATTAACTGAGAGTCAATATTGTTTGACATTTAATTTTTTTCCATTTATATAGCCCAGAATTGATTGCAATTGATTTCGGAACTGTTTTTTCCCAAGAGATATGAAGTTTATTCGTTAAAAATGATTTAACGATGCGGTGCTCGAATCGCTTGCTTTCCATGATTAGCAACCCCAGTCTTGGAACATATTTGAAAGTGTACATGAATTCTATACAGGTTGAAGTGATCATAACATAATCTAATTTATATGGTAAATTATTCCAATATATGTGTATTACATATGTTTATGGAAATTGTATCACGCTCCATTCTCACTGGAATGGACTATTATCAGTAATGCCGCTGAAAAATTACAGTTACGTGGAAATCTATTCAAGTTCTCCCCAACTATCCGATATGCTTACAGAATGTGAAGTGTCTGGGCATTTTCGGTTATCGGTTATCACACAACATTACACAGCATAATGTCTTTTATGACTGAACAGAATAAAAACGGTTCCGGTGTTTCCTTTTTCGTCTTTCTTTTTATAGTGTAATTTGCCCAGTGATGTTGACAACTTAGTCGACTACCAACTAAAGACTGCTGTTGCCGATGAAACATTAGAATTGGGGGCTAGATAATAGACAGTCATTTATAAAACGGTAGGTATTTTAAAGTCGCCCAACATCTCGGTGATTTTTTTCACCTCGATGACAGAAAAGATTTACTGAATGATGGTTCCTATACGGGGGTCTGAAAATAGATACAGTCGATATTATCTTTAGTCAATGGATCAACTCATTCAAAACGTTCTGTTATGACGAAAAATACTCATTATTTTGATGAAAGAATTATTTTGAACTCATTGAAGAGATGGGCGAGTCAACTAATTTGTTATGAGTAATTTCAATTCTGCACTGGAATTGAAGAGTTTTTTTTATTAGAACAAAGTCGCATCCACTAACTGGTTATTAGCGACGGAACGTTTCATATGAAATTACATGTAACAATAAGAGGAGTAACAAAAAATTATACATTTACAGATTATAGAGTAAGCCTATGTCTTTCAGATAGTCCATCAGGTTGTTTGTTTTACAAGATGGTCCTAAATTAATGACATGTCATTTGGGATTTTGTGTGTTAGACGATTCACGCAAATCTTGGACAGTCCACTAGAAAATGTTTCACACTCAGTTGCACATTGCAGTCTTCGCATGTTGGCATGGCAAGTATTCATGTGTAAGTCGTGTGTGTCCTAGCCGAGAATTGAAGAGTTATTCATCATGAAGCTTGGTAATTTTCGTGATCTTATTCGTTCCTGGATTTCAATCAATGATCAAATTCACATTAATTTTCGCTAATTTTCGTTTTCAATTAAAATAGGGGGGAATTTGGAAGGAATATCTAGTCTAATGAGAGTTATTCATTTGTATTTGTTGTTTTGGAGGACAGGAAAGGAAAGAAGCATGAAAAACATGGACTCAAACACAGGGGAGGTTCTAGCGGGTGAACCAGTTGAGAGGAAATTTCCAATTTTCTAGCTTATCATTCGTAGTTCTTTCTGAAATATATGTCGTTCAAAATGATTACACGAACACTAGAAGCTTCTGGATATTGAGGACGATTCTATATCGTGCGTACCGCAGGACAACAAGTAGGTAGTAAGTCATAGCGAGTTCATTTAAGGTAGTTGTCGTGAGATCCACTTCCCATCAGATTTCGTTTATATTCATACCACTTTTAGTTAACATTATTACATGTATAATATTGAATTTTTGGAATCATTTACCACACCGAAAGCGAGATATAAGGCTTCAAAGTTGCATCCTTTAACACGTAATCCATATAGTGAGCTACCGCGGACACCACATAACATAGGCATAACTAAAAATCCTCTATTCAGATATTTTTAAAAAACTAGTATATTATTAAAAGGTATGTAACAAATTTTATAGAAACAATTGAACACGCGTAGCCATACAGTTATTTAGTTATTGCTATAAGAAATTTCTAAATTATTGCGTATGAGAAGTGCAAGAGAGGGAAGGCTGAGGATCGTGGCAACGCCTCAAGCGAGCGCTCGTGATTCAAATAAGCGAGAGCGCGAGGGTCTTGGGGATTTGAATTGAACTGTGCTTTGGAATGCACATATTTATGAATACTAATTGTGAATAATTTCGTTAATATTGATACTGATGATGCATTTCAAACATATTACAATAGGAATAGATATAAAATAAAATGTAGTTTTAGCGAGTAACGGCAATAAACAGTGCATAAACTTTATTTCATTTATACATTTGTACAACACATGTACGTGGCGAGTAGTTTGCGTCAACACATGTTCACCTCCTACGAGACATGAAGATGGGTTGCGGAAACTTAGGTGGCTACATCCAAGTGGTATCGCTGGATAACGGGGTTGACAAGGAAAATCCAGTGGGAAAGACCAGAAATGGTCAAAGCCTGCGGATCTCTAAGTCAATCTCGAACCGAATGCCACCACATCACGACTTAATCCAATGCGTCAAGCGACCCGTGCCGAGGAATAGATGATACCTGAGCCAGTCAGGTATCACAAACGGAGCCTCTGGGATATATGGCGACCTCCCAGAGTAATCTGCCTTATACCTGCGCAGGGGGCACCGCAGGTGTGGACAACCCTTTCCCCTACACTCGTGGGAACAATATGGAAACCCATACGAAAAACAACCCTGGGGAACTTCCAGTTGAAGAAGACCCAACACCACTAGCGGAGATGGACGTCGGGGATATTCCAGTTGAATGGCACCGGAAACCGCAAACCCAACCGAGGAGGGATCAGCAGATGGTCGAACACCTACTGAGAAACGCCCGGAAACAGAGAGCAATAAACTCTCTGGAGGCAGTGGCAGTTCCGCTAAACCTCCAGAAACACCTGCCCTAAGGCACGTCGCGTCAGAGGTAAATCGTTTACATCTGACGCGGAAAAAGCTCTCAGGAGCTGCTAGAAGACAGGTGCGGATCGTGGAGGCCAAAGCAGCTGGGGAATAAATTAAACCCAGGAAACGCCGAAGCAACCGACGTGATCCACACCCAGAAGCAAAAACTGGCTTCCCTGAGCGAACTCCCAGCATCGCTGGAAGCAGCAGGCAGCCAGAAACTCCGAACAAGAAGAGGGACCGCTCACAGAGAAGTCAACCCTCTTCCACGGAGAGCCCTGCAAGGGTGAAGAAACCTAGATCTGACCAACCAGTGGCTGTCTCTGCCCAAGTTAACCCAACTGAGCAGGGCAGCTATAGGGAGGTTACAAGAGGTCTGAAGATGGCTGTTGCTCTGGAGAGTTATCCAGATCACTAGTTATAAGACGACCAAGGGATTCTCCTGCAGGAAGCAATTACCGGGGAAATCCTCAAGTGTGAGCCGGGTAAGAGTCCGAACTTCAGGAACAGCTACGTCCACAAGGGACATGCTCGGATGAAACCACAAAATCCTGGCTACTCGAGAGTATCCCCGGACTGATACCTTGGGAGGGGGCTGTCCTAAAAGTAGGGCTAGCCAAGGACATCCTGAATACCTCCAAGGTAGTGGTATGGATTCCAAAGCCATTTGGTAGAATGGAAACCAAAAAGATTCTTCAGCTCATCAAAACCCAGAACATGGGGATAGATACTGAAGAATGGCTTGTCATCAAGAGACAAGAGGAGGCCTTGGGTCTGACTCTTGTCTTCCAAATTGACGAGACCTCCTTGAAGAACCTGCAAGCCAGAGGAATGAAAGCATTCCTGGGGCTAACGCAGGTAAACTTCAAGCAAGTTAGCCGGACAGGAACATTCCTGATGCTGCGGGCAGTTCAAGCCAACCTGCAGCATAGTAAGGCTGCTACTGCAACCCTGTGCAGAATATTCGCACAGGACAACACCGACGTGGATCTAATACAAGAACCATGGCTGGTCAAAGGTCGAGTATCAGGCCTCGGAACATCCAAGGGTAAGCTTATTTATAATCTAAACTGTGGAAACGCCAGATCCTGCATTATTGCCAGGAATGATTTGAACGTCTTGAATCTAATAGAATTCTGTTACAGGGACATAACAGCAAACAAGACGACCTACATCAAGGACGGAGTAGAGAGGAACATAGTACTAGCCTTCGTCTATATGCCTTATGACTCTACAAGCCCACTACCATCAGAACAAGTGAGGGCTTTGGTTAAACACTGTAAGGATCACAAACTCCAGCTTATCATCGGAGCCGATGCAAACGCCCATAATACAGTGTGAGAGAGCACCGACACGAACACAAGAGGTGAGTCATTGCTTGAATTTATTGTCTCCAGTAACCTGGAAGTACTTAATAGAGGCAATGAGCCAACCTTCGTAACCCTTAACAGACGGGAAATCATTGACATCACTTTGGGCTCTTCTTTGGTGGTTCGGCACGTCAGCGAATGGGCAGTATCTCAGGAACCTTCAAACTCAGATCACCGACACATACAAGTGGAGATTGGCTATGCCAATGAACCTGCAGTAATGTGTCGGGATCCCAGAAAAACCAACTGGCCGGGGTACCGGGAGGAGCTCAAGGCAAATCTCACAAATTTCAAAAATGTCAAACCTAACTCAAATACGATTCATGAAATAGAGCAAACCTCCCTAATGTTACAGGAGGCCATAATAACTTCATATCATACAACTGCCCTTTAAAGCGCAGCACCACTAAAGGTAAAGTGAGCTGGTGGAACACCGAACTCACATATCTTAGAAACAAAACGCGAAAACTATTTAATCTAGCGAAAAAAACTGGTGACTGGGAGGATTATTCCAAAACTCTCACAGAATACAACAACAAAATCAGAGGGGAACAAAGAAAGTCATGGAGGAAGTTCTGTGAGGACATAGAACAAACCTCAGAAAGAGCAAGACTCCACCGCATCCTTTCCAAAGACCTCATCAATCCATTGGGACTCTCAAAAAACCCAACGGAAATCACACCAACACTGGGAGGAAACTATAGAACTCTTGCTCCATACACATTCCCAGGAATCCACTGTCACCACAAACCAAAACCCCAGATATGAAATCCCTGCAAACCTTCATTTGAGGGCAAAAAGGGCAGACTGGGAAGTGGCTAAACGAACGGTAACTCATTCAAAAGTAGTGTGGGCAATAAACTCCTTCAAGCCTTACAAGTCTCCGGGCCCAGATGGGGTATTTTCCATACTACTTCAGAGCGGAGTTGTATATCTAGCACCAGAACTGTGCTGACTGTACAGGCTGAGCCTAGCATTGGGATGGCTACCTCAAACCTGGGAAACTGAAAACGTGGTCTTTATTCCAAAACCTGGACGGGACTCATACGACCAGGCAAAGGCATACAGACCAATAAGCATATCGTCATTTCTTCTGAAAGGCTTAGAAAAACTGATAGATAGAGACATAAGGAAAACCGCTCTTGTAGAACGGCCTTTACATCAAAACCAACATGCCTATCTAACAGGAAAATCATGCGAGACAGCACTTCATCAGCTTGTTTCAATGCTTGAAGAGTCTCTAGCAAACAAAGAAATTGCACTATGCACTTTCCTAGACATCGAAGGAGCCTTCGACAACACCTCCTTTGAAAGTATGGTCTCTGCGGCCACTCGAAGAGGCATTGACGGAACCACCTGCAGGTGGATACACTCAATGCTTCACAATAGACTGGTCCAAGCCAACATGTTCGAGGAAACAGAGCAGGTTCAAATTTCCAGAGGTACCCCACAGGGGGGCATACTCTTCCCCCTTCTGTGGGACATGGTTGTAGATGAACTGCTGATTTCTCTGAATAACCAAGGGTATTACTCTCAAGGGTATGCAGATGACTTGGTGATCCTCATCAAAGGAAAGAATACTCGAACAACCTCAGAGCTAATGCAAAATGCACTGAGGACAGTAGAGGAATGGTGCAACAGAGAGAGCCTAAGGGCAAATCCGAACAAAACAACACTAATTCCCTTCACCTGGAGAAGAAACATGGGAGATCTCATACCTCCCAGACTATTCGGTGAAACATTACAAGTAGTAGAGCAGGTAAAATATCTAGGGCTGATTCTCGACAAGAAACTAACCTGGAACCCGCATCTTCAACATGTAACCAATAAAAGCAAGATAACCTTCATGATGTGCAGGAGAGCTTTTGGAAAAACCTGGGGGCTCAAATTGGTAATACGGTAATAAGACCAAGAGTAACCTATGGCTCACTCTTATGGTGGCCAAAAACAAATCAGAGACAGGCAAAAACCAACCTTGGGAAAATCCAGAGGCTTGCCTGTCTCTGTATCACGGGTGCAATGAATAGCACTCCAACAGCTGCAATGGAAATCAACCTAAACCTCGAACCCCTTGACTTACATGTCATTGGAGAGGCCAGGATGAGTGCATACAGACTGAAACAAACAAAAAACTGGAGAATCCGAACAACTGGACATACCAGAATCACTCATGTAATCAACATCGAAGAACTCGAAATGATTTCAGACTACATGCAACCCCTATACTCATTAGAAACACGAATTGACGGATCTAAATGGGCCCCGAGTATAGAATCACGATCAACGCGGACATAGTCTGGTATACAAAGACAGTTGAAGGAACGGGAGCAGGAATACATGGGGTAAGGCCGAGAAGGGATTACATAATACCACTTGGCAAATGCTCCACGATATTCCAAGCTGAAACACATGCTATTATGGTATGCATTCAGAAGAATCTAGAAAGTGGTTATAGGAAAAACACATCTACATTATATCTGACCGTCAAAGTGCTATCAAAGCACTCAACTCTATACAGATGAAGTCTAAACTGGTCTGGGACTGCCTCCAGAACCTCATCGAGCTGGCAAAACACAACAAGGTCACCTCGATGTGGGTGCCAGGTCATATAGGCATTGAAGGCAACGAAAGAGCGGACCAGCTAGCTAGACAAGCATCTGAAACGCTATTCACAGGGCCAGAACCTGTACATGGGATTAGCAAAAACCGATGCAGGACCCTGATCGACGAGTGGATAAAACGAAGACACCAACAATATTGGGATCAAACTGTCGGGCAAATACACAGCAAAGTCATGGTAGGGCACCCAAACCGGAGCCTGACGGCTGACCTTCTGAACCTGAACAGAACGAAGGCTCGTATAATAATAGGTCTGTTGACTGGACACTGCGGCCTAAGAAAACACCTAAACACTATGGGAGTAGGCAGGGAAACCGTGGAGTGTAGGCTATGTGATGAAGAGGAGGAAACAGTCTCTCATATTATCTTCGACTGTGACGCCCTAAGTAGTAGGCGACACAGAACCTTTGGAGAGATCAGCCCGGAAACAGGCATGAATCCGAAGAACCTTATCAACAGGCTACTAAACCTAATTGAAGGCACAAACCTATTTGAATGAGGAACCACTGACGACAGAGTGATACAATAGACCCCAGCTGGTCGCAGTGTCAAGGGAAGCTAAAGGCCAACCCTGTCTCTGGCTCGTCAGCTTTCAACCAACCAACCAACCACTCAACCAACACATGTACGTATAACATAACTCGGATATTTTTGAATATAAACAAAAATTATTCAGATTTCCAACAGGCTAATAAATCATAACGTATAAATCTACAAAAAATATAAACAACAATGAATGTAATATTATTAATTTTTCTATTAGATTAAGTAATCACGTGATTGACTAAACATTCATTTTTGAATCATTAATGATTTTAGTAAATGCTTTCCTATTTTTAGTAACTCTATGTTTTCCATTCTTCAATTTTTCAGTTGGGTGATTAATCACAGCTTCTTCTCCTTCATCGTGATACCTTTGTTTCAGAAAATTGTATGTTATATTTTGTTGCGCAATTTTTTTCAATAATTCCCGTGATATAACATTTGTTAAGGCATTTAAATTAGGTAAATTACAAAATACCCTTTTGTTCTCAGGTCGCTCTGGAAAACATTATTTATATGATTTCATGTATGTTGATAATTCTGACTATTTACCAATGAAGCGAACTAATTTTTGCAAAATGTGTACATCATACATCGACTCCTGGAAATGATCTGATGTTTCGTTTGGTAATGAATCTTTGGCATATTTTGATAGCTCGAACATTCCTGGCCCTTTTCAATCTGGGATCGTTTTTCTAAAAATAATTAAGCTATCCACAAATCCTGCTCTAATGGTAAAATCTTCTACTGAATCATTATTAATGATTGCTCTTAGTAATCTCATTGAGTCTCGCATTATACACAACGAGTAAATTTGGAGTTGTAGATAAATTAAAAAAATCTTCAAATGCTACCAAACAATCTACTAAATTTAGTGAATCGACTTGTACATTATTCAAATATAATTGATTGGATTGCGACGTTGCCAACAGTCCAGTCATGGCTTATTTGCTGTGTCACGTATGCTAGTTGCGTTTCTGAGTGTACAGTTCCCTTAAAACATGTATCGCGTCGCGCTATAATCGAGCGTAATTTTTGACACTGTTTGTAGCACGACAACTACCTTAAGTAGTAAACTGTGATTGAGTATTTTGTTGTCAGAGTGCATTTTTGTTTTCGAAGTGTAATATAGGGACATTAAATTATTCGAGCATTTTTAATAAAAACGGACCCAGTTTCGTAACAATATCACCCACCCTGTTCAACTTGGTGGTGTGGACCAGAAGTCTGCCTACTCCACTTTTGATGTATTTTATTATAATTTTTTAAAAATATGTTCTGTTTTGTTATGCCATAAGTAACATAAATAAAAATAAAAATCTTGGGCCTATTTGCAATACATTTCTTATATACATGGTGACCCCGGGGGGCGTGCAAGCTTTCTTCTAGCCAAGCTATTGACTTGATTTTTCTTAAACGATAGGTCTGACAATGAGGCACATTCTAAAAATATTTCTATTTATATACACCCCAAATTTTATTGCAATATTGCATGACATTTTTCAAGAGCTTTTTGCCGATATATTATAGTTTCTCGGGTTTACTTTGTGAAATTTGATAGATTTGTTGCAAACGAATTGTTAATAATTTTTTCAAAAAAAGGAATCGTGAAATTTGACACATTCAAACAATTCTAAAAAGATTATGTTTCAAAAAAAATTGTTATAGAAACAGGAGTACATCATAAAGGCAATAATTCTAGTAATCTTTGCAAGAACAGCAGAGGATGATTACTAGGAAATAATGTAAACATTTTGAGGAAAGGCTACTCATAAATGCTCAAATAGGTCACCATCATGTTCCGCACAAGCTGCTAGTCTTCTAGTAAATGAGCTCCGTGATCTTATTTTTCATATCATCTGCAGTTGTTGGGCGATCTCCGAAAACACTTTCCTTCACGTACCCCCAAAGAAAGAAATCTATAGGAATAAGGTTTGGGGATCGCGCGGGCCAAGGAATAGTACCTCCCTTGCCTATCCAACGATTAGAAAAGTATTGATCTAGAAATATGACGATGATAGCCTACACCAGACATTTGAGTCCGGATGTAGCAACGATGATAAGTTGGCTTTGCTATTCGATAACATTATCTAAGTCAGGGTCAGTTGTGCGAAAGCTTCGCCATCTAACGCATATAATTCAACCAATATAATATTCTTCAATCCATTTCTGTTGTTTGATTCAAATAAATATTTTATTTGTGTAGAAACAAATGTTCAATCAATATGAGTTGGAGATTGTTTCGATAGATGAACATATAGTCAAATCATTGCATTGAGAAATCCAATTTGTCACCGAATACACACGAATACATCAATCGAATAAACCTGTGTTTTAGGATGATTTTTATTTAGTCGGGTCAAGCCAATAAGAGTGACCAAATAAATTTGGTTGAATTAACAAATCCTTTTTTTCCGTATATATATATATATATATATGTATGTATATTGTTATGTTGTATATGATTGTTAGTAAGGTTTTCTTTTATTTTTATTTATTTAAATTTTTGTAACATATACTAATCATAACAAAAGAAAACTCCGGGTATGATGCTTGATACCCTTTTTTTCCTGCACACTTTACCTCTCCTTTTTTTTTCTTTTTATTTTACTCTTTTCCAGCTCAGTCGGTACGCCTATGTAGACATGATTCTCTCAATCTTAGGAGGATTGCAGCTGCGCCATCTAGTTGTTTTCTTGATTTCAATATACTGTTTATGTTAGAAATATTGATTGTAAAATGATCAAATAATAAATGATGAGTCCAAAAATAGTGAGATAGTTGTTTTTTATTGAAAAATTACTCAAACTATGCCTGCGATATCTATCTTATTCTAATAATACTTTTCAACCAATCAAAATTGAAAACTTTAAATTTGCTTGCTCATGCGCGATAATAGAAATATTCCAAAATAAATATTTATAGGTAATTCTCAGACTTTTTGATAAACAGAAGAAGAATTCCCACTTGATTGAGTTTATGAAGATAAAATACCTGTTATGAGATTTCATGCACTCACACGAATCCAGGAATGTTCTGTGGTTAGTTTGAAGTAGATGTCTTGCAAAATTCGGCCTCCTTACTGCTAGTGAAGTGAAAAGTTGAGACTCTAACCTACAATTAAGTGTAAGTGGTTTCTCAGTAGATTTTGCTCCTGATTTGTTACAAAGTTGATTGTATGCATGAATGTCTCTCAAATGCCTCAGTTATAAGCATCGTTCCTCCAAAATTGATCATAGAAATTAACAGTTCTGCTTCATTTTTCATTTCTCCACTCCTTATTTTTCTTTCTCCTTAGTAACCATCACTTTTTATTATCTTTTATCAATGTTCACTATTAGCATCTTTTTTAATTAAAACACATTTGTCAACTTCTTACCTATTATACTTATGTTATTTACAGATTTGATTTCTACACAGTACTATTTACAAATATTTCTTCAAAATTGAAATTTTCCATTTTTTTAAGCTCAAATTTTAGTATTTTGAACAGACCTTCTCCTAGACAACCTAAATGCATCATATTTTCAGAACTTTTTAGAGTCTTATGATCTGATCCAACTAGTTGATGAGCCAACCAGAATTACCGATACAAGTCAAACCTTACTTGATGTCATAATTACCTCTGCCACTGAGAATGCTCCTATTTGTGAAGTAACAAATTTGCATAATGTTTTTGACCACTGTGCTATTTCTTGTAAAATACTGAAAAAAACTTCAGAATAATCTTTCAAAATTATAAAGTACCGTGATTGGAAAAATTTTGATAAAGATGTATTCTATGTACATTTTAATAATTTTAACTGGGATGTTATCTATACATTAGTCGGAGTCAACGACATGGTAATTTTTTTGACAGAAAATTTAATAACAATCTTTGACATACATTGTCCTGTTCGTGAAGCTAGAGTGTCAAAAAAACCTAGTCCTTGGCTAACGGAAACCATAAAAGACATGATCAAATTAAGAGATAAAGCTTATAAAAGATTCAAAAATAGTCAGAATATCGCCCATTGGGATTATTATAAAGAACTCAGGAACTATGTCAATGCAGCAATTCTCAGGGAAAACTAGGCTCATGTCGAATTCGCGTTACGCCAAAACAACAGTAAAATAACTTGGAATCGGCTCAGAACTCTGAACATTGTAGGTCAAAAGAACTCATTGAAATCCCCCCGGAATTGAAAAATGCTCAGGATATCAACTCACATTTTATTTCTATACCCAGTATAGATAAAACGGAGGCACAAAGTCGGTTGTTGGACAAATATGCCATTACCTCTTAGAACGTAACTACAGAATATGAAGTCGCAGAATGTTTAAATTCGATTGAATCTGAGGCCTCAGGATGCGATAATATATCAAGAAAGATGTTCGAACTCGTGAGCTACCATTTGATTGAGTATTTAACGCATATTGTCAATACAGCATTAAGGTCGGGTTCGTTTCCTGATCCGTGGAAGTGTGCGATGGTACTTCCACTACCCAAAGTTGCAAACGCTTCGTCGTATTTGGATTTAAGGTCCATCAGTATTCTGCCTATGCTATCTAAAATTTTAGAAATTATAATGAAAAGGCAAATCTCAGACTACGTTTTCACAAAAAACATCATACCTGTGTCACAGTCAGGGTTCAGAAGCATCATAGCACTACAACGGCTCTGGCCTGCATCACCGATGATATTCTGATCAGCACTGACAGAAACGAGGTAACCTGTTTAGTATTGTTAGACTACAGCAAGGCCTTCGATACCCTAGATCCGTTTGTACTTGAACAAAAACTTAAACATTTTGGGTTCGGACCTGTATCTGTAACTGATTGCCAACTATCTGAGAAACCGATCGCAGTATGTTGTAGTTGGAGACCAGATATCTGAGGTACAACAGCGAAATCTTGGTGTACCTCAGGGCTCTATTCTCGGCCCGCTATTGTTTTCAATTTATATTTCAGATTTCGCTGAATTTATGAAGTACTGTCAGGTACATCAATACGCGGACGACACACAGCTGTACCTCAGTTTCCAAATAGAAAACGTTAAAGTTGCCATGGAACAAATCAATGAAGATCTTGCGCTATTGTATAATGTATCATCCGCACATAATCTGAAACTAAATGCCAGTAAATCAAAACTCTTGATATGTGGACCCAAAAAAAGAAACTAACCTTCGTCAACAAAATAACATAAATATAGCAGGTGATGCACTACCAGTTGTGAAGGAATGCAAAAACTTAGGATTATGGAGATAGCGACATGAGATACACAAAGCATGTTATCATCTAAGTAAAATATCTTACAATACACTTAGGAGTTTATACTCGCAAAGAAATATTCTTAGCAACAATCTTAAACTCCATATATGTGAATCACTGATCATATCTAAGCTCTCATACTGTGATTGCATATATGGCCGGCGCTTCTGAAACAAGATCAAATGCGTTTGCAAAGGATACAAAATTCGTGCATGAGATTCTCATTAGGTATTAAGTTTGATGGATTAGCCAGTCATTTCGAGATACAAAGAAACTTAAACTTCCATTGCTACGCAAACTCCATTTTTTAACACTTATTCATGAGACCTTAATTACCCAGAAGCCTTCGTACTTGATGGATAAACTGAAACGCTTCGAAAACATTAATGATTTTCCAACAAGGAACAGGCGTCTGCTAGTAATTCCTAAACACTCTACTACCACCTTCAAACGTAGTTTTTCCTACACAGCTTGTATTCTTTACAATGCCTTGCCTCCAGAGTTTACCAACTATTCTATTAGTAATTTCAAGAAGAAACTGAAAACTAAACTTCTCTCTACCAATTAGGTTGATATAAATACTGTAATACAGCCATGTTTCTGGGTTTCGAGATAGGTATTTGATAAAATCGTTTTTCTATTTGAATTATGTTAAAAAAAATATATATGTTTTGTTCTATGCTGAAGGTTGAGTTGAAAAACACTGTTTGACAGTGACACTCCGCCTTTTCAATCTAATAAGTATATACATATATTGACGTGTACTGTATCCATAGCTGATTGAATAAAGTCCTATCATTATTATTATTTAGAAGAAAAATAATATGACATTTGCTTGTCTTGTTTCCTTTTGGCTCTAAATTTGTATACAGGATGTTTCTTGCATATAAATATAATGTTTAGTTGAATACTGAATGTTTGTTTCTAAATTTAGATTTGTATATTTTTATAGGTTGTTCCAATTGAATGAACTGATCAAACATAATGATGATAATAGAAAAACTCTACTGCCACCCTCTTGAATTATCTGCGTCGACTAGAATATGGCCAAAGGTTTTTAAGATGCAAACCGTAATTAAAAAAAATATAAAAACAATCATAGCAGGTGTTTATGCAGTTTTTTTAAATATCATTGGGTGTAACATAAGTACGTTAAAATATTCAAGTGACGTATTCCTGAGACAATTTTAAGAAAAAAAGTCTATATAAACTTGTGTCCGGAAATGCTTCGTTTCGGGGATACAGGGTGTTTTTGTTCGCTTTTTAAAAATAACTTTTGCAAAAAATAAGTTATTTGCACGAAATTTGGTACCCGGGGTTTTTTTTGACGTGGGAAATCATAATTTCGTATTAATTTTCATGTAACATCTAGAGGGCGCTGCGTACGCTGTCATTATTTATTTCAAATTGCCCTAACATTTTTGACAGTAAACTTTTGATACTTCTCATGAAAAAACCTTATTCCCACACCTTTTCCGAGTAAAAAAGGTACACTTCCTCAACAACGCTGGAGGTGATATTTACAATTTTCTATATCGATGCATGTTACTTAGCTCCTAGGGCGCTAAGTGAAGTTGCTGAGAACATTACAAAAACTAGTGTGTGTAGGTCTCGTCAAAATAAACTACTTTTTTCCTATGAAATGTTTATCGAAAAATGATTTGTTTTCGAAATACAGATTGTTGAAAT
The DNA here is from genome assembly GCA_018342105.1 of Gonioctena quinquepunctata. NCBI lineage: Eukaryota > Metazoa > Arthropoda > Insecta > Coleoptera > Chrysomelidae > Gonioctena > Gonioctena quinquepunctata. The sequence continues at coordinate 301,182 of JAFIRS010000961.1, forward strand.
TTTTCAAAACATGGTTGGTTTTTGTCATGAGTTTTTTGCAATTTTAGTTATTTTCATAAAACTTTATACGCAGTATACCCGGACAGACTTTTTCTAAACTGAGCATTATCAAACTGCTTAATTAGTATAGCCAAATTTGATTTCAATAATTTTTGTCACTCTCCGCATGCAAATTAAGTTAATTAAATCGAGTAGGCTATGAACGTTCGTTTATAAAAATAGAAGTTCGCTGTCACATTTTTAACTATTCATTGACAAATTCACAGTTCGGAGTTTATAAAGTGATTTTTTGGTAACATGCCCGACTTTACGAATGCTGAAATGGCTAATATGGTTTTTGCATACGGCTTGGCTGACGGAAATTCAACCGCGACCAGACGCATCCATCAGGAAAGGTATCCCCAACGCGTCACTCCTTGTGCAGCGACATTTGCGAATCTTTTCCGGCGACTTTCCGAATCTGGAAGCTTTGAAAGAAATTCTGCAGTAGGACGGCCACGGACTACAAGAACTGTGGAATTGGAGGAGGCGGTTCTCGAAGAAATTAGTGAACATCCAGAGACAAGTACAAGAAAAATTAGTCAAACTTTAAATGTGAGTCACATGACCGTTTACAGAATTTTAAAGGAACAGCAATTATATCCTTATCATATTCAGCGTGTCTAGGCACTTACGCTACGTGATTTTCAACCACGTATCGAATTTGCTCAATGGCTTCAAAGAAAAGTCGAACAACATCATCGAATTTTATCGAAAATCCTCTTCACAGATGAGGCTAATTTTTCAAGAAATGGTATCATGAACTTCCATAACAACCACATCTGGGCGGAAGATAACCCACATGCGATATCGCAAACTCATTTCCAAGACAGATTCTCTTTTAATATATGGGTAGGCATAATTGGGGATTATTTAATTGGGCCCTATTTTCTCCCCTTACGTTTGAATGGAGATGCTCACCAACATTTTTTGGAACACGAGCTTCTCCAGCTTATAGAAGATGTTCCCATTGGTCTCCGAAATCACTCTTGGTTTATGCACGATGGAGCCCCTGCTCATTTTAGTCTGATAGCAAGAAATTTCTTAGACGTAGCATATCCCCAACGATGGATAGGAAGAGGAGGCACTCAGCATTGGCCCCCGAGGTCAACGGACCTCAATCCCGTCGATTTATTTTTGGGGACACCTAAAATCACTAGTTTATGCTAGCCCCATTGAAAACTGGGAAATGTTAGGGGATCGCATTATAGCTTGCTGCGAAACGATAAGAAACACTCCCGGCATTTACAACGATTGCGGAATTCTTTGATGAGAAGAGCAGAAGCTTGTATTACTGTTGGGGGTCGTCACTTTGAACAGTTGTTGTGACAGTTGTTTCGTTCAATTTTTATATGTTTAATTGCCTAATAAATAACAGTACTTCTCCGAAATGTTTTTTTACAAATTCCGAAATGTAGCACTTTCTAATTGAATAATTAAACCTTACAATTTTTTTAAATTTGGATTGATTAAGCAGTTTGATAATGCTCAGTTTGAAAGAAGTCTGTGTTTAAAGTTTGATGAAAATAACTGCAGTTGCAAATAACTTATGACAAAAACCAACCTGTTTTGAAAAATTTCAACAATCTGTATCTCGAAAACAAATCATTTTTCGATAAACATTTCATAGGAAAAAAGTAGTTTATTTTGACGAGACCTACCACATACTTAGTTTTTGTAATGTTCTCAGCAACTTCACTTAGCGCCCTAGGAGCTAAGTAACATGCATCGATATAGAAAATTGTAAATATCTCGAAAACGAGCACCTCCAGCGTTGTTGAGAAAGTGTACCTTTTTTACTTGTAAAAGGTGTGGAAATAAGGTTTTTTCATGAAAAGTACCAAAAGTTTACTGTCAAAAATGTTAGGGCAATTTGAAATAAATAATGACAGCGTACGCAGCGCCCTCTAGATGTTACATGAAAATTAATACGAAATTATGATTTCCCACGTCAAAAAACCCCGGGTACCAAATTTCGTGCGAATAACTTATTTTTGCAAAAGTTATTTTTAAAAAGTGAACAGAAAAATTCAATTTCAACACCGTGTATCTCCGAAACGAAGCATTTTCGGACCCAAGTTTATATAGACTTTTTTTCTTAATATTGTCTCAGGAATACGTCACTTGGATATTTTAACGTACTTATATTACACCCTGTATATATATATATATTGTTATATATATTGTTATATATATATATATATATATATATATATATATATATATATATATATATATATTGTTAGCTGTTGCTCGCGGCTTTGCTTGCATGCACCCGATGATTTAATAATTTGTAAAATCACGCCTCAGATGTGAGCCTAACATATTTTCTCTCCGAACCTACCCAAAATACATATATAATAAATACGTATTTCATTATGGACTAGGGTACACTTGTTAAAATTATATAAGGAAAAAAATGTGTATAATGATGATGACATAAGCTGGGAGTACCTCGGTAAAACCTAAACAAAAAAAATTCAAAGCGGCTCTGCAAATATTATAACCCCAAAATAATAAAATGAAAAGTAAGTTCAAAACCGACTACTGAAAAATCACGCTATAAAAAGTATGAAAAGAAAATATTCTCAACTGAAATTGTTATGTACAAACTATTCAATATTTATCATCTATTAAATAAACAACTTACACGTAATATATTCTAATGCATTTAATACATATTCATAGTGATGTTCAGAGGATAGCCGTGGTCATATGCCACTTTGCCCTAAAGCTCATGATCGCTTACTACTGTTAGAATGTATTGTTTTGTTAGGGTAAGTGGCATATGACCAAGGCTATCCTCTGAACATCACTATGAATATGTATTAAATACATTAAAATATATTACGTGTATTCACTAGACGATAAATATTGAGTAGTTTGCACATAACAATTTAAGATAAGAATATTTTCTTTTTTCATACTTTTTGGAGCGTGATTTTTCAGTAGTCGGGTTTTAGTTTTTGAACTTATGTCCATTGATCTGACCAGCAACAATTTTCTTTTTGGTATGAGACACACTACCAGTGACTTCAAACCGATCTCTCAACTTTTGCAATCAAGACACCCGTGGAGTTCTTGCTACTGGATATTGTGATGGTAGATTCTGCTTGATTTCTGTCAGCTTCGCCAATACAGTAGGTAGACCATATTCACTAATTCTTCGCGAGTGAAATTCATTATTAACAATTAGACGTGTACAATTATTGAAAGTACACGGATGTGTCAAATTTTACAACACCGACCTACTCGATTCCTTTTTTTTTCGAAAAAACCATCAACATTTCTTATTTTACAACAAATCTGGCAAACTTTACAAAGTAGTCCCCACAAACCCTATACCGACAAAAAGCTCTTGAAAAATACCATGCAATGATGCAATAAAATAAAAGAGGTTGCATTTGAAAAGGCCATATGTAATCTGTCATTTTCAAAAAATCTTAGTAGGCGAGGGAACATCGACTACCAGTTCTCAAAAGACGAGCTAAAGACTAAGGAATCGACTGGAAAAAAAGTTGTTTGAGTTATCTTGAATGGTTTTAGAGTTATGATTTTTTCTGTAGGCCTATGCACGACGCTATTTTAACACATAAATTGACATAGGTAAAACTATTGCAGATAATGAAAATGTTAGGCGAACACGACATAAATTAAACATAATCGAGCTTATCAGAAAGAAACATTTGCATTCAATGTCCATTTATATGGAGGTATGCATGGATTTTCAGGTGAATATCATTCAACGTTCTGCGTGGTATTTGCCAGGAAAGTAGTTGTTTTTCCCCTGTGATCTACCATTTTCTGGTTCAATTTATATTGAACTTTTGTTGTGAAGAAGACTGCACTTCGTTTTTTCTATTGCAGATAAGTCTAGGAGTCCCGAGTGCGTTATATCGACAATTTAGCGGCAAATCAAAAAATGTAATTGGGGGGTTGCCATTTAAAAAAACAGAACTTTGTTGTGTATCTTATTTTGGGATATCCTGTATATACACAAAAATATTTTTGGAATGTGCTTCATTATCGGACCTCGTTAAAAAAAAAATCAGTCGATAGCTTGGATAGAAAAAAAGTTATGAAGCTTGCACGCACCCCTGGGTCACCCTGTATACTTTTTAATTTCAAAATTTCGGAAACTAACAGAGATATATATTAATTCAATTCGTCTTGAATTCACCTAACGTTCCCGATATCTATGGTAAGTTAGGGTGTACCGTATTATAATTCCGTTACTTTCTCTGGTAAAAATGTCTGGCTAAAAATCTGACTTAATTATCTTTCGTGTACTAACGTATCTTATCACCGTTTCACATTCGTGAGTGACACTTGAAAACAAACATCCATCACACTTGGGGTTATTTGCAATGCCTCTTCTCTTTTTTAAGGAATCGGTTTTTGGCGATAAGAAAGCTACACCCGTACCAAATGCACCCTGAAAACAACACTTGCCGGCGATACCTTCCTTAAAAAATATACAGAACACATGTCTCCTATCCATGGGAACCGACGCAGCAGATGCTGTTTGAGCGAATCTGTATATGCACATTTATTATTCGAAAATTTACCTGCACACCGGGGGTAGGCGGCACAGGTAAACTCTTCTTGACAATTCAGACTCCTCCGCACTGTTTTCCCATGCTTATCCAATTGCATTTTTCCTATTCTACACCCGTGTACAAACCACTGATTTCGCTAGAAGTGAAAATTATTTGAAATCTGAGGACGAAATTCAAGGTGAGGCACCACTTTTGAAGTCTACAGGGCGTGTCAAAAAAGTGTGACATCAAAGTTGTACTTTCTATTACATTTTTGAAATGTTAGTTGAAAAATATATTATACAGGGTGAGTCAGAAGTACTTTGACAAACTTCAGGAGGTGATTCCTCACAATATTCTGATATGAATTGTCCAAATAAATATATGTCCGGAAACGCTTCGTTTCCAAGATACAGGGTGTTAAAGTTTTATTTTTATTTTCGTTTTTTTAAATAATTTTCGAAATACTGACCTTAATTAAACGAAAATTGGTATTGAGAGGTTTTTTGAGGTGTCGAATTCGAACCTGATGTTATGATTGCTCTTACTCGTAGGGGGCGCCACCTACAATCGACATGAAATTTTCAAGTCCAAATATCTAGAAAACGGTTGCTTATAGCGACTTGTAACTGGGGTAGCTTTTTTACGTAGATATGATAAAGGAATTGATTTTTTTACTAAAAAATGTGCTAGAAGTACGCTCAAAAAAGTTATGAATCTTCAAAAAAGACGTGTACGTGGTGCCCCCTACGAGTAAGAGCAATAATAACATCAGGTTCGAGTTCGAAACCTCAAAAAACCTCTCAATACCAATTTTCGTTTAATTAAGGTCAGTATTTCGAAAGTTATTTGAAAAAAAATGAAAATAAAAATAAAACGTCAACACCCTGTATCTTGGAAACGAAGCGTTTCCGGACATATATTTATTTGGACAATTCATATTAGACTATTGTGAGGAATCACCTCCTGAAGTTTGTCAAAGTACTTCTGACTCACCCTGTATACCCAACTTCAACCGTTATGTTAAAATTAAAATCAACACCAAGGCCCTCAACAACAACTTTTATTAACAGATATTATTCCATACATTCCTGGCCTTTCCGAAAAATTGTAAAAGAATCAGGAAAAATTCAATGTAAGAACGGTTTTCAAAACTCTGAACAACTCGAGATGGGAAATAACCCGATCAAAACCAAGAAACAAAAAAGATAATTGAAAAACTTGTGTATTTAGTGTTATTCCATGTGTTTGTGGTAAAACTTACACAAGTCAAGTCCTTTAAGAATAATAAAATCTGAACACTACAATAATATAAAAAATTATAAAAAACAAAAATTAAAGAATCTTTTATTTATGCAAATGCACTAAAAAGGAAAAAATAGTTTATTCCATTGTTTGATCTAGTTTATTCTGTAACAGATTCAAAATCTTGCCGCGCAAGATTACCTATTTTGTATCCGCGGCAAGCTTTCGAGTCTGTTACTCACAGAATAACCTATATCAAACAATGAAAGAAATAATTTATTCCTCTCAAGTGCATTTGTATAAATGAAAGCTTGTCTTTATTTTTTTTTATAATTTTTATTTTCATGTTTTTAGTTCTGTTTTAATTAACAACTAATAAAGGCTTGTACTTCATTGTTTTGTTTATTTATTTTTAGTTTTTTAGTATTTATAAAGTTAAATAACTTGTTTAGTAATTTCTATCTAACTTATTTTTGAATTTTGACAAAAAAATCATAATCTCCGAAAACCCTTAGATACCAATTTTGAATAGAATCGGACCATAATCACAAAAATTGTCCGCCATAGGGGAGCCGCCATTTTGTTTTTTTTCCTAACAAAAATTTCATAATGCATTGTCACCGGAGTTATGTGAACCTGCCAAATTTTAAATCAATCGGACGATTAGAAGTGGGTCAAATTTAACTTGCAAGATTTGATTACAGACAGAAGGACACGCAGACAGAGAGACACCGGGACAGGTGAAACTAAAAATAAAAGCTTGTAAAAGAATCTTCGACCTCAAAAACTCCGGGTGTTGGTAGTTTGGTTCCCGTCAGGTAGTAAATTAGAAATTTATTTGAGATGCTTGATAATAATATGTATTTTAGTTCCCAATCCCAAAAAGGTCATTAGTAATTTTGTTTCCGTGGACTACCTGCGTAATCCCTTGTTCGAGTAAGTGAAATTTGGGCATCTACAAAGCAGTCGAATAAATTTTTCCCTTAGCACAAATAATTAGCTGTCGGTTTCACCTTCACTAATCGTGGTTTAGAAAAATTCAAGAATACGGCCTCAAAGCCGAATATAAAAATGAAAATTCTGAAGTTGGTTGGTCTTACATTTTTAAGTCCTCACGACGTTAGCGAATGCTTTGTTTTCAAAAGTATTCCGATTGCTTATTAGATAATTATTATGACAGATGAGTCTCTTTTTCCACCCTTTCTTTGGGCTGAGAATTCAGCTGAGCTTACACGAACCACTAATGCTTGTGAATCTTTTCATAAACATTTTAATGCGTCTTTTTATAAAGCACAGTCAAACATTTTATGTTTTTTTGGAAAAACTTCAAGAATTTCAAATTGAAACTCATGTAAAATTACAAAGCCCCACATACCAATTTTGAATAGAATCGGACCATAATCACAAAAATTGTCTGCCATATTGGAGCCGCCATTTTGTTTTATTCCTTAACAGAAATTTCATGATGCATTAGGTACACCTGCCAAATTTAAAATCAATCGGACGATTAGAAGTGGGTCAAATTTTACTTGCAAGATTTGATTTTCGACACACAGACAGACACTCAGACACCGGGACAGGTGACACTAAATAAAAGCTTGTAAAAATAAAGAAATTGCAAGATCGAAATTGGCCGAACATATATGGACACAAATAGGGGCCTAATATGGCACGAAAATTCTAATGCATGAGCAAATTGATACGAAAAGGAAATTATAAGAAGCATGGATGTCCCTACTGCAAAAGGAGGTGAAACTACATAAATTTCGTACAAAATAGATCACGTTGAATTGAACATCTTTTGAACCTGTGTTCCTTTATATGACTTCTAATATTGATTTGAACTCTTTGTTGCGCTGGAGTTGGGGATGTCAAACAAATGATCAAATTTTTCTAGGAAATTTGCTGTATTGACTGATTTTGAAAAGAAATCTCACCAATGGCACTGCGTCGAAGAGTTCTTCAATATAATCTCAATTGGTGAGATGATATTTTTAGTCATTCTCCTCAAAGTAGACACTGAAGAAAAAATATAATTTGTGACCGTATTTTCTGTAGGCTTTTGGTCCAATATAATATGAAGATAGTATCTGAACACTTCCGTGTATTTCCTGCTTTTGAGTTCCTATCCTTCAGGTCCCTGACCATCCTTTCTTGAAACCTTTGGAATATCTTTGTCATTTGTTTTGATTTCCTCAAATGATTGTTCAAGATAAAGAATGATTGTTCTATTTGAATAACTACAATGTCGCAGAAAAAGCAGAAAGCTTCGCCTCTGGTGCAGTATTGTGTCGTGAAATTTTTGGTTTTCAGTTTTCCCTTATAAATTGAAATCCATAAGTGCTCCTTTAGCTTCTACTTCATACATCACAAGCAAATAATCAATTTAAAAAAAAGACAAGCTTCTATTCGAATGCACTAAAGATAAAACAATTTAGACTGATGTAGTTATTTTAGTCTACTGAAGCTAGAATAGTGCATGTGAAGTGGAATGAATGAAATCAATTTAAACGGTTTCTTCATAAGTTCAATAAAATTGAACCAGAGAAGTAATCCGTGAAACAACTACTTCTGGCAAATACAGCAGAACGTTGAATGATATTCACCTGAAAATCATGCATACTTCCATAATCAATGGACTTAACTTTTTCTATACTCGATTATTTAAAGTCGGTTACTAACAATCCGATACCGGTTTCACTTGCCCACAGTAGGAGTTCAACCAGCAAAGTCAAGATGTGAAGGAGACCCGTAAAACATCATGATCTGTACCATAGGTGCCGAAAGATACTTAACTGGCGGTACTGTAGAAAATCATCGAGCAATAAATTCTTCGAGAAAGCGTCATAGAAAATAGTGCCATGTGAGGAATGAATGAATATTAAAGTTCAAAAGTTCAAATAATTGACGAAAGAGATTCGGTAAACTACTTTCGGCAATACTGCAGAACGTTGAAGATATTCACTGAAATCATGATACTTATATAATATCAATGGACATTGAATGCAAATGTTCTTTTGATAAGCTCGATTATGTTTAATTTATGTCGTGTTCACCTAACAATCCGCATACCGGTTTCAGGCTTTTGGCCTCATCAGTACGGGTAGTCAACCAGCCAAAGTCAAAGAACTCTGGCTGAAGTGAGACAAACGTAAACCAACCATCATCGATCTTGTAACACCTATAGGTACGCCGGAAAGATAAACTTTAACTGGCGGTACCTAGTGACAGAAAGAAACACTCCGAAAATCTCCCACCTCGATAGGTTTCTTAATAAAAGATTCCTTCTCAGTATCAGTGAATATCATTCAACGTTCTGCGTGGTATTTGCCAGGAAAGTAGTTGTTTTTCACCTGAGATCTACCTTTCTCTGGTTCAATTTTATATTGAATCCTTTATGTGAAGAAAACCGTTTAAATTCGATTTTTCTATTCATTCCACTTCACATGGCACTTATCTCTAACTTTATGCTAGACGGGCTTGCCACTCCTACTGAGAAGGAATCTTTTATTAAGAAACCTATCGAGGTGGGAGATTTTCGGAGTGTTTTTCTGTCACTAGGTACCGCCAGTTAAAGTTTATCTTTCCGGCGTACCTATAGGTGTTACAAGATCGATGATGGTTGGTTTACGTTGTGTCTCACTTCAGCCAGAGTTCTTTGGACTTTGGCTGTTGACTACTCCGTACTGATGAGGCCAAGAAGCCTGAAACCGGTATGCGGATTGTTAGGTGAACACGACATAAATTAAACATAATCGAGCTTATCAGAAAAAACATTTGCATTCAATGTCCATTGATATTATATGGAAGTATGCATGATTTCAGGTGAATATCATTCAACGTTCTGCGTGGTATTTGCCAGGAAAGTAGTTGTTTTTCACCTGAGATCTACCTTTCTCTGGTTCAATTTTATATTGAATCCTTTATGTGAAGAAAACCGTTTAAATTCGATTTTTCTATTGAAAAGCTTGTTGCGCGATGTCTTAATTTTGAAAAAAAAAATATGTATTCTTACGACAAGCTTTTGAATCTGTTATTAAACATATAAAAGTCCTGACTGACTAATCAAACGGATTAACTTACAAACATTAAATTTGGCATGCATACTCACAAAGGAATGTCAAAAATTCGACTCCAAAGGTGTTAAAACTACCTCCTGAATTTTTGGATAAAAGTAATTTAACCGTCCAATAGTTTTTCTCATGAATGGGACAAAAGGAGGTTTTGTAGATCTTGTGTCATATCTCGATTTTAAAACAATTCAAAACAATCTGGGGTTTTGAGAGGTTTCAAGACTATTTTGGTTTATACGAATATAGATGGAGACATTATGAAAGTAATGTAACGTAAATAAACTTAACTTGGTTTTAATAATTTATTTCAAACTTAAATCTACAACTTAATTTATATTACGCCACTGTATAGCTCGATCGTATGGGCTCGTTCAGACTGTTTGACTCCACTTGAGGGTTGCCTATTTATCTCCGATACAGCATTCTCGATGTTTCGGATTCTGGCAGTTGGCGACCGGCATGTTCCAATTGTTTGCAATATTGACCGTTGTTTTCCGCGGCAGAGCGACTGGATGGTTCTCGAATATCTCCGGGGATGATCTCATCGTTGTCGATGGCAACGCGTGAGGCGACAGGTCCGGCCTAGGTTCGTTACATTGCCCCCTTCTTAAAGACATTTCGTCCCGAAATTTCATCCTTGGAGTGTGACGATATCTGCATGACTCCCCATATCTGCACCGTGAAGTTCGATGGAAGTAACACTCCACGGTCTTCATGATCGGTCGTGGAAGAGGGTTACAGCAAACCAAAATCTTGACGCCGCTGGATCTGAATATCGCCTCCAGCATACTTCTTATGACTCTCCAGTCCAACCCATCAATACCACAGGATAATTTTGGAATTGCTAGATCCACCAGATTCTGGTCCACCATAGTATCTCTTAGTTTGGTGAGACTCTTCCAGACATCTCCATAGGACGGTTTATCTTGGGAATGCCTCTTGGTAACTAGGTAGTAGATGTTTCTCTGGCCTTTCTTCAACTGTAGCACCCCACCAACTTCTGGATTCTGCTCCCGCAGTGTTTGGAGTTGACCAAATGTCTTGGAGAACACTACGGCGATGCCCCTGGACATTCGAAGATCTTCTGCCACACAGTGCGCTAGTGCGTAGTCAGCAGGCACCTCGAAAAGGTCTCGTGACTCCTCTCTAGTAACCCCATGTAGAACTTTCTGCCCGTTTGAATACAAGGACATAAACTTCTCGAACGTCATATCATCCTCCGGTGGCTTGAGGGTGCGAACTTGGTCATGGTTTCCAGCGTAAGGGGCCAACCTGTTGAAATGGACGACCCTTGGTTTCCCTCGGGGTGGCTTATGGATTCGGTACACAAGGTCGTTTATCCTTTTCACGATTTTATACGGGCCTTCCCACGAGTTCCGCAACTTTGGTGATACTCCACGACGACTTTGGGGTTGTACAGCCAAACCAGGTCATCAACCTTAAATCCTCCAGCGTCGGCCTTGATGTCATAGGTCTTCTTCATTTTATCGCTGGCACTCTGGATGTTCAACCGGACTCGTTCGTGGATGTCGTCCGTTCTCTGCCGAAGTTTGCTGACGTAGTCCTCTCCCGCAGTGTCTTGTCCTGGCGGTATCCCAAACTTCAGGTCACAAGGCAGTCACAGTTCTCGGCCCATTATAATACTAGCAGGAGTTTGACCGGTTGACTCGTGTACTGCGGATCGATGTGCCATCAGGAACAAATGAAGATACTGGTCCCAGTCTCTTTGATGGTCAGAGACAATCTTGGACAAGTGGCGGTTGATCGTCCTGTTCATCCGTTCCACCATTCCATCGGACTGCCGATGTAGGGCCGTGGTTCTTGTCTTGCGGATGTTCAGCAGTAGACATATTTCTTGGAAAAGGTTGGATTCGAAATTTCTGCCTTGATCCGAGTGCAGCTCCATTGGAATACCGAATCGACATATCCATTCTTTCACCAAGACGTCGGCTACGGTGATGGCTTCCTGGTTGGGCAGGGCATAGGCTTCCGCCCACTCACTGAAGTAGTCCATTGCCACAAGGATGTATTTATTCCCGTGGTCGGATACGGAAAACGGGCCAGCGATGTCAATGGCGATTCTCTCGAACGGGCTGCCTACGTTGTACTGACGCATCGGGGCCTTGGGTCGTATTCGAGGTCCATTGCTAGCAGCGCATACAGCGCACTTTCTGCACCAGTCCTGGACGTCAGCTTGACAATTGGCCCAGTAAAACCGTTGCCTCACTTTCTGCAGGGTCTTCGTCACTCCCAGATGTCCTCCGGCGACTCCATCATGGATTTCCCGCAGTACTTCCTCTCTTCTGTTCCTGGGAACAATTATTTGGCGTCTGTCTTCCCCACTAATATCGGCCTCCAACACACGTTTCAGGATCCCATTGTCCAGAATAAGAGAGTTCCATTGTGCCCAATAGGACTTAACAGCCGGCGAGTAACCTGCGACTTCCTGCCATGATGGTCTTGTTGCCCTTCTTCCAGCTGACGACTAAGCCAAGGTCGGGGTCTCTCTCTTGGTCTTTCTGGATCTTGCTGTCATTCTAGTTGTCATCCATTGCCGCGGTTCTACAAAGTGTTGCTTCTTTCTCTTCTGCTCGTCGGCAATGTGAGCAATCATCTGGACATGGTCTTCGCGACAAGGCATCTGCATTCTTATGGCTAGTTCCGGCTCGATGTTCGATCTCGAAATCGAATTCTTGGAGTCTCTCGATCCAACGTGCTACTTGACCCTCAGGATTTTTGAACTGTAAGAGCCATTTGAGAGCTGCATGGTCAGTTCTCAAGCAGGAATCTTCTTCCATACACGTACTTGTAGAAGTGTTCCACTCCCTTCACAACAGCTAACAGCTCCGCCTGGTGACACAGTAATTGCGCTCTGGTTTGCTAAGCGTCTTGCTGAAATAACCAATGACCTTCTCCTGTCCCTCCTGGATCTGAGATAGGACAGCTCCAAGTCCCACGTTGCTGGCGTCCGTATCCAAAATGAATTTCCCTTTGGGTGGGGATAGCTCAGTATAGGTGCGTTGATCAAAGCTCCTTTCAGCTTCCTGAATGAGTCTTGACATTCTTCGGACCACTGGAACTTTGTTTGGCCTTCCGTGAGCTTGGTCAGTGGTTTAGCGATGTTGGCGAATCCCAGCACATATCGGCGATAGTATGTGCATAAACCAAGGAAACTTCGAAGTTGGTGAATGTCTTTTGGGATGGGCCAATCCTTAACAGCTTTGATCTTCTGGTCGTCCACTGCTACTCCTTCCCCAGAGACAACGTGGCCGAGGTATCGTACTTCTTTTTGGAACAGATGACATTTCTCAGGGCTCAGCTTCAATCCGGAGTTCCTCAGTCGCAGGAATACTTCCTCCAAGTTTTTCACGTGGTCCTCAAACGATCTGCCGACCACAATTATGTCGTCGAGATACACTAGACACGTGTTCCATGAGAGTCCCTTCAGTACTGTTTCCATCAATCTTTCGAATGTGGCGGGAGCATTACAGAGCCCGAATGGCATAACGGTGAACTGCCACAATCCTGAGCCGATGGCAAAAGCAGTCTTTTCTCGATCTTCCTGAGCCAGTTCTACTTGCCAGTATCCACTCTTCAGATCAAGGGTCGAGAAAATCGTGGAGCCAGCCAACGTGTCTAGGGTGTCATCTATTTTCGGGAGAGGGTAACTGTCCTTCTTCGTGACATTATTAAGTTGGCGATAGTCTACACAAAAGCGTGTCGATCCATCCTTTTTCTTCACCAGTACGACTGGAGAGGACCAGGGACTGTCAGATGGTTCGATAACTCCTTTTCCCATATCGCTGACTATTTTATCAGCCTCTTCCTTCTTGGCAAGAGGAAGTCTTCTTGCAGATTGCCGGATCGGTCGGGCATCCCCAATATCAATCTTGTGCTGGACCACATTAGTTCGACCTCCTTTTCCTTGTCCGGTATCGAAGATGTCTTGGTACTTCTTAACTAAATCTCTTAGTTTGGGCTGTTGGGCTGGTTTTATATCTTTGGAAGAGATGGCAACTAATTTTTCTAGTTCTGTGGGCAAGTTGTTGGGTTGGCTAATCGTACCTCGTACACTCCGGATCACTGAGGAAACTGACGAGCAGTGCCCCAATATTGTTCCTTTCTTCAAGGTCACTGGAAAATAATTGACATTCATGACCCTTACGGGCACAAATTTGTCAGCACGCAACAAGGTCTTCCCTAGTGCAATCCCTCGTCCAATTTTCTCATCATGAAGTTTGGGCTCGAACATCACCACGTTTCCACTGCTCGTACTCCCGTCCAGGCGAGCCTCCAGCATGGTTTCGGCCCTCTCAGGTACGCTTACATCTTCAGCCAACAACACACGGATCAACCCCTCACTTCTCCCATGAAGCACCAGCTCTTCTCCGTTGACACGTAGGACGCCGTCTTTGAAATCCAATTCAAACCCTCTGGAATTCATGATGTCCATTCCGATGATTGCATCGTCTTCGATGTCCGCTACAAGTGCCTGATGTTTCACTTTAGTGCTGCCCAAAATTATTTCAATCGGTAGCTCGCCATATACAGTAGCTGGCTCCCCTGTTGCTGTGCGTAGCTTCCAAGTTGTCGGTTCAATCCGTTCCGGTGTTCTGGCAAAGGAAGGCCCGAGAATTGTCCTAGTCGCACCTGTATCTAGCAGCATGGTGCAAGGCTCGTTATTGATGAGACCGTCTACGAAGACACCTTTGTTCTGTCGTTGAAGGATAGCGACATATGCGTTGTTAACCGGGGCTTGCCGGACACATGCCGACGATTGCCCCTTCTCGTCGCCCTTTTTCAGTTTTCCTGCATCGGAGTCGATGAATGTTGGACATTTGCTACGCACATGTCCAATTTTGCCACAATTCCGGCATCTTATCTGTCTTTTCTCAGGCAACACTTCCTTCATCACTTTTCTTATGGCAGCTTTCAAGTCAGCATGCTCCTGTGAGTCTTCTTCAATACTTCGAACTTTACTTTGGTTTTTGCAGGATTGCTTTGCTGCCTCAAATTCCAAAGCGCGTGCCAGTGCGTCTACAAGATGTGTTGGACGAGCTAGTGTCAACGCTTGTCTGGTTTCTTGGTCACGGAGTCCATCCAAGAATGCCTGAACCGCTAATCGCTCCATTACATTTTCCGGTGTGGCTGGATATGCGAGACGAACCAAGCGTGCAATGTCAGCTTCGAATTCTTGTAAGGATTCGCCCGATTTCTGGCAGCGATTTTTCAGTTGGGAGTGGTATACGTGTTCCAAATGGGCCTGGCCATATCGTAATTCTAGATGTTTAATCAGCTGATCATAGTCCTCCTGTTCTTGGGCGGTAAGAGTTTGTAGAATATTCGTCGCTTCTCCACGTAATGCAAGTGTTAGTGCTACAGCTCTTTCCCCTGCATTCCATCCATTTGCTTTGGCCGCTGCTTCAAACTGTCGGCGGTAATTTTCCCATGGAGTTTTTCCGTCGAATTGAGGCGGCTTCATGGAAAGCTTCCCTATTTCAGAAATAACCTTGACATCTTTTATACCCTCTTGAACTTCATCCAAGTTCAACCTCAAGTCCAGCATTGCATTTTCGTTAACCATCTCTGTGGAGGGCGCACTAATAATTCGTTTTTCCAGCTTACTGATCGTTTCCTTTATTTTATCTACCTCCGTGTTCATTTGCTCCCTAATTTTATCTATCTCTGTCTCAACGGTTCCCATTCTTTCTTCTAGAAAATTAGCCACACCACACAATTCTTTTTTTAGGCCTTCTGTGTTTTCCAGGAACTTCTCTTCCAGGCTTCTTGCATTTTCTTCCAGGCTTCTTGAATTTTCTAGAAGCTTCTCTTCCAGATTTCTAGAATTTTCTTGAAGCTTCTCTTCCAGATTTCTAGCATTCTCTTCCAGGCTTCTTGAAAGCTTCTCTTCCAGATTACTTCTTTCCAGATTTAGAAGCTTCTCTTCCAGATTTAAAGAATTTTCTTGAAGCTTCTCTTCCAGATTTCTCGAATTTTGTTGCAGTTCTTCTTTCACGGATTTAGTAGTTTCTTCGAGTTTGTTCATTACCAAACTTAAATCGCCTCCGGGAACTTCGAATAAAAATGTTTCGGGGTCCTCACCTTCTTGTATAAGTCCTTCTGCAAGTCTTTCCTGGAGTACTTGCTTTTTACCTGTTGTTTCCAGTTCCCTTTCCTCCAATTCCTGTTTCAATTCCGCTACCTTCAAATCCGCAAGGCGCACTTTTCTTGAACACATTTTGTCTTTGACGAGGTATCAGTCTGTTTTACACGAAAAGTTTATCAGTTTGTTAAAAATTCACTTCGCGAATTCTTTTCCACGGGCCACCAGTCTATTGTCTGTTTCACGCGAACAGTGTAGCAGTTTATATTCCCACGCACAATTGTCCACTTCGCGAAAACCGGCCCACTGTCTATTTTCTGTTTCACGCGAACAGTGTATCAGTTTATATTCCCACGCACAATTGTCCACTTCGCGAAAACCGGGCCACTGTCTATTTTGGGCGTACAAAAAGTCTATCAATTTTATTTTCTGACTATCCACTCCACGATCACTTGTTTATTTTCAAAATCTCACTTCCGACACCAATTGTAACGTAAATAAACTTAACTTGGTTTTAATAATTTATTTCACACTTAAATCTACAACTTAATTTATATTACGCCACTGTATAGCTCGATCGTATGGGCTCGTTCAGACTGTTTGACTCCACTTGAGGGTTGCCTATTTATCTCCGATACAGCATTCTCGATGTTTCGAATTCTGGCAGTTGGCGACCGGCATGTTCCAATTGTTTCCAATATTGACCGTTGTTTTCCGCGGCAGAGCGACTGGATGGTTCTCGAATATCTCCGGGGATGATCTCATCGTTGTCGATGGCAACGCGTGAGGCGACAGGTCCGGCCTAGGTTCGTTACAGTAAATTGGTCGACTATCAAAAAGTCCGATTACTTGATATAGTTTTTCCGAGGCTTTCGTAAAATCAATTTGAAAAAACACTTTTGTAGAAACTGATTCGATAATTGAGATGTGGTGCTACTAAGGTATTGTAAAGAGTAATAATATATTTTTTGTGGAAAATCTCTGGTTTTATAAAACAAGTATTCTAAAGATCTTTTTTCTTAATAAATCCAATGTGGGTATCCCATTTTAAATGACTGTCAATATACATTAGATTGAATTACAATAGTCAATAATATATATGAATATATATATATATATATATATATATATATATATGAAAGAGAGGAATATCGAGGGGACTGTTAAAAACAAAATGGAAGGAATTTATTGTACATAGCCCTCAGAGAAGTGTTAACCGTAGACACGAGTTTCGGGCTCTCAGCCCTCATCAGTACGGTGGAGAAGTGCAAGGATGAACAACACTTGGTGGAAACGACAAATGAGCGGCTGGCTTCTGTTTTACTCCGTTGATTTGTCGTTTCACCATGTTGTTATCCTTTTTCTCCCCTTACTGTTGAGGGCCCGAAACACGTGTCTACTGTTAACACTTCTCTGAGGGCTATGTCCAATAAATTCCTTCCATTTTGTTTTTAACGTCCCCTCGATATTCCTCTCTTTCATATTTATATTCCTGGACTCGGATGTCACGCAAGTAGCTATAGCTGCCTCCGTGGTGACGTTGGTTGTTGCCCTGGAATGCAGGGTCTGCTGACCGAAACCACAAATGAGCGGCTGGCTTCTGTTTGTTGACTCCGTTGATTTGTCGTTTCCACCAAGTGTTGTTCATCCTTGCACTTCTCCACCGTACTGATGAGTGCTGAGAGCCCGAAACACGTGTCTACGGTTAACACTTCTCTGAGGGCTATGTCCAATAAATTCCTTCCATTATATATATATATATATATTATATATATATATATATATATATATATATATATATATATATATATATATATAATGGACATAGCCCTCGGAGAAAAGTGTTATAGTCCATCCAATATCAATTGCAGAAGCTGGTTCTATTGGGAGCAAATAAAAACTCACTTCGCTAACACGAGCGTATATGCGAAGAAACGGAACGAAAAATAATCTGTACTACTTGTATACAGTCTCCGTCGGCACAAAGAGCCCGCTGGTCAACGTGGACTTGAGTGACTGCTGTCTGTTCTACAACCGATTCGTCTGGGCCAATCAAGTCGGACATCAATGCTGGCAGGTGTGTCTATACGATGGGAGGTCATAAATCACGCGTTATATTTGTGTTTTAATAGCTCTGAAAGATTAAAAACCAGTAGCGTCTGTGGTCTTGGCGTGTGCCGATCGAAATACGTTTTAGGATATTCTAGTTTCTAGTTGAAAGAAATTATTTTTCTTTCTTAATGTATTTGTATAAATAAAAGCTTGTCTTTAATTTTTTTTTCATTTTTCATTATTTATGAAGTATTATTAAAATCTTAAAATATCTAAATAAAATTAGTTATCTCTGCCACTGCTGCTCACAGGATTTCGTCGCAAGACTTTTTTACGCTTCTGCAATTGATATTGGGAAAACTATAACCGTAGACACGTGTTTCGGGCTCTCTCTGGAATTCAGGGTCTGCTGACCGAAATCACAAATGAGCGGCTGGCTTCTGTTTGTTGACTCCGTTGATTTGTCGATTTCTACCAAGTGTTGTTCATCCTTGCACTTCTCCACCGTACTGATGAGGGCCGAGAGCCCGAAACACGTGTCTACGGTTAACACGTTTCTCTGAGGGCTATGTCCATTAAATTCCTTCCATTTTGTTTTTAACAGTCCCCTCGATATTACTCTCTTTCATATATATATATATATATATATATATATATATATATATATATATTAAAAAAAATTGTTTTTAACCGCTTTCTTATTTGTTTGACCAACCCTCAGAAGTTAATGAAAACTTGTACGAGTTAAGATCACGGGGACCTTACCTTTTATAGTGGGATCCGAAACCACTCTTGGGACCTTGAAAAAATTTTTCACCAGGTGCGGGAATCGAACCCGCGCCAGGTGGAAACAGTTGACACAAGACCGACGCTGGTGCCACTGAGCCACAGGCCCCGTATATGTATATATATATATATATATATATATATATATATATATAATATATATATATATATATATATATATATATATATATATATATATATATTTTTTTTTTTAGTCGAGCTTTCGATAATGTTTATTATCTTTATCATTAAATATGTTGATTAATAAAAGAATTATATTAGAAAATATACTCACTAACATGAAAATATTAAAAATTAGATTCAAAGAGTGGCATTAGACGTTTCTTTTATGAATGAAAAATTGTACGGATAGACAGTGTCATTTGACTTTTTACAAATTGTCAAAAAAAAAGTATATACAGGGCATTATTATTTGAATTCAGTTCATTTTGTTTGTGAAAAATATAAGTGTGAATAAAACTCAGATCGTCAATATCGGTTTTTTTATTAATGATTTTATAATCTACACGATGATCCTCATCAATAGAATGACTGGATAGAGCACAATATCTTATAAACCTCCTACAATCACTCATGTGGCCTGTGATTCTATCTTCAAATAATTGTTCTGTTTGACCAATTTAAACTTTATCACAATCAATACATGGTATTTTATAAACAATATTTGATTGTAACTCCTTCAGAATTGGTGTTTTCAATTTAGTATGGAGATTGGAAATTGTTTTTATGTTAGTTTTTGCTATTTTTATATTTTTGTTATTAAGGACTTAAATCAACTTTGGAGTCAAATGTTGATAATGACGTAAACTTTTATAAGTTATTCTATTTATGTTGCCATTATTTGACGAATTAAAGAATTGCAGGAATGTTATATGTTGAAGTGAGTACTGAAAATAATTTTATCGACTAAAGAATTTGTGTATGAATTTTCGAGAAGTATGATTTTTAGTTCATTCAAACACTCTATTCTCAAAAAGGGATGGGTTAATTCCTCTACTATTGTTTTCATATTGCTAATAACGTGAATTTTAATATTGTTTGGGTGCTATGAATGGTAATTTATTGCTATTTATGGATTTTCTGTACCACCTTGTGATCAATTTGTTATATCCTCTGTTCTAATTAGTTTTATGTCAAGGAGTGAAACTGAGTTATGGTTTTCTTTTTCTACTGTGAATTGTATGTTATCATCATATGAATTAAATATATCAAGAATCTCTTCAATTTTCAGTTGAGGAACAGAAAGTATGAGATCATCAACATACCTTTTTATGAAGGGGGTATCGAAGTTTACTTTTTTTAAACAGTCATCAAGAAGATCATCTAGTACAAAACTGGACAAAATTGGTGGAATATTAGAACCCATAGGAGTGCCAAAAATTTGGTTTATGTGAAGTTAGCCACAATTTTCCAGCCATGATTTCTGACGTGTAGACTGTTTTTGTTTATAGAACTTCTCATCAAATATCATGTAGGATGAATCGAATATAAAATCAATAATATCTATGAAAATTTTTGCATAAAAAATACATTTATTTTCTGTTTAAACTAATATTTTTCACAAACAAAATGAACTGAATCCAAATAATAATCCCCTTTGAATTTTTCCATCTGTATATATTTTTTTTTACATTTTGTAAAAAGTCAATTGACACTCTATCCGTACAATTTTTCATTCATAAAAGAAACGTCTAATGCCACTCTTTGAATCTAATTTTTAATATTTTCATGTTAGTGCGTATTTTCTAATAATATAATTCTGTTATTAATCATACATTGTAGAGAAGTCTTGATAAAGATAATAAACTTTATCGAAAGCTCGACTGAAAAAACAAAGAATATTCATTGAATTGAACATATCTGACTGCTTCCCAAATAAAAATAATTTCCCTAGATAATTCACAGTCAATAAATATTCAAACCTATATCTATATATATATTTCACAATTAAGAATTCCTTGAGTTTTCTTTTGAAAATAGGTAGTGAAGAGCATTCTTTAAGTTCTTTTGGTAACTTGTTAAATGCTCGTGGGCCACTTATTTTTGGAGAGATGAATTCAACAATGTTTTTGCAAAATGGTACATGAAAATTTTCTCGGTTACAGGTATTTATTTGATGTTTTCTTGTTCCTGAATATATGAAGACATAGTTCAAGTAGATATAAAGAAGGACGTGTCAATATTTTATGATAGATAAATATACTTTTGCAACTGATTGTGTTAGTCACATTAGCAATGCACCTCATATTTTTTTTGGGCTATAAATACATAATCCGTCATGCTCGGCCAACCCCAGAAACAAACACCATAACGAAAACGACTTTCCACTTATGCATAATACACCATCTGTAGTTGATTATTGGTGAGGACTGTTCGAAAAAAAATTCAATAAATAACATTGTGAGTGAAGAATAAAAATTAGGTTTGTACAATGGATCTTTCAATTAAGATGTTCATCAATATTTATTCCCAAAAACTTAACATAGGTATCTGTGCTAGATACTGGGACATCATCAAACATAAAGTTAGGTTCATAACAGACCCTTTGCCTATTGTGAAACCTGAGATACTGTGTCTTTTCAATATTAAAAACAGCACATTTTCGAACGACCACGATGCTAAGGATTAAATCGATTCTTTAAATTTTATTTCCAAAGTCTCATAATATTTATCCACAACGAGGACAGAAATATCGTCTGCATACATAGTGACGTGGATATTCTAGCAGAGTTCATCAATACTATTCACATATAACAAAAATGACTGTTTCATCTGCGAAGGTAATAATTTCCTCAACTGTGTTTATCAAAAATGAGTTATATAGTATGAATAGTAAGGGTCCCAAAACAGTTCCTTGTGGTTATAGTTTTGGGAATATTTGAGGTTCCGTTCAAATGTACAAGTTTAAAATCCTTCTCTAGATCTATAAATGTAGCTAAGGAAGTGGTTATTGAAATTCCTATACATATTTTTATTAGGTATGCTATTGTGTTGAAATGCTCTTTTGAAATCCATATTGTATCTTAGAAATGATCCTATATTTTTTGAGATAAGACAGGAATCTTTCTTTAATGAATTTTTCTAATACTCAAGCAAGATTGCTCATCAAATATAGGGGTCCATATAGATTGTTGTAGCACCTTTTTTATAGATGGGTTTAACCACTGAAGTTATGAATATTGAAGGTACTGCTCCAGAGTCAATTATGAGATTAATGAAAAAACCCAGAGATTTGGCATACAATTTGTAGTATGACTCCAGTTCTAGATTATGTATGTTCAATTTGGTCAGTGAGAGAAAATTATGTTTGTAATTGCTTTTGATTCCATTTGTAATCCAGTCTTTCCTTTCTGCATTAGGTTTTTTTGTTATCATGCACATTTTGATGTTTTCAGAGACGATTTTGGAGAATGAATTTGCAACTCTTATCACATTATCAGAATTGTAATCCGAACCCAAATCTAAATCAATAATATTTTTTTTATTTTTTGTATTTTATAATATGAATTTTTGTTATTTTCCGGTGAACACTTTTCATTTGGAAATAAAATTTGTAAAACTACTTCCTTTAGAGATGATGTTTTTTTTTCGGAATTATCTTCGATTTCCAGTTTCTTAGCGTTCTCGACGTCTTCTACCATGTATGTTTCACCTACTATTAGCTTGTTTATATATGCAGCTTTGTTACTTTATCTAGCATTCTTGGTTTTCGTGTTGTTCTTCCTGTAAAGTCAAACACTTGTGAGTCTAGACCATAGACAAATTAAAAATAAAGAGACTGTTTGAAACATTGGCGATCTTGACCACCAAGTTTTTGGTACGGCCAGTCGCGCATGGAGGCGCTGCCCGCAATCGACAGACGACTGATGACATAATAATTTTCCAATTTCGACATTTGTCAGAAAATTAGAAACCACGTAATAATTTCAGAATAATTCTACTGTTATTGTCATCGAAAAATTAATGATAGAAATTATACTATGGACTTGAATTCGGAATCCAACGTCGAAAATAGAATATTTTGTTATTCGAGTTGACGCTGAAATTCCTGGAAATATTCTTTCACAAGGTAAAATATAAGCTGCTTTCCACAAACCTATACTTATTTCCATCCATCAGTTGCAGATATTTTTTCACAAACTGGTACTTATTTCCATCCATCAGTTTCCATTTCCTATCACCATTTGAGGAAGTACGAAGTACATGGTCTACTTTGATTATCATCGAACTGGAGTATTTGTTATACCTACTGATCGTTCTTTTTTGTGTAAATTAACAAAATTATTGAAGGTTTGTTGTAAATGTAATTTGTTTTTATTTTGGTTGATTTGATGGTAAGACTGAAGAATATGTTTAATTTTGTTGTTTTTCAGAGTTTTATTATTGTTTTGACTGAAGTTGTACCTTGTCCTAGATAAAATAAAATGTGTTTTTTATAGTGTTGAATTTATTATTCTTGTTTTATAAGAACATTAATTCTGTTCTTGATATCATAAACAAAGATTTATTTTGAAACTTTATTTTAACCACGAATGATCTAACATTCTACGAATCGATTACTGTATATATTTTATTAGTGATCGATTTGCCATTCCTGAATTTCATATGATACAACCATTCATATGAAATACAGAAATGGCAAATCGATCACTTATAAAATATATACCATATCAACCATACAAAAGTAATACATTTAAAAAACCCGGCTTATCTCAATCGGTAACTGAAGAGAAATCTGTTTTACCCACTGTACTAACTTAGTTCTGCCAGTTGCGATATATGTCGCCACTGTCTAAACGTGGTGCTAACTTTTTCTGCAGGTTTGACAACTCCCTTTATTTTTAGTTTATCTATGGTATAGACTGACTTGGGACTGCAAACTCTCCCTAAGACAACTGGCTACGAACAATCAGTGCCAGGTCACAAGGGAATCAAAGGCAATGAAGAAGCCAAGGAAGGCACAAATACTCAATTTTCTGGCCCGGTACCCTTTTGTGGTGTTTCCAAAGCCCACATCAATGAAGAGTTTCGGCGTTGGAAAGCTGACTGAATTAAAACACACTGGAATAAGGTTCCAGGGCAAAGACAAGCGAAAAGGCTTCTGAGTCCATCGCCAAAGAAAGCTGAACAGCTTCTTGAGTTGGACAAGAAAGGCTTGAATCTTGTAATGGGACTGCTCATTGGACATTGTCCTCTGAGATATTACCTCAAAAGAATGGATAGATCAGACAGTGTTACTGCGAGAACTTCGCTGAAACTGCAGAACACCTGCTTTGCGACTGCCAAGGAGTCTCGGAATCCCGGGTCTTGAATAGATGTACAAAAAACCTTACAGGCCGAGGAACGGAGAGGCTGAAGAGCCATATCGACCCCTACAATCTTCAAGCCATATGTTACCGTGTTATTCAATTTTTTCAAATTTCTACACTAGGTTCTTCAGTGAAATGTTCTTTCACTCTTGATGATATCCACTCTTTCCCTTACTTTTGTACATGGTTGATGGTGTTTCGTACTTTCTTCAAGTGCTCATATTTTTTGTTGACATTTTCATTCACTCATGTCGGTAGTAAGTAGACATGATTTGTTTGAAAATATTAACAGGGTGTTCATAAAATCAGATATGGAATCATCTGCGACACAAATATAAAATTTATCCACTATCTTCCATCGTTCAAGATAACCTCTTGGTGGGTATTCATATTGAAAAGGGAAACATTCTCAATTGAATATTGAATAGAATGTTGAGGATTTTTCTGAAAATTGAAAAATCTACAATAAAAATGACGTTATTTTTTGTGAATACCTAACCGAAAACTACTTCTCCAGCTAAAGCTACGCTGGACATTGAACTTCACCTGACAGATATTTTTAAAGAACCTAAAAATAATGAAAAACTTGTACTTTCATTCAGATTTTTATTTGATTATCTATTTCAGACTTAATTAAGAACTCATATAGATGTCTGAAACGAAGAAAAATGTTTTCCAAAAAGGAGTACTCGCATTCACTAGGTCTTCAATACATTTTTGTCGACGGAAATTTACTATTGTAAATAATATTGCAATTTTGTCAACGAAAATGTATTGCAGACCTAGTGAATGCGATGCCAGTCTTGCATCAATGTTACAAATGATTTCTGGTGGGTACTCCTTCCTAGAAAACATTCGTCTAGTCTAGTTCTCAATTGAGAGTGGAATAGAAAATCAAATAAATAACAATCAGAATGAAAATGCAAATTTCCACTTTTAGACTTTTTTTTTTGAGTTACGGATCTTTTAAAATTACTATTAGATGTAGTTCAATGTCCAGCGTGGCTTTAGCCGGGGAAGCAGCGGTTTTCTGTTAGATTTTCAGAAAAAATAACATCATTTTTATCGTGGATTTTTCAATTTTTAGAAGAATATTTCTATTCAATTGAGAATGTTTCCCTTCTGAACGTAAGTAAACATCTTTGATGGCCACTTCTTTATCTTATTTCGGTTGTCAGTTAAAAATCACTGATTGTGAAACACCCTTAACTATTCCAATATTATTCGTATAGCTAATCACTTTCTGAACGTTTTGATATAAATTTTAGTTCACTTTTTTGAGATTTTTCGACTGGTTTCGTTTCATTTTCGGGAGCACCTGTACCGAATAAATTATTTTTGATTTCACTGTGTAGAATTCTTCTCTGGAATGGATTTCATAGATATTTTCATACACTCTACCCAGTGGTTGGGAATCCGCGTTAAAGTGTAGGCCCTCTGTTTAAATGCCAACGTTTTGCATAGGCAGATATTTTGCCGACGATGTTCTGTGTGAGCACAGCACTCGAAATGAAGACTTTCTAAGTACTCGATCGTCTTCACTGAGTGAGAATAAATTTCTTGGGCTAACACAGAAATTTGAAATTCAACGCTTTCTCTTCTAATCTCCGTAAGAATTACATTTTGAATGGATCGCCTGAAGTATAATGATGTGCAGCAACCATCATAAAATGTGTCACTAATGCGATATTTACTTGGATTTGTGGGTGTTATTATCTACGGCGGTAGTAAACGGTGATGAAAAACACTGAATAATTTATAATTTATTCCATTTGGTACCGGAGACTGCACCGGAGGAATGTGCAGATTTCATTACAGGTATTGAGTCATTCTTCCTGAATATGGGACGTACAATTTTAATTTGGCAAATAGCATTCCTTGAAAATAATCTAGTGAGAGTAAATTTTTCAAGGAAGTCAGACCCCGCTAAACTCTCCAAGAATATCATTTATATTGAATTCCTTTATTAAAATTGGAAGATGTGCCATTTTTTATTTGATGTTGAAAAAAATCAAGAGTTCATCAAATTGAAAAAATACAGCAATTCCATTAGTACCTAGGGCAAAAATATGAAAATCAACAATCGCCATGCAAAAACATGCGAAATGGAAAAAGCAGAAGCAGACAACAATTTACAACTAGTAATCTGATCAACATGTGCCTTTTTTCGAATTCGAGTTCGCCTTCACCCAAAATTATGATCAATTAGGTGTCATTCGATTCGTAATTGCATCTAAAAACTTTTCGAAAAAGTCCCGCTTGAAAAAATTGCAAAAGTTATAAACAATTAAGTAAAAAAAGGGGGGTTTAATTTTTCGCGGATATCTCAATAACGATTGCAGATATCCAATATCGGAAAAAAGATCCTTAAAGAGCAGGACATTTCCTAAAAAAGTCCGGAATTCTAACAATATTTATAATTTTAATTCGGAGGTGGAAATAGGGCTGAAAATGGGTGATTCGTTCACTTGAAAAACACAATGTTTCGTTTTAAAACATTAAATATGAATATTAAGGAACAAAAAAATACATGTACCCCTTGGATACATGAATAAACCATAACATGTCGGAACAAAAATTTCCCGATTTTTCTATCAGTTGTGCTTTTGTTAATTAAGTTATTTTTACAAGTTAAAAATGAACATAAAAACCCTTATAATTTTCAAAGAAACCTGAGATTTTTTCCACATCTTGGATCTATTCTTTAAAAAAGATCCCCTTTGGAAAAATTCAAAAAAATTATTTTCCACCTTTTTATTAACAATTGAAGGAAAAAGGAAAGTTCACTTGTAGATATAAAAAAAAAATTATTTTAAAAAATCCCGATTATTTCATTTTCTTATTGTTAAAAACTACATGAAAATATTGTTTTTAAAGTTTTTACTTCTTTTGTTTAAATAATTGTTATAAACAAATGCATTGTTAAAGATTTCTTTTGTGAATTTATTCATTGATGAAAATAATGATTTTTTAAGAAGAAAATCGTTTGTTAAATGACATTTTTTTTTGCTGCTAAATATTAATATTAGAGAACGGTTATTTTTTTAAAATCATTATTGCTATTGCTCTTTCATATTCTGAAAAAAAAAATTGGTTTATTTAATAAACAATTTGTTATAATCAAATGGATTTCCGTGCAATTTTTTTTTAGATACTAAAAACAAATATGTATAAACAACCATGTATGACTTTGTGACGATTTTTTTTTCTTCTATTTTTAATATTTTCGTGTTCTTAAGCTAAAGCTCCGTGTTAAAAGCTATATTTATTCATTGTTTAACGGATGTGTTTTGGTCGTATCTTCAATAGTTTATAAGTTATTTTAATTACAATAATGAAAAACTGAAAGACAACGACAAGACTAAGAACACGAAAATATTTAAAATCATATGAAAAATAGAAAAAAAATAATTACAAAGTCATACATGGTTGTTTTTATTTTTTTAGTATCTGAAAAAAAATTGCACGGAAATACCTTTGTTTATAACAAATTGTTAATACATATAAAAAGTAATTTTTTTTCAAAATATGAAAGAGCAATAGAAATAATGATATTTTAAAGGAGAACGGTTACTTAATATTAATATTTGGCAGAACATTTTTTTATCAACAAATGCGTTTTTAAGCAATATTTTTTTTTAATAATTTTTTTCTTAAATATTATCATTTTTATCGATGATTGGAATATACAAAAAAATAATTAATTTTATCATAAACAATGATTTGTTTATGAAAATTATTTAAAAAATGTGAGAAAAAAAATCATGTAGTTTTCAACAATAAGAAAATGAAATGATCGGGATATTAAAAAAAAATTATAACTTTATTTGAACTCTTAATTTCTTAATGCCTTCAATTGTTGATAGAAAAGTGGAAAATCATATTTGTTTTATCTTTCCAACGGGGATTTTTCTGAAGCCTTTAAAGAATAGATCAAAGAAGTGGAAAAAATATCAGGTTTTTAGTTTGAAAATTACCAGGGTTTTTATTAGTTTCCAACTTGTAAAAATAACTTAATTAACAAAAGCACAACTAATAGAAACATTGCAAATTTTTTTCCGACGGATTATTGTTTATTCATGTATTCATGGTACATGGATTCTTTTGTTCCTTAATATTAGTATTTAATGGGTAAAAAAAACGTCACCCATTTTTAGCCTTATTTTCACCTCTCAACTAAAATTATAAACATTGGTGGTAGAATTCCGGACATTTTATAGGATATTCCCTGCTCTTTGAGGATTTTTATTTTCGATTTCAAATATCCGCAATAGTTTTTGAGATATTCGCGAAAAAACGAAGCCCCATTTTTTTTACTAAATTGTTTATAACTTTTGCAATTTTTTCAAAAAGTTCATGCAACTACAAAAGTCCACATTTACCCCATATAGTTTTTCCAAGGAAGTTGTTCATCAATATGCGGGATGTTTCATGTTGAGGCATTTTCAACAGGATGTAGGATTCGTCAAAATATTGGATTTTACCAAAAATTTACTATATGTAAGTTGCAAAATAAGTTACAAAACTAACCGATGAAACTAGTCCAATTACGGTCCTATCACGTAAGTCATTATAAATCTCTTCGAGTGAGGATTTTCTACTGTTCACGCATGTGAATTTTCAAAGTGAATCAGTCCATTTCAAGTGAAATTT